>SJYQ01000535.1:1901076-1920183 GCA_006410935.1 Redunca redunca | reverse complement strand
ACTTCACTTTCACTTTTCACTTTCATGCATTGGAGAAGGAAATGGCAACTCACTCCAGTGTTCTTGCCTGGAGAATCCCAGGGACGGGGGAGCCTGGTGGGCTTCCATCTATGGGGTCGCACAGAGTCAGACACGACTGAATCGACTTAGCAGTAGCAGATATATATCTGCATAATGGAAAAATGCCCATTTAAAGTAATGAAACCCAAATATACTCAAATATAAAATGACTAACTTCAAGAGGAAAAAACAATACTTACTTGAACTAACCTTTCCAATATTATACAAAGAATACAAAAATAATTGAACATAAGAAAGGCATACCATGTTCTTGAACATGAATATTCAAAACTAAAGATGTATAAAGTTCTTACAATTTAATTTACAAATTTCACATAGTTCCAATAAAAATATGCCAAGATATATTTTGGGAGCAGTAAAATTAAAGGATCCTAAAGCTCATATGGAACAAAAAGACTCAGAGAACATTATGAGAGAAAAGCCAGTGGAGGGTGGACAGCCCCACCAGATCTTAAAACACATAATAAAGTCTCCATTAATAAAGTGTTAGGGTCCTGGCACATGAAGAGATAGACCAAAGGAAATACCCTGAAATGCCCTGGGACTTTGGAATTTTATTAATATGGCAATTAAGTAAGAGGAGTAAAGATAGACTTCTCAGTAAATGGTATTGGGACAACCAGATTGATTTATGAAAATAGGAATGTTGGACCCATTCTTTACACCACACCCCAAAACACTTCAAATAGTTCAAAGATTTAATTATAAAATGTAAACTTATTAAAGGACCCAGAAGGCATGGCAAAGTGCCTTAATAATCTTGGAGAAAGAGCTGACTAAAATCAAGAAGTCATAAAAGAAAATATAATTAAATTTTACTGCAAAAGCTAAAATTTACTGTATGAACCGAAAAAGAAAAAAAATAACAATAAAGCTTGAGATAAATGTCAAATGTAGAAGACTTTTTACAATACATATCACAAGCCAAGTACCGTTCTCCCTAACAGACAGCAATTCCCTCAAGCTGATAAGAAAACACCAACAACCCAACAGGAAAACAGGCAAAATATATAAACTGGTATCACAAGAAAGGAGATAGAAATGTAAGAAAAGATACTCAACCTCACTTTTACTAAAGGAAAAGCACATTAAAATTACACTGAGGTGCCAAGCTCTGCTTACTACATTGAAAAACTCTGAAAGTTTGATCATGTACTTTCATTGAATTAGTGAAGAAGAGAGCATTCTAAACCATGACTATCAGAAATGTAAATTAGTACAACCTCTGTAGGGGGCAATTTGGCACATAATTCAAAATTACAAACTCCTATGCATTTTGACCCAGCAATTCCACCTCTGGAAATTTATCCTAGCATAACAAAAAACATGTGTATATGTGGTTATTTGCTATGGCATTATTTCTACTAGCAAAGTTGTACCGATGTCAATAATTGTTAACAAAGTACAGATTTATTACATTGCCAACTACATTAATCAATACAAACATATAACAGAATACAGTAAAATAAAGACGGAATACAAACAAAAAGTCAAACTAGATCGAAAGACTTTTAATATTGCTTAAATGTTAAGTCATCCAAAATGATATACAGATTCAATGCAATATCTACTAAAATTCCAAAGGCTTTTATTTTATTTTTTTTCAGAAATAGAAGACGTCTTAAATTATGTGTGCAGTTTCAAGGTGCCCCAAAGAACCAAAACAATCTTGAAAACAAGAAATAAGTCTGGAGGTGTCCACTCTTCCTTATTTCAAAACATGTTGCAAAACTACAGTAAGGGAAAGAGGGCAGTGCTGAGACTGAGACAAATATAAACCAATAGAATGGAATAGACGGCCCAGAAATCATGGTGTACGTGGTTACATGATCTTCAACAGGGATGTAAAGATCCCACAGTGGAGAAAGAACTGTTTCTTCAACAAATAGTGTTGGGAAAACTGGATATCCACACGAAAAGGAAAATTGCACTGTTATCTTACACTGCTGACAAAAATCAGTTCCAGTTTTGTCAGATGAAAACGTTCTGGAGAGAGATCTATAGCAGAACAACGCGAATGTAATCAATGCTACTAACTGCATACTTAAAGACGGCTAAGATTATTATTTTTTAATTAAAAAAAAGACAAAGAAATCTCTTATAGACTTACTGGAAGTATCCCAAGGATTTATTAAGTGAAAAAAGGGAAGATGAATAGTATGCATAACATTCTACCTTTTAAATAAAAATGCGGACATTGGGACCACTTGTTTGCTTTGGCTAGAATACACAGGAACATATTTTGAAAGTTATCTCAAGAAACTGACTCTTGATCTGTAAGGTCCAGAATGTATATGGTGAGAACTCTGCAAATTGAATTGGGATACAGGAGGGTGACATTTTACACTGTTGACTTGTATTCATTTTTAAGTCAGGAGAAAGTAGTGAATTTCTAAACTTATGCTGAAGACATTGAGAATTTGTTTAATTGTTATGAAATCAATAGATCGGAAGTACTAGTTGGATGAACGTACCGTTTAGGAAAGTAGTGTTGAGAAAAGGTGGACTTGTGTTTGGGTTTGATAGCCTACACGGGGTTTAGTTACCCATGCCATGTTCTGAGAACGTGGCCACGGAAACTGGTGACTGTCTGGGCTGGAGGAAGTGAGCCCTGGAATCCTGACCCATGAGAGCTGAGGACATGCGCCACTGGTGCCATCTTCCAGATGGCTGCCCAAGTCCTCAGGAGACGGGGCATGGCGAACGAGACAGACCAGAGGCTGACCGCTTTAGCGATGGGACACACCCGGGAGGCTTGTCCATGTCCATAATGAGGACCCAGCATGGGTGTTTGCAGAGGGGTGGAATAGAAACGATGCCAGGCTGCAGAAGGAATAAAACGGCGTTCTCCCCTTAGTACCCCACTTGCTTGTCTGCAAAATGGGGCTGTTGAGGGGGTGAAATGGGTTACCACCCGTAAAATGCCAAGAACAGGGCAGGCAGTGCAGCAAGTGTTCCATATAACAGGGCAGAGTAAAAACTGCCCCCTCTGCAAAGGCTGCTGGGGACATGGCATCTTCTGGAACGGGCAGGAGTCCATAAGAGCAAGGGGTAGTGGGGACGGAGAAGCTGAGCAAAGAGGGGATTCTTGGCTCAGTGGAGCTTTGAGAGTGGGGAGGAGGGTAGCTGGTGGAGCCAGTGGGAGCTGGGGGTGCAGGCGATGAGTGGGAAGGGGGTGCTTGAGGCTGCAGCCAGTGTCAACAGGAATGGAGGGCTCTGAGGCTCTTTGCACAGAACCAGAACGTCACAGACATGCCCACAGCACGCGTCTGTGCCAACTCTCTGTCGTCAGGTACTTGGGAAGCCTTGTTGGCAGGACTTTGGGGCGACAGATGAAAGGGCTCAGGAGCGCTGTGCTGTGCCCCTGCTGGCTGCGGTGGGCACTGCAGTGGCCTGTGCTGGGGAACAGATGGTGGGCACTTCACAGAAAGGATGCGCTTGCTACAGAAGACTTCCTGTCGTTGTGGGAACTGTGCACTTTGCCCGGTTCGTTCTTCTTCCCCTCGTGGGGATAGGAAGTGCAACGTTCTAAAGGAATAAGACGGGGAAAAGGATGATAACATTCCCAAACTTTACAAATAAGTGATTCACAGAAAGTGAAAGTGAAGTGGCTCAGTTGGATCCAACTCTGCGACCATACGGACTGTAGCCCACCAGGTCCCTCCATCCTTGGGGTTTTCCAGGCAAGGATACTGGAGTGGGTTGCCACTTCCTTAAATGATTTATATATTAGGGGCAGATTTCTGCTATCTTTTCCTATACAGTTTATATCTATGTTAAAAACTGGGTAAAATTATTTTGTACTATTGCAGACTACAAACTTTTTCTTCCCCGTATTTCTTTATGTACCAAAATACTGTGTTTCTTTTTTAGGGAAAAACTAGTGTACTCTCTTCTATGATAGGTTGCTTAGTACCAGTACCTAAAAAATTGCCATAAACTTACTTCCCAAGGACATTTGCTACACCTGAATGGACACTTGTTACCAATGCACAATTTTTAAGCCGTGATAGATTATGGATTTTATTTAGTTTATTCACTAATACTTGTATATACAATTGAATGTTATCTAGTCTATTTTAGCTTGGTGGCTTTATGAAGAGGTACCTAGCTCAAGCGTTGTTAATTAAATTTAGGAATGTTTACAAGACATTACGGAAAGGGAAGTGACAATCCACTCTAGTATTTTTGCCCGGGAAATCCCAGGGACGGAGGAGCCTGGCAGGCTGTAGTCCATGGGGTTGCAGTTAGTCGGACATGACTTAGAAGCAGCGTGACTGAGCATGCTCAAGACCTTTATTTCTAAGGCACTAGGGATGCCTTGCAAACAACCCTCTCAGAAGGCCGCAGAGGCTGGTATGAGAAGCTCAGTGCCATCCTTTAAATTTAGACCTGTGTCTTTGTGGAATCTGAAGGAACTGCCTCCCTCTGACAATCTTTTCTTTCTTTCTTTCTTTTTTATGAGCCAGAAAGAACTGATGGTATCTTTGGAAACCTGTCCAGCCAGTATGAAGGGAGAGACATATAAAGCCTGTCTACATACAAACGTCTGAAAGTACAGCATCAGCAAGTCGATACTGTAATCCTTGTCCTCCGTTGCTTCAGTTTCCTTTACAAGTTTCCTTATAACCTCAGCTGGTGTTGGAGAGTCCCATAAAGTTCAATGAGCGCTTGCATAACATTCCGTAAATTGAATTATCTTTGCATCAGTGGGTAAAGCACAGATTAGCTAGAGGCAAAACGTTGCAAAAAAATAAATCAAGTGGACCTGCTGCTCTTTCCTAAGCAGGATGTGTGTGTTATACGTAACAGAGTGTGAGGTGCTCACCCGATTCTCCAAGCGTGGCGAAGATAAAATCACAGACACAGGATCAAGCATCTCATTTCATCCTTCTCTTCATGAGGCTCAACGAAGAACTCCAGCTTCTGCTCTGGTGATTGTGAGCATCTTCCCAGGCTAGGTGACCCACAGCCACCACCCATGCCCGTGCTGGTGTTAACGTAGATTGTAGGACTTAACCCAGCACGCTCCCTCACTCGGTGGACAGTGGCTCCGGTAAGAGCTTTCAGGAGGGCATCCTTGGAAGTACCCAGCCCAAGACTGCCTCCTCACACGCAGCTGCAGGTCACGACACTTGGTGCCTGCAGCGGGTGCTGAATTGTTTCATTTTCCTCCTCCACGAAAGTTTGGCCCTGATTATGCCTTGCCTAGTGGCAAAGGTGTTCCCACTGAGAGGATGCGCAAGGAAAATCCCACGGGCGACACACGGAAATCCTGTTAGCAACGCCACGGCGAAGTGCAGACGGCAAAGGAGGAGGGGCCGGCCCACCCGACCCTGATGCTGCCGGAACAGTTCAATTAGCAGGGAACGCGCCTTCTAAATCACCAAGGCCGTAAATCAGGGACCCCGTCTCACATGCTGAGGGTCTTCGAAATTTTCTCTGTTCCGTTTTTAGCATGGGGGCGGCAAACAGAAATAATTATGTAGATTAGAACCAAAACCTCACCTAAAAGACAAATTCTTGGGGCTGGCATTAACATTTCACTGATAATGCTCTTTTCATAAATCTTGGCATTCCTGTTAAATTATTCATACGGTGTTCTAGGAGAATATATGACAATTTTTTTAAAAAATGTATTCTTCACAGCATCTTGCAATCAGCCAGAATGTCACTCCATGGGTTATTTTTCTGAATCTCACCATCTGAATGTTCTGAATAAATTTTACTTTATTCAATAAGTTTCACTCTTGTTTCCAAGCATTCCTTTTATGATTTCTATAGCTTCACTTCTATTGTATTACCCTCCTATTTTATTTCTTTCCCATCGTCTTGATCTCCCTTTATATCTGCCGTGCGCTCACTTTACTGTTTTTGCAATCTATCATTTCAGCTTTGAAAAAAAAAAAAAAGAATATTTCCTATTATCTGATCTTCCCTAGATGTACTTAACTTTGTGACACTCGTATTTCTCTGAGTGACCTTTGTGATATAACTCTTAGGTGCTACATCTTGAGAGTGCCTCTGACAGATTCAGCAGGTGCCCTTTTAATCCGCATTCTGGAACCACCCTGCCTGTCTTGAACACACTTTCTGCCAGCCCCGCGTTGTCTGCACTTCCTAAATCAGAGGCAGCACCGTCACAACGCTGTTGGACTCCCCCTCCGAGGGGCCTCACGCATCTTTTCTTCTTGGAACTGTCAGGTGACTTTTTCGTTGCTATTTGCCTAAGGAAATCTAGCGTCAATGGATGGAAACACAGACATCCCCATGTAGCCTCCGTCTGGGCAGGTGGGCAGATATATGCCTTGCAAGCCATCAGCTCAAGTCTGCCTTTTCAGGGTAAGACATCTCTGTGTGTATCCGGTCACGTCCCTCTTCCGAGTCCCGAAGCCCTGCCTTGGGACTGTCCAGTGAGGAGGGTCGTCTCTGGATTCTGGGCCATTCCATTTTCTACCAAGGTTGGTCTGAACTGCGACCCATTTTTCAAGCCAGTGACAGCCCTGTCCTGCCCCACTGAGCCGATATAGCTCAGGGGCCTGCCCCGTTCTCCAGGGGATGCAATTGAACCCCTGAATCCAAAACCGAATCCCAGAGAACGTCAGAAGGCTCTCAAGAGCTGTCTCCCCTCCACCATCTGGAACCAATAAGGCCCCATTTGAATAGTTTCAAGCTCTAGTCTGGTTCATGATGTTCACTTTTTTCAATAAATTAGAATAAATCATTTAATAACTAACAGATTAGAAAGCCTCGTATCATTCTTAGGTAAGTTGTATTCAGATAAGTCCCTTGGTGTGTAACAAAAAGATTCCTGTTATGAACCTCATGAAACAAGGAACTCTGTGGTTCTTTTAAATAAACAGTTACACAATACCTGAGTGACTGGCAATTCTTAATGGGAAGAAGTAAGAAAAGTGGGTGAGGCAGGACCTGTCTGACTGATGATGCTTTTTGGGGTGATTTTGAGGCCGCTTATAAAGAAGATCTTTCTCTACAGCCGAAAAGAACTCCTGACAACAAGTCTAATGCTATCCTGGAGGGTAAAAGAATTAGGTGTTTGATTATGTTAATCCTATTGAGATGATGTGAATTTTTTTTAATTCAAACTGAATAAATGCATAAATTTTATTCCAGCTCTGAGAATGGGTATAAGCAAAGTGACTGCTCGAGGATGACCTTGGGGAAGATACAGGGAGCTCTTCCAATGTTTGAGATTCAGAGTTTTCCGTCTTCTCAGCTTCTGTGGTCCGCCCACGCCCCACGAGGGCTGCACTTGAAACTATGGCTAGGATAGAGGCTTGCCTCCAGAATAAGTCAGCTTCTTCCATGGGTTCAGTTTTCATTTCCTCTCCACCAGACACTATCATCACCATGGCTACTGAGCTGCAGACTGCTTTCAACTTTCCAAAAGCTCAAACTCTGACACCAACCACAGTCCTGCCATCGCTCATATTCCTTTACTCCAATTAACATACTGGTCTCGCTCTCTTTACCTTCCTTTCATCTCATCTCTCATCTAGTCCTTCCAATTTCCTCAGTATCAGGTCAGACACATTTCAACTCTTGATGCTGGGTCCCCAAGGTTGGCTGTTAGTGCCATGTGGTAGCAATCGTCCTGAGATGACCCCCTCCACCTCTGAGGGCAAGGCCTTCCCAACCCTCATCAGCCCTCTTTTTTTCCTCTCTCATCTCTGCTTTTAGATGTCTTCTCTCACATCTCTGCTTATGGACATTGCAACAAAGGGTTTTAGATTAGGTTCTCTGGAGGGTCATATATTTGGTTCACGTAAATTGAGTTTTTTTCCATTACTTTCACCTGAGCATTGTTATCAAAGTGGACCTGGAAAATACCCAGGTGCAGAGTGAACGGCATAAGAGCGGAGCACAGACACAAGAGCGCCCAGACTGATGGCACAGCAGCCAGTGGCGTGCCCCCAACCTCGCGAGCCTGGCAGGGAGCTGAGCAGCTCCGGGGACGGGGGAGTTGAGCTGAACCCCAAGGTTGCTCCCCTGCTCTGCTGGGCCATGGGGTGATTCAACATAGAAGGCAAAGCAGAATGCAAGGATAGGCTGTGGATAGCACCATGAGGAGATGAACCCTATCCATGAGAAGAATGTGGAATCTGCAGGTTTGGGCTCTCTGGCAGGTAAGTTGGGGTATATCTGAAGCTTAGTAGAGAAAACTGAAATTTAAAAAAGAAGATTTGAGAGTTGCCAAAACCATATGCATTAATGTAGGCTTGACTTTCAAGTTTCAGAAACTGTTCTTTAAGGAAATAGATAGCAGCGAAGATTTTAAAACATGGCATCAGGGACAGGAACAAGGTGGGTCTCATGGAGAAAGCAAGCTGACACTAACATTCGGAACTCCTCCAGCGTGAAGGACTCCCATTCTGGGTTGTTCCTGCCATCCTAGAAAGTCAGTGCTATTCATTCTTCATTCTGTTTCTCCATCCACGTGGTACCCACGTCTTATAATCTTACAAGAGACATTTCCAGCTCAGTCCACAAACTGACTGGATGCTTCTAGGTACCAAACACAAATCCTTAGGAAAAGGAATCTGATTGTCCCAGTGTGCGCCACATGCCCAATTCTTGCCCGATAAGCTACAGGTAAGGAGATGGAATTACACTGTCTGAGTAAGTCTAGCTCAGGGCCTACCTTGAGAATAAAAAAGTGATGCCAGGAAAGGACACTGGCTCACAGGATGAGTAGATCTCCACCCACGTGATAAATAACTTCACTGTGGAAATGAAGGGGTGACTGTGAGCGTGGATGAAGAGGAAGTATTCACACTAGTTGCAAATAGAAGGGGGAAAAGTGGAAAAGATGGCAGATTTTATTTTCTTGGGCTCCAAAATCACTGCTGATGTTGACTGCAGCTATGAAATTAAAAGATGTTTGCTCCTTGGAAGGAAAGCTATGACCAACCTAGACAGCATGTTAAAAAGCAGAGACACCTTGTAGACAAAGGTCTGTAGAGTCAAAGCCATGGTTTTTCTTGCAGTCACGTACAGATGTGAGATTGGTGCTGCTGCTCAGTCCCCCCTTGGGTCTGACTCTTCGTGGCCTCACGGACTGCAGCACATCAGGCCTCCCTTTCCCCACTATTTCCCACAGTTTGTCCAAGTTCATGTCCATTGGATTGGTGATGCCATCTCATCCTTTGACCCCTTCATGGATCACTGCCTTATCATGGCAAAAGGACTTTCATAACTCAATGGAACCATGAGCCATGCCATGTAGGGCCACCCAAGAGGGATGGGTCACAGTGGAGAGTTCTGACATAATGTGATCCACCACAGGAGAGGATGGTAAACCATCCCAGTATACTTGACGTGAGAATCCCATAAACTGTATAGAAAGACTAATGTGAGTTGGACCATATAGAAGGCTGAACCAAAGAATTTGTAATTTCAAAGTGTGGTGCTGGATAAGACTGTTGAGAGTCCTTTGGACTGCAAGATTAAGCCAGTCAACCCTAGAGGAAATCAACTCTGAATATCTATTGGCAGGACTGATGCTGAAGCTCAAGTTCCCATACTTTGGCTACCTGATATGAGGAGCTGACTCATTGGAAAAGACTCTGATGCTGAGAAAGACTGAAGGCAAAAGGAGAAGGGAGTGGCAAAGGATGAGATGGTTAGATAGCCTCATTGATTCAATGCGCATGAATCTGAGCAAATTCTGGGAGACAGGAGAGGACAGAGGAGCCTGGTGAGCTGCAGTCCATGAGGTCAAAAAGAGTCGGACGTGATTTGGCAACTGAACAACAACAATACTAGTTGAAATACATCAAGAATCTCATGTTTTTCTTCTCATAAGTGTTTCTTTCTGCAATAAATTGTGTTTTCAGTTTTGCTTCCCCACTTAATTTTTACTCATTCTTTAAGCGTCAACTTGACACCTTTCCTTATAAAAATGTATTTAGTTGCTATTCAAAGAGATCACCTACTTTTCTGAATTTGAGCATAACTCTATCCCTTTGTGTACTAAATCATTCATGGGTGTGTATCAGTCTAGATCCTCTAAACTTCATTTCCTGTGTAAATAGGTCATGCTTTATTTATCTTTGTGCCTTATGTTTCTTCACAGCCACTGGACCAGCCCATAATTGCCTCTATCCAAGTGTAAACCCCTCGAGGGGCATGTTTATTGCCTACTGCACAGTCCTAGCGGTTGTGAAGGCGCCTGGCAGAGCAGAAAGCGCAAACCCTCACCTGACGACTGGCTGAGCCCTCAGTCCCCACCGTGATTATTGATGCATCCTGAGTCCCCACCATGATTACTGACACGTCTGGAGGTCTGGAGTTATGCTAAGTCAACCATAAAATAGAGATTTGTTACCAAAAAAAAAAAAAGAAAAGCTCACGGTTTCTTGAAGATGATTTTAAACTTTCTAGAGAATGAGATTTCTTTTATTTTATTCCAGTTCCAGGATCCTTGATGGTGGCATACATAAATGAATTCCCCCTTGAAGCATTAGCTTATAAGATTAGATCTAGAACATATGATGCTAAGTAAAATATGAAGTTACTTTTTAATGAAAAGATACACACACACACACACACACACATCTACTAAATGTGAATGGAGAGGCTCTTATTTCCCATAACTCACTTTTATAGGATCTGTGATTTAAACTGACCTGCACCTACTGTGGGAGAGAGCTTTGGTGATGCTATAACACTGTCTTGTGGCAGGAATGGGGTCAGCACAGATGGGGAACCTGTTCCCTCTTCCTGGAGAGTGAAGAGAAGCCACAGAGGGCAGTGAGGACAACGTAGGTGTCCTACATTTGCTAAGTTTGCTAAGTGGACCACCTGGGGAGAAAGGGCACTCTTGGTCAATGAAAAAGCAACGTGCCAAAGCCCACAGACAGGTAGCAGTTTTTCTGGCACATAAACCCTTTATGGAAGATTGGGCTTCCCTAGTGGCTCAGACAGTAAAGAATCTGTCTGCAGTGCCGGAGACACGGGTTCAATCCCTAGGTCAGGAAGATCCCTTGGAGAAGGAAATGGCAACCTACTCTAGTATTCTTGCCTAGAGAATTAGATGCACAGAGGAGCCTGGTGGGCTACCGTCCATGGGGTCGCAAAGAGTCAGACATGACTGAGTGGCTAACACTTTATATCTTGATAAGCCCAAGGTGCTTTTGAACTGTGGTGTTGGAGAAGACTCTTGAGAGTCCCTTGGACTGCAAGGAGATCCAACCAGTCCATCCTAAGGGAAATCAGTCCTGAATATACATTGGAAAGACTGATGTTGAAGCTGAAACTCCAATACTTTGGCCACCTGATGTGAAGAGCTGACTCATTTGGAAAGACCCTCATGGTGGGAAAGGTTGAAGACAGGAGGAGAAGGGGATGGCAGAGGATGAGATGGTTGGATGGCATCACTGACTCAATGGACATGAGTTTGATTAAATTCCAGGAGTTGATGTTGGACAGGGAGGCCTGGCGTGCTGCAGTCCAGGGGTTGCAAAGAGTTGGACATGACTGATCGACTGAACTGACCTGAACTGAAAGCCCAAGATCAGTTGCCCTTGTAGAAGTGCAGGAGACCTTCCAAGTTCAGAGCCCAGACTCCTTTAAGAGCTTTTCATGTTGATTCTATGATTTCATGGCCCTGGGAAGAACTCCAGTCATAAAAATTTAAGATGCAAATATCTTATTTCACAATTTCAAAGAATATGAAATATAATCTAAAAAATCTCTGAGATAAAATTCACTTCAGCCCATCTGTCTTCATATATGATAGATTTGACCATGTGCTGGGTACCACGCTGTGTGGACAGTAGGAACCAAGACAGACAGGGTCTCTGGCTTCACAGAGATAACAGTCTAGTGCCAAGGAGAGACTCAGACACGGTGCCACCTGGGAAGAGGAACTGCTTCATTGCATTGCTTTTCCATTACTGCCATGACAATTGGCTATAAATTCAGCCAGTTCATTACAAACGTATTGTCTTATAGCTCCGTAGGTTAGAAGCCTAACGACTTAATTAAGAAGCCAAAATTAAGCTGTCCACATGGCCCAGATCCTTTTCTCTGGCTCCAGAGGAGAGGCTGTTTTCTTGACATTTCCAATTGCAAAGTCCATCCATGTTCCTAGATCCCTTCCTCCATCTTTCAAGTTCTTTCCACATCTCATGACTTTGACCTTCTCTTTTGACTTCCTCGTCCACCTTTAAGAACCCTTCTGATTGCATTGAACCCACCAGCATCATCTAGGTTAGTCTCACTCTTTTAAATTCAGCTGATTAGCAAGCTTCATTCCACTTGCAACCCTAATTCCCATTGGCTGTGCAACAAAATATGTGTGTATATATATATTCACAGATTCTGGAGGCTGGCACATGGATTTCATCAGATTTTATTCTGAGGATGGTACCAAGATAAAGCAGAAAAAAGAAATCAGTATTCCAGTGATATACTGGAGATATAAAAGATGATGATGTCCAAGGAATGATAAGCACAGTGGTGAAGGAGGAAGGAGGCATTACCAGAGGGTGGAGGCTTGGTCCACGGAGGTCCTGAAGAAGGTGCAGAGCATGAAGTCTGCAGACAGAAGGAGGAGCCGCGGGGTGAGACGAGGGGGAGTGACCGTGTGATGATGTGGCCCGGCACAGCCTTATTCGGAACAGACCCTGGCGCTGATTTCAGGATTTGAAACCTAGTCCTTAGGGTAATGAAAAGATATTGGTGAGATCAGAGTAGACAGACATACAGTGGGAGCTGTGTTTTAAACTTTTGATTCTACGTTGGAGTTCAGTTGATTTGCAACCTTGTGTGTTTCAGGTGTGGAGCCATGTGACCCAGTTTTATGTACATATTTTGTCTGGTCGCTAAGTCTTGTCTGAGTCTTTTGTTATCTCATGGACTGTGGCCCACCGGGTCCTCCGTCCATGGGGTTCTCCAGGCAAGAATGCTGGAGTGGGCTGCCATTCCCTCCTCCAGGGGACCTCACTGACCAGGGATGGAACCTGCATTTCCTGCCTTGGCAGGTGGACTCTTTATCACCGAGTCACCAAGGAAGCAGAAATAGATACTCTTTTTCAATTTCTTTCCCCTTTAGGTTATTACAAAATAGTGAGAGTAGCTCCTTGCACTGCAGAGTAGATCCTTGTTGGCTATCTATTTTATGCATAGCAGCATGTGTAAGGGGCTTCCCCGATGGGTCAGTTGGTAAAGAATCCATCTGCAACGCAGGAGTCACAGGAGATGCAGGTTCATAGCCTCAATCCCCTAATTTATCCCTCCCTAGCCTTTCCATTTTGGTAGCCCTAAGTTTGTTTTCTAAGTCTGTGGGAGTTTATTTTTCAGATAATTATTTAGAATTAGCAGAAAAATAGAAGCGGTGGGTTGAGGTCTGAAGAGTGACTGAGAGAGCTGGTAGGAGAGAATTTTGGTGATACAGGCAAGAGATAATGACCATTGCGAACAGGTTTCATTTTAGATGCTTTGTGTGTTCATTCATCCAAAACCATTCACTGGGTTACTCTGATGGCGAATAAAACAAAATTTCTACTGAGGGGAACGTGGCATTTTAGTATTGAGTGTTTGGTGCTGGAAATTTTAAAGAAAATGCCACCACGGGTTAGGGGATAGGCAGTCAGTGAGGCAAAGTCTCTTAAAGAAACAAATGATAAACTTCTTGTTTAGGTCTTCATATAAACTTGGGTTGTTACTTGAGGAAACGACTTGCAAGAAAATATAATCTATGATTACAAAAGTACTATATTAAACATATCTTCCTCTAATTTATTTTGATCACTATTTTTTTTTCTTCCAAGCATAGCTGTAGTAAATGTTGATATTGCTTATATAAAACAGGCACTCACTAGAGGAAAATGAAGCCACTGGCAATTAAACTTCCTTGAACACATGCACATTTTGAACCTTTCAAATGATATTTGCCTGTTACAGTATACTGCAATATGCTGAATAGTATATCTTAAGGTGTATTTTATATATACATCTATAGCCTTATTAGAAGTTCATTGATTAAAAAGAAGCTTTTCCAAAAGTTTTAAAGTGTTTTCAGTTATCTGCACATCATAGTATAGTGAATATAGAAATATATTCAATGAGTATGTTTCACATATCACAGTATAAGCAAACTATGTAATGAATTGGGCTTCCCTGTTGACTCAGTGGTAAAGAATCTGCCTGCCAAAGCAGGAGACGCAGGAGACTCAGGTTCAATCCCTGGGTCAGGAAGATCCTGTGGAGAAGGAAATGGCAACCCACTCTAGTATTCTTGTTTAGGAAATCCCACACACAGAGAAGCCTGCCGGTCTACAGTCCATGTAGTCACAAGGAGTCGGATATGACTCTTCGACTAAGCACACACACATACGTGTATCTAATGAGTGATATAAATCAACTTGTGTGTCTTTTATAATATTTCATCAAAGACATTATTCACATTAAAGTCAGAGCTGCAAAATGAGTAAATGTTTTGTGTTTTGACCAGATGGATCCATATTTCATTTCTTGTGCAGATGGCATCTCAGGGACAAGTGAGTTCTTTTCCTCCCTGCCTCTCCACATCAGTGCACAAGCTGTCATCTCCCTCTATATCCTCTTTCATGATCTGTATTCCATGAACATGGTCACCTCCAACCTAATGTGGCCTCTGAGCATGGCTGGCCTGTTGGCCCGTTGGTATTTTGTTTCATCGGATCCTTGACCATGGCGGGCTTACTGTCTTTTCAGTTCAGTTCAGTTCAGTCTCTCAGTCATGTCTGACTCTTTGTGACCCTATGGACTACAGCACGCCAGGCTTCTCTGTCCGTCACCAACTCCTGGAGCTTGCTCAAACTCATGTCCATCGAGTCAATGATGCCATCCAACCATCTCATCCTCTTTCGTCCCCTTCTCCTCCCACTTTCAAACTCCCAGCATCAGGGTGTTTTCCAATGTCAGCCCTTCACATCAGGTTGCCACAGTATTGGAGTTTCAGCTTCAGCATCAGTCCTTCCAATGAATATTCAGGACTGATTTCCTTTAGAATTGAATGATTTGATCTCCTTACAGTCCAAGGGACTCGCAAAAGTCTTCTCCAACACCACAATTCAGAATTGATGCTTTTGAACTGTAGTGTGTTTTACTTAAGAGCAAAAACACATTCTCTGGTTCTAAGGAATGTGATGTTCTATTTATATTATGAGAGTAGACTCTAGTTTGTATCACTGGAAGAAAGAGAGACCATAATTGAGAGGTAGTCTTTACAATGAAAAGATTTAAAAAAATGCATTCAAAGTTTTTACCTTCATGAATGGAAAGAAAAATGGAAATACAAATATATACTAAAAATCCTGAAATGCAGCAAATGCAGGGACTCACTGGGGCCTTGAAAGAGATAAAGATTGACAGTGAAATGTTCCTTTGTAAAATGCTTAGTAAATTTATAGAATTTAGCATACTTACAAAATTTCACATGGGTCATTAAAACTACATTATGCAAGTAGATTTAAGTAGACTATTTTTAAAAGTGTCACGGATGAAGAACCATAATAACTGTTAGGAAACATTGCAGATATCTTAGGTTATAGCTAAGTCAAGCCTTCTGTGGTTTAAGATAAAATGATTATATTTAGTGTCCGTGGAAGATCAGATTCTATGTGTTATATCTTTCAAGTTGGACCTCAAAGCCCATCTTATATTTTTACAAAAAAGAGTATTAAAATTAATTACAGAATCATCCTTTAAAAATATGTAAAACATTATTTGAAGTATACAAAACACATGTGAATTGCTTCCACTAATTATGATTTTTAGAAATGGATCTCACAATCCCAGTGTATTTCATGACTGAAAAGTTATAAAGTAGTTGTTTGAGTCAATGAAACAACTTTGTCAAATATTCAGTGAATTAGTTAAAAATAAAGATAAGGATTCAATATTTCTGAATAATTCATCATTTCTTTCTAAGATACTATATTACTATTTCTGAGAAATAACACAGAATTCTGATGTACACTTACCTTTTTTAGGGTAAGATCCTGAATACAATATATCTTTTAATGGTCTTTTATCAATTTCAGTGCATAGATCTTTAAATCTACAAAGCAAATTTCAATTATTAATATTAATATTCTCCTTCTATCCTAGGAGAATCTCAATTATTGGAGAGGGTGAAATCTCAATTGAAATCTCAGTTGTTAGAGGGTGAAAATCCCTCCAGATCTGAGGACTTGGCCAAGGGGTCCATGCCCGGGGCTTGCTCTGACTGCGGCAGATGGTTAGTCCCTGTTAAAGGAAAGGTACACTCTAGCCTGGACAGTGTAACCAAAAGATCCCACCAAAGCCCAAATCTGCTGGTACCTGGATGCTACACTTCCCAGCTTCCAGAGCCTCGGGAGAACTTTACAGACACACACATATAATTGAAACTTAAAAAGCCTGCTCTTATCATGGGTCAAAGATGACTTCAGGGTTGGTACCACCCAGTTCTTCAAACACAATCTTGGATTATACACCAGTGAAAAAGCATCGACAGAGACCAGCTGAGTTCTTCCTCAGCCGAGTTGCTAGGAAAATAGCAAACACAGTACAACAGTATATTTCTGATTATTTCTAAGTCTTCATCACATCTTTGGGAATTTTCTGTGGCACAGAAGGACTCCCCAGTCCTATTCCCCGAATCACACCTCACTTCTCTTCTCTCTCTCCCTACCTCAGTTGCCTGCAGGTGATGGTGTGATGGGCCTGTCTGGCCTGGTCAGAAAGAGCCCAGAGCAAAATGTAGTTTGTAGATAAATTATTTATCAGCAGGTAATAAGGCAATGCCAAAGAATGCTCAAACTACCGCACAATTGCACTCATCTCACACGCTAATAAAGTAATGCTCAAAATTCTCCAAGCCAGGCTTCAGCACTATGTGAACCATGAACTTCCAGATGTTCAGGCTGGTTTTATTTTTATTTTTAATTTTTTAAAAAATTTTTATTGTAATTTTTTTTTACTTTACAATATTATATTGGTTTTGCCATACATCAACATGAATCTGCCACGGGTATACACGTGTTCCTCATCCTGAACCCCCTCCTCCAACCTCCATCCCTGTATCATCCCTCTGGGTCATCCCAGTGCACCATCCCCAAGCATCCTGTATCATGCATCGAACCTGGACTGGTGATTCATTTCATATATGATATAAATGTCTCAATGCCATTCTCCCAAATCATCCCACCCTCTCTCTCTCCCACAGAGTCCAAAAGACTGTTCTATATACATCTGTGTCTCTTTTGCTGTCTTGCATACAGGGTTATCATTACCATCTTTCTAAATTCCATATATAAGTGTTAGTATACTGTATTGGTGTTTTTCTTTCTGGCTTACTTCACTCTGTATAATAGGCTCCAGTTTCATCCACCTCATTAGAACTGATTTGAATGTATTCTTTTTAATGGCTGAGTAATATTCCATTGTGTATATGTACCACAGCTTTCTTATCCATTCATCTGCTGATGGACATCTAGGTTGCTTCCATGTCCTGGCTATTATAAACAGTGCTGCGATGAACATTGAGGTACACATGTCTCTTTCAATTCTGTTTCCTCCATGTATATGCCCACTAGTGGGACTGCTGGGTCATAAGGAAGTTCTATTTCCAGTTTTTTAAGGAATCTCCACGCTGTTCTCCATAGTGGCTGTACTAATTTGCATTCCCACCAAGAGTGTAAGAGGGTTCCCTTTTCTCCACATCCTCTCCAGCATTTATTGCTTGTAGACATTTGGATAGCAGCCATTCTGACTGGCATGAAATGGTACCTCATTGTGGTTTTGATTTGCCTTTCTCTGATAATGAGTGATGTTGAGCATCTTTTCCTGTGTTTGTTAGCCATCTGTATGTTTTCTTTGGAGAAATGTCTGTTTAGTTCTCTCACCCATTTTTTGATTGGGTCATTTACTTTTCTGGAATTGAGCTACAGGAGTTGCTTCTCTATTTTTGAGATGAGTTGTTTGTCAGTTGCTTCATTTGCTATTATTTTCTCCCATAAAACACTGGTGAAAGAAATCAAAGAGGACACTAGTAGATGGAGAAATATACCATGTTCATGGATTGGAAGAATCAATATAGTGAAAATGAGTATACTACCCAAAGCAATCTATAGATTCAACACAATCCCTATCAAGCTACCAATGGTATTTTTTCACAGAGCTAGAACAAATAATTTCACAATTTGTATGGAAATACAAAACACCTTAAATAGCCAAAGCAATCTTGAGAAAGTAAAATGGAACTGGAGGAATCAACCTGCCTGACTTCAGGCTCTACTACAAAGCCACAGTCATCAAGACAGTATGGTACTGGTGCAAAGACAGAAATATAGATCAGTGGAACAAAATAGAAAGCCCAGAGATAAATCCACACACCTATGGACACCTTATCTTCAACAAAGGAGGCAAGAATAGTCTCTTTAAGAAGTGGTGCTGGGAAAACTGGTCAACCACTTGTAAAAGAATGAAGCTAGAACACTTTCTAACACCATACTCAAAAATAAACTCAAAATGGATTAAAGATCTAAATGTAAGACCAGAAACTATAAAACCCCTAGAGAAGAACATAGGAAAAACACTCTCCGTCATAAATCACAGCAGGATCCTCTATGATCCACCTCCCAGAATGTTGGAAATAAAAGCAAAAATAAACAAATGGGACCTAATTAAAATTGAAAGCTTCTGCACAACAAGCTGATTTTAGAAAAGGCAGAGGAACCAGATATCAAATTGCCAACATCTGCTGGATCATGGAAAAAGCAAAAACTTCCAGAAAAACATCTATTTCTGCTTTATTGACTATGCCGAAGCCGTTGACTGTGTGGATCACAATAAACTGTGGACAATTCTGAAAGAGATGGGAATACCAGACTACCTGACCTGCCTCTTGAGAAACCTATATGCAGGTCAGGAAGCAACAGTTAGAACTGGGCATGGAACAACAGACTGGTTCCAAATAGGAAAAGGAGTATGTCAAGGCTGTATATTGTCACCCTGCTTGTTTAACTTGTATGC
>SJYQ01000535.1:1863988-1895829 GCA_006410935.1 Redunca redunca | reverse complement strand
CCCGCCACCTCCACCCCAAGGTGCAGTTGTTTACCTTGAAATCATCTTTATCCCCTTAGGTCCTGCTTTTATGGTCTGCCAGTAGAAGGGGAGCAGTGCGCAGCCTATGGCTCGTTCCCCCTCTGCTCGGATGAGACTTTCCTGAGAGTCCTGCTCAGTGGTCTTGAATCATGGTCTTCCTGGCGATGAACACAGGTGCCCTTCCAGGACTTGGGTGGCTGCTCAGCCCTGTCAGCTCTTGTCGTTTCTGGCAGTTCTTTCCAAGCCTCAGGGAGCTCACTGTGCTCGATGTTCTGTTCATGTGCTACGTGAGAGTCCCTCAAATGTGTGACTCTTTGCAACCCCATGGCCTATACAGTCCATGAAATTCTCCAGGCCAGAATACTGGAGTGGACAGCCTTACCCATTTTCAGGGGCTCTTCCCAATCCAGGAATCAAACCCAGGTCTACCACATTGCAGACAGATTCTTTACCAGCTGAGCCACGAAGGAAGGCCAAGAGTACTGGAGTGGGTGGTCTATCCCTTCTCCAGCAGATCTTCCTGACCCAAGAATCAAACTAGGGTCTCCTGCATTACAGGCAGATTCTTTACCAACTGAGCTATTAGGGAAACCCAATGTTCTGTTTAGTACTCAACTAAATACTTTTGAAGGACCTTCTGGAGGTCCCCAGGGGACCATCTCGATGCAGCCCTCTTCTCTCCGGTACCTAGGTCTGGGGCATTCTCATCACCCTGACCTCCTGGGATGCTCAGTTGTGTCTCTTTAACAAGATGAGTCCACTGGGCTCCACCAGGGACCATCTTCCATACTCTGGCCTGGAAACTCTCCAGGTGGAAAGCTATGTCACAGGGCTGGTCCAGTTTATTTCCCATCTTCCAGATATCTTCACTGCCTGGTGCCCAGTGTCTTAAAATCCATTATATTGTATAGCTAGCCTGGTTTTGATTGTTTCAGCAGGGAGGGTAAATCTGGTTCCTGTATGTCATCTAGGATTGGAGTGGAACAGTCTAGAATACATCACTTTTATGACCAGAATCCTGGCATTGCATTTGGCCAAGGACTTCGCTGGCAGTTCAGTGGTTAAGACGCCATGTTTCCAACATAGGAGGTTCAATCCCTGGTCAGGGAACATCCTACATGTTGTGTTGTGAGGTCATAAAAACAAACAAACAAAAACCCACATTTGGCTATTTGAGCTCAATTAGGAAACACTAAAAATAACAGATAAATGGGGTATTTCCTGTTAAATAATTGACTCTAAGGATGAGGCGTGCAAAATTCCTAAAAGTAACTGAAAATTTCAAACAGCTGTTTTACTCCTTCAGCGAGCAGAGTTGGAGAGTTGTACGCATTGTATGTCTGTTAGATCAAAACCATTACTATACTTGTTCTAGTATAGTGAAGCCACAGCCTTGTTTTTCATTCCTGTTTTGTCATCTATTATGTTCATTTATAAGATTTCATTTGGTACCAACTGATCGATATTTCCTCCTGAGAGTTTTCTTAGCTAGAGCTTGAAACAAATCTCTTGCCAAGCCCTATATTTTCTTCTGTTCCAAGCATAGACGTACATTGTAGATATATGTGAAATATGTATTTTCATAGCTACTGGTTTTTATATTGACCTATACGTTGATTTAAAACAAGGAACTACTCTAGAGAATCAAATGGTATGCAAGCCAAGCACTTCCTGCTCATAATATTTAGTGTTTAAATTGTTTGGTTTGTGAGCCATTTAATTAACATCTTTAATTTAAAAAAACAAACAAAAAAAAAAGGTAAAAGGAGGCCCAGAGTTGCTAAATTCCCAGTGAGGGTTTCCTTTTGCCATCCGAGTCATTGGGATTCTGCTCTGCTCTGTCGCACTGCTGGCTGTGGTGGAAATTTTAATGATGCTGTCTTATGCAAAGGGTGTGCTCTACAAGGAAAACAAATAAAAATGGGGAAATGTACACTTTGTACCTTTGAAAGGTTACAGGCAGTGGCACAGAGGCTAGGGTTACAATAACATCTGAAGGGAGCTGGGCGGTGGGAACGCCGCAGGACCCGTTTCAGAGTAGAGACAGTTGACTGAACATGGGGGTGATTTAGTGCCCATCCATTAGCTCCTGCCTGTCACTTAAACAGGCCATCTGTATGCATGGTGGGACCAGGGTGCAGAGGGGAGGGGGACACTGTGATTTATGGCGGAGGGCAAACACCTGTGGGTGAAGCAGCTCAGAAATTAGCCACAAGTAGCATATTAGTGCAGCTAATCAGGCACGGGTCAGGATTTCAGTTTCTTGCTTTGGCCATAAATAAGCTTCTCCGTGGCTGCCCCAGGGCCTTCTGGTGATTAAGTGCCTTGACCTACAGTAAAATACACAGATGTTGGAGCACAGTGGGGTTTGCAGGTGGACGCGGTAATCGCAGGACTCTCAACCTGCACGCTGTGGGCAGGTCTGCAGGTTTTGAGAACTGTGTTAGGGAGGCTCATCAGAGTCCTTAACAGCCCACTTCCTCTCCATACTGTACTCCTGTCATGAGGTGGACAATGTGTAGACCCAGCTGCCCTGTGACCATTCACCCGCCGTAAAACACTCTCTCCTTGTGTCCATCGTCAGACTGAAGGGATTCTTAGCCCGGGAGGTGTATGTCCTGAGTTTGCCATTTTTAGTAAGATGTAACTCCTTCATATTATATTTTTTGTATTCCTCTTTTTGCGTGAGGGAGCCTTCTTCACTAGTTGGGGTGTGTTGGCTCTATCTAGAAAGATGTCCTCAAATGCTTTTCCGTTGTTAGTTACTAGGCTGGACTGCTTTGTACTTGACGTGAGACGGCGTGAGCTGACAGCAGTGGAACTTGGAGGTAAGTTGTGACAGCCCGTCAGTGAAATGCACATTATGCAGTATTGATAAGACTTTGCCTCTTTCTTTGATCTTAGAAAACAGAGAAGGATTAACGAAAGCCAAACAGTCAGGACCCTGGGGCGAATAACCTCTGTACTTTAATGAAGGGGGTAAAGTTGGTTACAAGGAATAGACCATCGATCCTGATGGTTGAGATAAGTAAAATTTCATAAGTGGTAGACCCTGCTAGGCAACCAGCAATTCATCAGGGAAGGTAACTTTGTCCCCATGTTATTTAGAAGATTTCCTGGATCTTCTAGGCTAATTTTGCCAGTTGTATCACTCCTGAAATTCTTATATATATATATATATATTCAATACATGTATATATCCGCTCCCATGTTTATTGCAGTACTATTCACAGTAATTGTCAGTCCATGTGCAAAATCTGGTTATGTTGGGAAGGTCAGTACTATGACCTGTTCCAAGGTCTTCTCCAAACCCCAGATCACTGTAAACTTTAGGAAGAAGAATAGAACAATCAAGCAGGTTGTATGACCTTGAGTTAGCAGTGGAGGGAGCAATTGGAATGTAGTTTTAGAGTAGTCAGGAGCAGTGGCTTCCATGCGGAAACACAGAGAGAAAGGATTCAGAGAACATTAGGGAAGGACCTACAGACAGAGTGGGGTGGACAGAGGGTGTCCTGGGGGCCCAGGGGAAGAGAGGTGGGAGATTCTCCAGGATTACAACCCTGAACAGCAGTGACGCTTCTGGAGAAGGAGAAGCAGTTACTGGAAGATAGTGAAATATTTTTAGCAGGTTTCCATTCCATTAATAAATTAATAACGCTCCAAGTTAATAAATTCAAGAGAACCCCAGCTGAGATCTGAATGCTCGACCTCCTCGGCTGTGATAGTTACATTTTAAACCAAACAGGGCTGTTTCGGTGATACTCCTCAAGGCAAGAACACTGTCACATGAATTGCAAATGTTAAGCTGCTAATAGCTTTCCCAGGAGTTTGCTTCCTGTTAGGGACCCTTCAATGATTTTATCCATTTATGTGTGGAAAAACATTGCAATTGCCAACCGCAGCCCCATACTCAGAATGTTTCCACATTATTACCAGCGGGCAAAGGCCAGAGTTTGGCTCCACTGCCTTCCGGCTTCCTGGCATATTCTTAGGAAACAGTAACCTCTTGCTTTCAACCACCATTTTCTGAGCTAAGGGAAAGACCCTCTCACTCTCCTATTGTTCCAGAGAGGCCCTGCTAGTGTAGGAACCAGAGAAGACCCTAGGGCCCCATCCTCTGGCCTCTCTCAGGCCCACGGTGCTCTTTCTCCTGCAAGGGCTGCCAAACTCATGGGAGAAACAGCGAGTACAGGGACCGACAGACATTCACCTCCCTGAAGTCATCACTCCAGGGCTTCCCAGGTGACTCAGTGGTAAAGAATCTGCCTGCCAGTGCAGAAGACTCGGGTTCAGTCCTTAGGTCAGGGAGATCCCCTGGAGGAGGAAATGGCCACCCATTTCAGTATTCTTGCCTGGACAATCCCTTGCACAGAGGGGCCTGGCAAGCTTAGTCCATGGAGTGCAAAGAGTCGGGCATGGCTTAGCAACTAAACAACACCAGAGTTATCACTGACACCCCATTATTAGCATAATTTCCCAGATCCCATTCT
Organism: Redunca redunca; assembly: GCA_006410935.1. Lineage (NCBI taxonomy): Eukaryota > Metazoa > Chordata > Mammalia > Artiodactyla > Bovidae > Redunca > Redunca redunca. The sequence continues at coordinate 1,891,318 of SJYQ01000535.1, read as the reverse complement.
TGTGGTGAGGGCTAAAATCTCCTCATCTGTCAGCGTGGCTTATTCTGTTTTGGAGCCTCTAAGCACTGAACTGGGGTCATATCAGGAATTCTTACTCATGGACTTTGAGTGGAAGTGATGAATGACTTCCAGATCAATGCAGTTAAGAGTACATGTGACTTGTCTATAGCTGAGAATGCACTTTCCCATCCCCAGGACTCTACGCTAGAAGCAAATGACTCCAGCTTGAAAAGTTTCCATTGGGCGATAGCCTGAGAGGCTGGGGATGTTTGTTACTGAAATTCAACCTCGTGTATCCTGACTGAGGTTAACATAATCACTTTCACTGCCTAACACTAGCCAACATCTCCATCTGAAAAATGGGTCAAGCAGTACCATTAGAATTTTAAAAAATGAACATCTGGAAATTATAACAAAAATGTATGGTAGGTGCCTAAGGTATCTTAGCTGCCTACAGAGTTCAGTTTCTCCATGGATTTGGCAAAAACAATGTAGATAATCATAACTCATTTCTCTAGTGAACAAAATAGGCATTCTCTCCAAGATGAATCTTTCAACATAACTTTAAAAGTTGAAAATATCACAGATAACTCCCCCCATCTTACATCTTTCTGTTCCTGTCTCATGATTATTATTCTGGGACAATCAACTAACATAAACCTGTTTCAGCTGTGTGATTTTTTATATTCTCTGATTTGAGAGAGAATTCTTTTCTCATCAAAGCCATTTTAAAACCTCACTCTGCCAAGAATACTAACTCTGAAATTTATGGTAGCGCAATGGAACAGGAAGCTTCAGGTCTGTTGTAAACTTCCTGTATCCTGGGAGATCAACTTTAGCTTACAGTAGTTTCAATTAATTCCTAATTACTTTTGTGTTGTCTTTGCATAAGAGGAGCCACATGAGGAGTAGGGAGTAATAATTTGTAGCCCTGTTTCTTCACAGAGTTGAAAGTAGGTTGTGTTTATTATGAACACTACATTAATGAGAGTGATCATTAGTAATTCTTTGCAACTGTGTTTATCCTCCTCCGAGGAGCTTTGAGCTAATGAATTCCCCACATAGATAAAGAGAAGAAAGATTCAGAAGAAGATCTCACTTTTTTCCCATGGGCTTTACATATTTAAAATATTTAGCAAGATATTATGATTTCATATTGTGAGAAAATCCTTTCTGTAAGGGAAGTACTTATCATTTTCTGACTTTGAAAAGAGACTAATGGATCTACTAACATACAGTTAGTAAGGAATCGGTAATCTTTTCAGATCACTGGTCCCTGGTGCTCAACGGTAAAAGAATCCGTGCAATGCAGGAGATGTGGGTTCGATCCCTGGCTAAGGAAGAACCTCTGAAGGAGAAGATGGAAACCTACTCTGGTATTCTTGCCTGGGAAATCCCATGGACAGAGGAGTCTGGAGGGCTACACTCAATGAGATCATAAGAATCCGACAAAACTTAGCAACTGAACCACCACCATCAGACATAAGGCAGCTGCTAGTTCTAAAGAATGGAATGTTTTCAAACTTTCAGCTGTAAATGAACAGGGTCTGAGCATCTAATGTGTATCGTGTTGACTGTAGTTGATAGCATGGCATTGTATAATTAAAATTTTCCACGAGACTGGAACTTATGTGATTACATCATACACTCACAAGGTAAGTCTGTATGGTGATGAATGTATTAATTAGCTTGATGGAGGAAATCCTTTCACAATACTGATGTATATCAGATCATCACTTTGTGGACTTTAAATATCTTAAATGTATTTATCCGTTATATGTCAGGAAAGCTTTTTAAAAAAGAAGAAATGAGAGGCGGTGGGGGGGGGTTTTCTCCTAAAAATTTTTATCAGAAAGCATGTAGCTTTATGGTTATAGAATAAGGCTTTTTTTTTCATAAGTAGCATAACATAATTATTAGATACAAGATTCTCATATATTTTACTCTATTAAGCTTGTGTGTGTGTGCGCTAATCCCCAACTACCCTTTCTGCCCTTTCCACTTATAGTCTTCTTTCTGACATCTGTTCGGGCAACTATTCCATCTCTTGATCGCCACTTCCATCTCATGTGCCAAGCATAGCTCTTAGAACGAGCAGGTTCACAATCCATATTTGTTTGGAGGTTGAATGAATAAATGAAAGCGTTTGTAAAGAGTCACTAAGAACTCTAAAAGTGGTGATTAGTCCAAATAGCTGTGTTCACAATCTTACTTTTTTTTAACTAATTAATTTATTTTAATTGGAGGCTAATTACTTTACAATATTGTGGTGATTTCTGTCATACATTGACATGAATCAGCCACGGGTGTCCATGCGTCCCCATGTCCCAAACCCCCTTCCCACCTCCCTCCCCACCCCATCCCTCAGGGGTGTCCCTGTGCACCAGCTTTGAGTGCCCTGTTTCATGAATCAAACTTGGACTGGTCATCTATTTCACATATGGTGATATACATGTTTCAATGCCATTCTCCCAAATCATCCTACCCTCGCCTTCTCCCACAGAGTCCAAAAGTCTGTTCTTTAAAACTGTGTCTCTTTTGCTGTCTCGCATATAGGGTTATCATTGCCATCTTTCTAAATTCCATATATACGTGTTAGTATACTGTATTGGTGTTTTCCTTTCTGACTTACTTCATTCTGTATAATAGTCTGCAGTTTCATCCACCTCATTAGAACTGATTCAAATGCATTCTTTTTAATAGCTGAGAAATACTCCATTGTGTATATGTACCACAGCTTTCTTATCCATTTGACTGCTGATGGAAATCTAGGTTAATTCCATGTCCTGGCTATTTTAAACAGTGCTGTGATGAACACTGGGGTACATGTGTCTCTTTCAACTCTGGTTTCCTCAGTGTGTATGCCCAGCAGTGGGATGGCTGGGTCATAAGGCAGTTCTATTTCCAGTTTTTTAAGGAATCTCCACACTGTTCTCCATAGTGGCTGTACTAGTTTGCATTCCCACCAACAGAGTAAGAGGGTTTTCTTTTCTCCGCACCCTCTCCAGCATTTAGTGTTTGAACTTTTTGATGGCAGCCATTCTGACCGGCATGAGAACGTACCTCATTGTGGTTTTGCTTTGCATTTCTCTGATAATGAGTGATGAGCATTTTTTCATGTGTTTGTTAGCCAAGTGTATGTCTTCTTTGGAGAAACATCTGTTTAGTTCTTTCACCCATTTTTTGATTGGGTTGTTTAATTTTATGGTATTGAGCTGCATGAGCTGTTTGTATATTTTTGAGATTAGTTGTTTGTCAGTTGCTTCATTTGCTATTATTTTCTCCCACTCTAACAGCTGTCTTTTCACCTTGCTTATAGTTTCCTTTGTTGTGCAAAAGCTTTTAACTTTAATTAGGTCCATGCACTTACGGACACTCTTACTTTTGATGGTAATACAGTCATGATGCCATAAAGTAACCCCTTGGCTTTATTCAAAGTTGTGGACATAATGAAACTGAGAATTCTGGACTAGAATCCCATGACTCTGCAGTTCAGGAAACTGAGTCTTAGGAAGGCCCCTTGCCTTGCTTAATGTCACAGGGTGTCAACCAAAAAGGGGGACCTATGAGCCAACTCTTCAATCTCTAGTTCCAAGGTCAACAATGTGCTGTTTATAAATGAGAAGCGTTGGTTTTCCAGCAAGACAGGTGTGGCTTCAAGTTCCAGCTCTGTGACACAAGCATGTTTGTTTTCTAAGTCCCAATGCTGTGAGAATTAAGTAAGGTAGGGCCTGAAAGGAATCTAGCCCAGCACTTGGAGACATAACTGCTCAAAACCAGATTTCCTCTCTCTTACCCTGACTTGTTTCCTTCTTCCTAAAATACATGTGGTATTATATACTGAATCCCTCTGCTAGTCACAGGGGGTAATTGGGTTGAGAGGAAACACTTGGTTTTGGGAATCTTCCTGATTTTTACTCTATAATTTGACATGAACTATTACAAAATTGAATGGTTTGCCTTGGAAACAAACAGAGATCATTCTGTTATTTTTGAGATTGCATCCCAGTACTGCATTTTGAACTCTTTTATTGACCATGATGGCTACTCCATTTCTTCTAAGGGATTCCTGCCCGCAGTAGTAGATATAATGGTCATCTGAGTTAAATTCACCCATTCCAGTCCATTTTAGTTTGCTGATTTCTAGAATGTCAATGTTCACTCTTGCCATCTCCTGTTTGACCACTTCCAATTTGCCTTGATTCATGGATCTGACATTCCAGGTTCCTATGCAATATTGCTCTTTACACCATCAGATCTTGCTTCTATCACCAGTCACATCCACAACTGGGTATTGTTTTTGCTTTGGCTCCATCCCTTCATTCTTTCTGGAGTTATTTCTCCACTGATCTCCAGTAGCATATTGGGCACCTACCGACCCAGGGATTTCCTTTCAGTATCCTATCATTTTGCCTTTTCATACTGTTCATGGGGTTCTCAAGGCAAGAATACTGAAGTGGTTTGCCATTCCCTTCTCCAGGACCACATTCTATCAGACCTCTCCACCATGACCCGTCCATCTTGGGTGGCCCCATGGGCATGGCTTAGTTTCACTGAGTTAGACAAGGCTGTGGTCCTAGTGTGATTAGATTGACTAGTTTTCTGTGATTATGGTTTTAGTCTATCTGCCCTCTGATGCCCTCTTGCAACACCTACCATCTTACTTGGATTTCTCTTACCTTGAACATGGGGTATCTCTTCACGGCTGCTCCAGCAAAGTGCAGCTACTGCTCCTTACCTTGGACGAGGGTTGAATGGTTCTATGAAGACCTACAAGACTTTTTAGAACTAACACCCAAAAAAGATGTCCTTATCATTATAGGGGACTGGAATGCAAAGGTAGGAAGTCAAGAAACACCTGGAGTAACAGGCAAATTTGGCCTTGGGGTACAGAATGAAGCAGGGCAAAGGTTAATAGAGTTTTGTCAAGAGAACGCACTGGTCATAGCAAACACCCTCTTCCAACAACACAAGACTCTACGCATGGACATCACCGGATGGTCAACACCAAAATCAGATTGATTATATTCTTTGCAGCCAAAGATGGAGAAGCTCTATACAGTCAACAAAAACAAGACCAGGAGCTGTGGCTCAGATCATGAACTCCTTATTGCCAAATTCAGACTTAAATTGAAGAAAGTGGGGAAAACCACTAGACCATTCAGGTATGACCTAAATCAAATCCCTTATGATTATACAGTGGAAGTAAGAAATAGATTTAAGGGACTAGATCTGATAGACAGAGTGCCTGATGAACTATGGATGGAGGTTTGTGACATTGTACAGGAGACAAGGATCAAGACCATTCCCATGGAAAAGAAATGCAAAAAGCAAAATGGCTGTCTGGGGAGGCCTTGCAAATAGCTGTGAAAAGAAAAGGAGAAAAGGAAAGATATAAGCGTCTGAATGCAGAGCTCCAAAGAATAGCAAGAAGAGATAAGAAAGCTTTCCTCAGTGATCAATGCAAAGAAATAGAAGAAAACAACAGAATGGGAAAGAGTAGGGATCTCTTCAAGAAAATTAGAGATACCAAGGGAATATTTCATGCAAATATGGGCTCGATTAAGGACAGAAATGGTATGGACCTAACAGAAGCAGAAGGTATTAAGAAGAGGTGGCAAGAATACACAGAAGAACTGTAAAAAAAAGATCTTCATGACCAAGATAACCACAGTGGTGTGATCACCTAGAGCCAGACATTCTGGAATGTGAAATCAAGTGGGCCTTAGGAAGCGTCACTACGAACAAAGCTAGTGGAGGTGATGGAATTCCAGTTGAGCTGTTTCAAATCCTGAAAGATGATGCTGTGAAAGTGCTGCAGTCAAAATGCCAGGAAATTTGGAAAACTCAGCAGTGGCCACAGGACTGGAAAAGGTCAGTTTTCATTCCAATCCCAAAGAAAGGCAATGCCAAAGAATGCTCAGACTACNAAGAGGCTTACTCCTTGGAAGCAAAGTTATGACCAACCTGGATAGCATATTGAAAAGCAGAGATTTTACTTTGCCAACAATGGTCCATCTAGTCAAGGCTATGGTTTTTCCAGTGGTCATGTATGGATGTGAGAGCTGGACTATAAAGAAAGCTGAGAGTCAAAGAATTGATGCCTTTGAACTGTGGTGTTGGAGAAGACTCTTGAGAGTCCCTTGGACTACAAGGAGATCCAACCAGTCCATCCTAAAGGAGATCAGTCCTGGGTGTTCATTGGAAGGACTGACGCTGAAGCTGAAACACCAATACTTTGGCCACCTCATGTAAAGAGTTGACTCCCTGGAAAAGACCTTGATGCTGGGAGGGATTGGGGGCAGGAGAAGATGGGGACGACAGAGGATGAGATGGCTGGATGGCATCACCGATTTGATGGACATGAATTTGAGTGAATTCCAGGAGTTGATGATGGACAGGGAGGCCTGGCATGCTGCAATTCATGTGTTCATAAAGAGTTGGACACACTGAGTTACTGAACTGAACTGAACTGATTACAATTATTTCGTAATGAGATTAGTTTCTTGAAAGTGAAATCTATGCTTGACCCTCTTTTTGGTCATATGTACCAAGATGGTTCCCAATGACCCTCCGACTCTGTGTTCATCCTTCGTGTAACCCTCTCCCCTCAAATGTGTGATGATCTTATTGATTCACTTCTTATGTATATACCTGAGAGAAGTGATGGGTTTACTTCTGAGAGTAGAAGACAAAGAGACTGTGGCTTGTATCTCAATTACTGTCTGGACCTCTGTCTTGTATCAACAGTTGCTGCATCATGAGGTCCCTCAAGCCCTGAGATGCTACAACCTTGGACAAGGACGTGGTTATGACTTAACGTGAGACCTCTGGAAAAGGACCCAAATGGGCTCTACTGGTTTCCAGACACGCAGAAGCTATAAGGTAACAAATTTTCCCTGTTTGTGGCACTCTGTATTTTGGGATAATTTGTTACACATCTCCACACTTCTACAGCAGGTTACAGACCTTTGGCTTGGATAAGTATATTTCTGTAAGTTGTCCTCAGGTTTGCTTATTTGTTTGTTTTATAACTAAAGTTATATTTCAACATATACAATGCTGATATGACAAGACTAAAGGTACCCATTTTCAAAAGATGGTGTCTTACTAGAACGATAAAATAGAAAAGGATAATTTAGTCATGAACTTAGTCTGGTAAAACTGGTATCTTCTATCTCTGTTTATAAAACAGTAGATAGGTTAATTTACATAGGATAGTTTAAAATGCCATAATTCCATTTAATCGCCACCTCTTTCTGTTATTTATTTAAAGATATTTGTAGAGCATCCCTCTACGTTTCAGGTACTAAAGCCACAGAGATAATTAGGACCCAGAATCTGCCTCAGAGAAATCAGAGTTTCCATTTTACTTTTCTATTTTTAATCTGTCCCAACAGATCTTGAGAATCTTTAGACAAGTCTGATGGTAAATTTACTGCAAGGGTTAACACCTTGTGTTAAGAAACTATATAGATTAACCAGTGGGAACAGTGAAGTGATAAACATTTTATTCAAAAGTACCCTTTTCTTTTAGCAAAGGAAGCTTTATATTTTAGTTATAGCTAACTCAAAATGGCTACATGAAAGTAAGAACTGGTTGAAAAAAAAAGAAAAGGCAAAAAAAAGAGAATTTATTGTGAGAACTCTGAACTGATATCTGATGAGTCTAGGAACAGCCCTGGAGATGTCAAAGATGATAATACAGTAACAACATTTGGGAAGTATTTCTAGTCTTACACTTAGCCTTTTGGCAGGAATTTATTAAGACAGAATAAGCCTGTGACTTTTCAATTCCGAGTACAATTTGTTTCTCTAATGCATCCGCAGGAGTAACGTGTGATGGAATTTTTTCTTCCCGGCCCCTCCAGCATGGATGATGATGTTCTGTAATAGGTTCTTGCAGGCCACATCTCAGCAAAATAAAACACAACACATGTACATCTGTGGCCCAGTGTCAGTGCCTTAAACGTACATCAGAAATGCATTAAATCTTCTGATTGCTATTCTGTTTGTACAGCTTGTTGGTTCGCATTTTCTCCTGTAATGTACTCTGCTGATTACCTTGAATTATCGGTATATCCTTGGTAGAACAAGCACACCTTGTTCAGGAAAAAAACAGTCATACAGATGTGGCTCGAACCCTTTTGGTTGGAAGAAAAACAACAGAAATATTTCTTGGAAGTTAACACAGGCAACCTTGTACTTCCTTAAAGTCACATCTCAAAAGCATCTTGGCTCCCAGGTAATCTCTTCAGCACCATTGTCCAGGAAGGCTCTCCAGATTCTGAGTATTTGATGAACTCTAGGTGACTTGCACATATGTAAATCTTTCTCCTGAAAGGACAGGAAGAAGGAAGAGGGTTTCTGGGCTGGTCTGTGCTCCAAGCAGAAAGAATGTCCTTTTGTCTCTTCTTGTATAACTTGAAGGGTGTACAAATCCGTTTCAACATACCGAATGTCAAGAAGGAAAGTTTCAAATGCTTTTAAGAATGTTACCTGTGTTGTATTAGCACTGGGTAAAGTTTCTGAACCTCAACAGTTCAAATAATTATTTTCATGTTCAGTACCTTTGCTGTCATCAGAAAATGCATATTGAAGAATGTTCTGCAATCATCTGTATATACAAATGAAACATCATCAGGGTTAGTGAACCGTTTTAATATATCTGTCAAGGAGTGTGTGTGAGAGTGTGTGTATTTGTGTGTGTGCGTGTGTCTTTAATGTATAAGAAGTCACCACATCACAAACTGATCTCATATACCTGAAATTTTTGTTCCTTTCCTCTTGGGATGTTGGGTGACAGGAATTTGTAAAGTTTAACGATGTACTTAGTGGCCAAGGATGAAAAATAAAGCAAAGGTAACAAATCAAGAAGGTGACCTAAAATATTCATTACTGTTTTTGTACTAATTATATGAACCAAAAAAGAACTAAGATATCAGTCCTCATATGAAAGTGAGTGTGTTAGTCACTCAGTCGGGTCTGACTCTTTGCAACCCCATGGACTATGACCCCCAGGCTCCTCACTGCACGGGATTTTCCAGGCAAGAATACTGGAGTGGGTTGCCATTCCCTTCTCCAGGGGATATTCCCAGCCCAAGGATCCAACCCAGGTCTCCTGCATGGACAGGCAGATTCTTTACCGTGTGAGCCACCAGGGAAGCCCATATAGCCCTGCCTTATATGAGATGTTAGACTTTTAAAAGCCAGGTGTCGTTTACTATGGTCATCCCAGCAGTAATAGGTTTAAAGCCTAGAGGTTCAAAAAGGAGCTCCTACTCACCGAGGGGCTCTGCTCCCCCAGGTCCTGTGCTGGATGAACCTCGTGGAGAGAAATGAGGTCAATGTAAGGTCTGTCCTCAAAAAAATTAAAAGCAAATGAGGAACAGAGCAAGCAAGCAAAACTGCAGAAAATACGAGGGTGAGTTAAGAGAGAAAACTGGGAACCTGATCTCATGGAGAAAGTCAGCATCAGCCCAGGAGAGACTGGGGACTACGAGGAGACGGGTAAGAGCGTGGGTATGGGAGGAGGTGGAGAAAATGCATTTATCTCCAAATTCAGGGCCAGGAATTGGTCACCCCGGGTGTTTCAAATTTATTCTCTTGTTTTTTTTTTTGCTTTACTTGTGTCCATTTTCCATATTAAAAAGAAAACTTTTTAAATTCACTATTTTATTGGTTGGATATAAAATAATATGATAAAGTATAACAAAAACTAACAAAAAAATAACTAATAATTTTTTGACAATGCTAAGCACAAAAACATGTTTATTTCTAATTTCTAAATTGGTTGCAGAATCTGGTGTTTTCCGAGTGAGAGAGGAAGTAAAGGATGTCACAGGGTGTCATGGTGGGGCAACACTCTCTAATTGGTTGGGCTGGGGTTGGTCAGAAGAGGTATTCTTTGGTCTCATGAAAATTAGAGATTTTTGTAATTATAAATCTATGTGATGACAATCAACAAAGTACAGTATGGATATGTCTTTCTGGGTATTGTACATATCTACACAAGGTTTCAAGTGAATCCAAAATTCCACCAGAAAGCTGTAAAAAAAAAAAAAAATAGTCCTTTAATTAAGTCATACGTCAGAGTTTTGGGAGTATGAGTATTTTCCTAACTGCAAGTATTATTTCATTATTTTTTAAAATTTCCTATACTTGTTATCTATATGGCAAACAGAAGGGGGAAAATTGGAAGCAGTGACAGATTTTATTTTCTTGGACTCCTAAATCACTACAGATGTTGACTGTAGCCATGAAATTAAAACACTCTTGCTCTTTGGAAGAAAAGCTATGACAAACCCAGGCAGCGTATTAAAAAGCAGATACATCACTTTTCCAACATGGGTCCATATAGCCAAAGCTATGGTTTTTCTAGCAGTCAGGTATGGTTGAGAGATCGGATCATAAAGAAGGTTGAGCACTGAAGAATTGATGCTTTCAAATTATGCTGCTGGAGAGGACTCTTGAGACTCCCTTGAACTTCAGGGAGATCAAACCAGCCAATTACGAGGGAGAGGGTGGGATGAGATGGGAGAATGGCATTGAAACATGTATACTATCAAGTAAGAAACGAATCGCCAGTCGATATCCGATGCAGGATGCAATGTATGAGATAGAAANTCAAAGCTATGGTTTTTCCAGTAGTCATGCATGGATGTGAGATTTGGATTATAAAGAAAGCTGAGTACCTAAGAATTGAATCTTTTGAACTATGGTGTTGCAGAAGACTCTTGAGAGTACCTTGGACTGCAAGAAGATCAAACCAGTCCATCCTAAAGGAAATCAAGCCTGGATATTAATTGGAAGGACTGACGCCAAAGCTGAAGCTCTACTACTTTGGCCACCTGATGGGAAGAGCTGACTCATTGGAAAAGACCCTGATGACGGGAAAGACTGAGGACCTGAGGAGAAAGGGGTGTCAGAGGATGAGATGGTTAGATAGCTTCACTGACTCAGTAGACATGAATTTGAGCAAACTCTGGGAGATAATGGAGGACAGAGGAATGCTCATGGGGTTGCAAAGAGTTAGAGATAAAACAACTTAGAGATGGAACAATAACAGCAACAAATAGATAATATTAGTGATAATCCTGACAAATAGCATTTAAGAGCCTACATTTGGGATGTTGCTATTTCAGTATTTGGACCAGTCACACTGGAAGCTGAGCTGAGTCTTGTGACTGGGCCCCACAACAATTAAGGAAATACTGTATCTTAAGCAGTACTGTCACAAACCTCAAAAACTTGAGTTCCTTTGAGTGAAAAGTCCTGTTAATATGTATACCTCCATAGCCAGGACATTTTCTGTTAGTGTATACACGAATTATGGTAGGTTAGTTTCACTCCTTGTTTGTAATTGGGGAAAACCTGTTCTTTCTGAGTTGATAAGAAACTCCTTAATGGAAATTTGTGTTTTAATCATTCATTGCTGCATATAAATCGATACTCATGCCATTACAGAAGCAATATTCCCAATGCAATCTATAGATTCCTGCTATTTTCTTAATAATGGCAGGTAGAAATGCCTAGGTTTAACAAGTTCTTTGAACAGACTTTATTAATGTGATCTGATATTTAACCAGGAGTCCTAAATTCATCATTCATGATGATTACAAGCAGTCTTCTTTAAGTGAGAATAAACTCTTATAGAACCAAACTGTTAAAAAATAATACAATTAATAGGAAAAATATAAGCATAGTGTTATTATTTAGCTATATCTACAAGATAAAGATACAGAAAAACGTCAAATAAAAATCCATAGCTGTGTATTTGGACTGGACCAAAAATTCAAGTATGAAATCTTTCTTTATTGAATTGGAAATAGTGTAAAAATGTCACGTGTGCATATAGATGGTCTGTTATAAGTGTGACCACAGATCAGGTGACTAGACTAACTGGGTTACCGTGTATGCACATGTGTATGAGGCTGTGTGTCTGAAAGAGAGACGGAACTGTACCTACTGAACTAAAAAACATCTAATTTACAAAATCCCTTCCTGATACCCATTTCTCTTTCCATGATAATCTTTGTTTTAAAATAAATACTCATCTGGAAGGTAATGTTCTAACCTAATTTCAGCCCCAAAGCTGAGTGATCTGAAGTGTCTACCATTCACATCAGCATTACAAAGAAGGAGCTGGAGGAGGAAGGGGAAAGAAGCAGGAGCCAAAGAGAATGAACAGCATCAACGATTGGAAATTCCAATAGGCAACCAACAAGGAGCTTTACACAGTGAACTATACTCAACATCTGTAATAACCTATAAGGAAAAAAAATCTGGAAAAATATAAATATATATGAAAGTGAATCACTTTGCTGTTTACCTGAAACTAACACAGTGTAGATCAACTATGCATCAATTTAAAAAAGAACCATGGTGAAAAAGATAAACAAACTGGAGGAAATAAGTTCCTGCCATCCTCACAATTACTTTATATCAAAAAATGCTTGAAAAAGTTTGCTTAAAATGTTATTTATATATAGCATTTAATAATCTGGTAAATCTCAATATAATGAAGATTATGAACATAAAACGCATAAACATAATGAATGAAAGCCCAAATAAAACAGAATAGCGATGTAAAGGATACGAGGAAATAAATAAAGCTGCAGCCTGGCCCTTGCCCTACTGTTTATTTCTGACATGCAGATTCAAGCAGTATGAGAAGGCTGAGACGGCAGCCTTCTCTCAAAGCTGGTAATGGGCTGGCTCCTTACAGCAGCTGACGGCTCCTGGTACACACGAAGAAGGCCACACGTCACGGGAAATCAGGCGTGTGCAGCATTTTAACGTGAAAGAATTTGCAAGCCATAGGCCTTGGCGATAACGTCAAACCTGCAGACCCTTGAAAGGGCTCGTATTAAATATCGAGTTGTGATTTCTTAGGTCCCTTTAGACTTGTTGTTTCTTTGGCTGATTTTCTAATGGCCTCCTTCTATGAAACTTCTTTTTTTCCCAAGATGCAGACATTTTGAGAAAAGTATCTTTACCAATAATAATATTGCTCACTTTGTAAATATGTAATGACAATATCTGACCAGCCTGAGTCAGTCTGGCCTGGGATGTCTAACTTCTCTTTCTAACGCCATCGTTCCAGAAGGGCTCCCACTTGTCTCTTCCTGCTGCCATGCGGGGGGCTTCAGCTGTAGGTGCTGACTGCATCTGCTGGTCAGGTCTGGCCACCTTGCATCCTTCTTTGGAAAACTCCTGAAGGAAGGTTTACTTTTGTCTGTAATGCAAATGGACACTCCTCTGCGTAATTTAATAAAGGGGATACACAAATAAGAATAATCAAGTGATTCTAAACTTGTTCATTTTCACCCAAAGGCCATCAAATGCCCAGCAAGCTGTGTACTCCTGCAGGACTAGAGACATTGCGGCTGTCAAGTTCAGGCTTGGAGAAGAGTTTCTGTTCTTCTCAGTGTTGCTGAGGACCAGTGGGAACATTCTCTCGTCTTAGCTTCCTCTCTGTCCCATTCCCCTTGGTTTCCCAGCGATGTCTCTTGAGATGCACAAAGCTCTTACAGCGAGTGGTGAATTCAGTCCTGCTCTTCCACGGTGCCTCTGTATCTCAGCTACTTCTTCCTTTCCAGGCGTCCCCCATCCCAACGTCCAGACGCGCCCAAACAAGCACGCGACTGTGCCCCTGTCGTCTCTTCTTTGCCTCCGTCTGCAGTCCGCACCACACGAGCTTGTCCTGTGCCCAGGCAAGCGGAGTGGTTTGTGCTGCATCAGTGAGATCTCCTACCCTGGAGCTTCCCACGGGTTCACCCAGGATGATGAGATGGAGGGGGAACCAAGAGAACTATGGCTGGAAGTCGGAAAGCACACCTCGTGTGTACCTCCTCGTGTGTTACCATCGCCAGATGTGGCTCTGAGATGCAGCGCTGAGATCCGGAGAGCTGGCCAGTCACACACCATCCTGTGTCTGGTGTCTCGTGGCTGTTTCCCAGTGCGTCTGCAGCCCTGGAAGACGGGAATCCAGCCCGGTGTTATCAGCTTCGGACTCGGTGTCGTCTCTGTGAAACCTACTCATGCCACTGGAAATAACCTTCAGCTGAAGTTTTCTCAGATTATCTCATTTTGAGTGGGCCTTCACTTTGTTGCTGGGGCTTTGGGGATACAGGGGCCCTTGAGGTTAGTCCCAGCTAGCCATCAAAATCTTTGATTTTAGTGTTTGATCTCAGCTGGATATTAATTTCAACTGGACTTTGAGTAAATAATACAATTGTTTTACCTTGAAAAATTCATTTATTCTTGCATTCATACTTTTCTACTTCCAGCCCCTCTTCTAGCAATGAACCAACCAGACCCAGATCCTGCTATCATGGGCCTTATGAGAAAATGGAATGAGCACACACACACACACACACACACACACACACACAGGGGAGTGAAATATGGGGAGCAGTTGGAGTTTTATGTATGGTGGTCAGGGGGTGTCTCTCTGATGACATTTCCCAGAGAGAGTGATAAAACTTGGTTGGACTGAGGAAACAGATGTCCAGGCAAAGCACACAATGAGTGCAAAGACCCAGAGATGGGAACTGAGCGGCCAGTCCCTACACGTGAAGGGGAATTAGAGAATTAGAGAAAGGGGGCTGGTGAGGGGTTAGAGGGTCAGTGCTGGGAGAGGTAAAGGGAACGCCTTCAGGACACGGAGGTGGTTTGGCTTTCACTGAGAGTGACTCAGGTAGCTAGGGTAGGTTACATAGGGAACTGACATCTCAGTTTAGTGCAGTCGCTCAGTCGTGTCCGACTCTTTACGACCCATGAACTGCACACCAGGCTTGCCTGTCCCTCAGCATCTCCTGCAGTTTGCTCAAACTCATGTCTATTGCATCAGTGATGCCATCCAACCATCTCATCCTCTGTCGTCCCCTTCTCCAACTGCCTTCAATCTTCCCCAGCATCAGAGTCTTTTCTAAGGAGTCAGTTCTTCACATCGGGTGGCCAAAGTATTGGAATTTCAGCTTCAGCATCAGCCCTTTCAGGACTGATTTCCTTTTGGATTGACTGGTTTGATCTCCTTGCAGCCTAAGGAACTCTCAAGAGTCTTCTTCAACACCACAGTTCAAAAGCAATAGTTCTTCAGCACACAGCTTTCTGTATAGTCCACCTCTCATATCGATACATGACTACTGGAAAAACAATAGCTTTGACTAGATGAACATTTGTTGGCAAAGTAATGTCTCTGCTTTTTAATATGCTGAATAGGTTGGCCATAGTTTTTCTTCCACAGAGCAAGTGTCTTTCAATTTCACTTCTGCAGTCACCATCTGCAGTGATTTTGGAGCCTAAGAAAAGAAAGTCTGTCACTGTTTCCACTGTTTCCCCATCTATTTGCCATGAAGTGATGGGACCAGATGCCATGATCTTAGTTTTCTCGATGTTGAGTTTTAAACCAACTTTTTCGCTCTCCTCTTTCACTTTTATCAAGAAGCTCTTTAGTTCTTCTTGACTTTCTGCCTTTAAATGTGGTGTCATCTGCATATCTGAGGTTATTGATATTTCTCCCTGCTCTCTTGATTCCAGCTTGTGCTTCATCCAGCCCAGCATTTCACATGATGTACTCTGCATATAAGTTAAATAAGCAGGGTGACAATACACAGCCTTGACTGTACTCCTTTCCTGATTTGGAGCCAGTCTGCTGTTCCATGTCCAGCTCTAACTGTTGTTTCAGGACCAGGATACAGATTTCTCAGGAGGCAAGTAAGGTGGTCTGGTATTCCCAACTCTTGAAGAATTTCCCACAGTTTGTTGTGATCCACACAGTCAAAAGTTTGGCATAGTCAATAAATCAGAAGTAGATGTTTTCCTGGAACTCTCTTGCTTTTTTTGATGATCAATCAGATGCTGGCAATTTGATCTCTGTTTCATATTGACATCTTATAATAGATCAAATTGACATCTTATAATTCACCATTTGACAAGCTCACTCTGGCTGTTGTGTGAAATATGGATCCTAGAGGAAGCAGAGAGTAGAAGCAGAGAAACCGTTTAGATATAAATGCACTAATGTTGCTGGCGACCCAGGTCAGTGTAGCAACACCCTTGCTGGAGAGATGCATGCTGAGCCTCTCCCTCTTCCTGGGTGCACGACTCAGACTCACCTTCCAGTCACTTTGCATCTAGATGGGACCATTCCCCTAGTGCTCGCACCAGTGTGCATCTAAGCATCATGTCACTTCTGCTCCCAGGCGGTCTGCAGAGAATGTCCCTTCTCTGTGTCTTCTATCTCTCACCTCCTGAGTATTGTTATGGTGCGATGCCTAAGGCAATATGAGGACCCACGTCCTTGAAGGTGTGAGGCTGTCTCAGATGGGATCCTCATGAGACCATATGGAGGGGCACATTCCCTTCCGCCCATCCACTCACACCAACTCTAATGAACTGTGGCATGAAAAATAAACCTCCTTCATCATTAACTGGAGGTTTATTTGCTATGGAGTCTAGCGTTAATATCCTGACTAACACTGAAATTAGCACCTTGAAGTAGAGTACTAATGAAATAAAAACATAAAATTCATGGCTTTGGCTTAGCAATTAATCAGTGAACATTGAATAAGCGCTGTCTAAGGTTGAAAGATGTTGGCCCATGTCACACAGTAGCAAATCATGAGCTGAGTCAACAGCTCTGCGGAGGGTGGGGCGGCTGGGGACATGCTTGAAATCAATGTGCTGTATGATCACCAACCAGAACAAATGGGAGAAAATGGAGTGGAAAAACATGGAGCCTTAAAGGGTTGGGAAAGCTGGGTCTTTCTGATTTTAAACAGTTGGAAAAATGGTTTTAAAAAACCTATAAGCAACTATTTATGCTCAATCATGAAGTATTCTTGCCTGAATAATTCCATGGACAGAGGAGCCTAGTAGGCAATGGTCCATAGGGTCACAAAGAGTCAGACACCACTGAAGCAATTTAGCATGTATGTGTGCATAAACTGAAGACCAGGTCGCATGTACACCCATGATGGATTCATGTCAATGTATGGCAAAACCAATACAGTATTGTAAAGTAAAATAAATTAAAATAAAAATAAAATAAAATAAAGATAAGATTTAAAAATAAATAAATAAAAAATAAATAAATAAAGTGTGACTTCTTATTCAAGCCAGGTAGTTTTGAGATATGGCCACCCAGTTAAGACAGAATCATGGATGTGAGGAAGCAGAGAAGTGAAAATGACTTGGGAGCTTTATCTAGGAAAGATTTTTAGGTGGAACTACAGAAACTAGAAGTGACTAGAAGTTAATAACAGCACACTCAGTTATATGGAGACTCACATTTTAGAAAGACTTTATTCCAACCCTACAAGAAAAAAATGGATACTACTGTGCCAGTGTTCCAATTTCTATTTTTTTCTTTTATATTCTACACCTCTTTGATTGCCTTTTCCCCACAAATTATAGGGGTATATTTTGATGGACAAGATAGAAGGGCTTTTCAATTTCTAACTATCTTCTTTATTAACGTCCAAATAGAAGCTTAAAATACGTGCCATATAAGATCTTCCAGATTTTCATTAGAGTGGCTTTTGCAAAATTAGTTGTATGTATATAGATACCATTATAAAATATCATCACAGTCGAGAATGTGAACTTCCCCCTCATCAAAAGAAACTCCTCAAGCCTCATTCTAATCTCTTTCTCCCACTTCCCTTTCCCCCAAACCCTCCTCCTAACACCAGGAAACCACTGATCTCCTTCTATCACTTTAGATTAGTTTGCATTTCCTGGAGTTTCCTACAGGTGGAATTGTATAGCACTTGTAGTTATTTCTCTAGCCGCACTCATTCAGCAGTTTCTTGTGAGATTCATTCATGCTCCATCAAGTATCGGTGATGCATTGCTGAGTTATTATTAAGTAATATTTCATGACATAGATACACCAGAATTTGTTTGTTTGTTCACCTGTTGACATGCATTTAAGCTTTTTCCAGGTTAGGGCTATTAGATTAAAGCCACAGTGAACATTCATATACACATCACTGTGTAAATGCATGACTTCTTTTTATTGTCTTAGATAAATACTGAGAGTACAACTACCTGTCCATCTGATAGGTGTGTGATTAACTCTTTAGCAAACTGCCAAATGGACTTCCAAAGGAATGACACTTCATACTCCCACCAGCAGCTCATGGGAGTTCCGGCTCTTCCATGAGCTCACTGAAACTATATGCTACACAGAGCTATTCTGATGTGTGCGTATGGCATCTCGTTGTGACGTTGATTCTTATTAACATAATAATTGATAGGGTGGAGCACTTTTTTCATGTACTTACTTTCTATCCACAAAAATCTTCTCTGAAAAAATGTTTAAATTATTTACTCATTTTCATTTTTTCCCCAAATGAGAAATTCCTCAGATATTCTCAATACCAATTCTCTATCTATATGATTTGCAAATATTTTCTGTGAGTATAAGCCATGTTATAAATTCTCTTAATGGTATTTTCCTAAAATCCAACTTTTTTTTTAATTTTCAAGAAATCTCACTTATCAATGTCTTCTTTCATGGATCATATTTTTGGGGTTTTCAGTAAGAAATCTTTGCCAAATCCTAGGTCACAGAGGTTTCTGCCACGTGTTTTCTTAGGAAAGTTGTAGAATTTTAGATTTTACATTTAGGCCTATAATACACTTTGAGTTAGATTTATTCATGGTGCATAGTGCAGACTGCACTTTATCGTGTGTGGGTGTGCACGGACAGCTAAACTTTCCAGCATCTGTTAGAAAGTTTGTAGTTTCATCATGGAAATATTTTTGCTCCTCCATTGAATATCCATTTACCATATATAGTTTGGGTCTATTTATGGAATTTCTTTTCCATATTCCACTATTCTATTCTATTCACTGTCTATTTAAGTCATTATCATATTTTGATTGCTATACCTTTATTAAATTGTGAAATAGGTAATGTTATGCCTCATTTTTTAAACTCTGGCTATGACTAAAGCTTTGTCACATTCCATATGAACTTCAGAAGCAATTTGGCAATTTCTACAAAAAATATTCAGATTTTAAGACATGTAAAATTAATTGGGGAAAATTCACATTATAGGAATATTACATCTCTCTCCGCTCTCTCTCTCTCTTTTTTTCTTTTTCTTTTTTTGTCTAGTGCTCTTTATTCATTCTCAGCAGTTTTCTGGAGATTTTAGTGTACAGGTCTTGCACGCATATCCCTAGGTGTATCATATTTGTTGCTGATACTGTATGTATGTATTGCTCATATGACTTTGAGATTTCTCATCACTAGTATAAAGAATTGCACATTGATCTGGTTTCCTCAGAGGCTCAATGGTAAAGCATCTGCCTGCAATGCAGGAGAGGAAGGAGATGCGGGTTTGATTCCTGGTCAGGCAGGAAATGGCAACTCATTCCAGTATTCTTGCCTGGGAAATCCCATGAACAGAGAAGCCTGGTGGGCTACAATCCATAGGGTTGCAAAGAGTTGGACACAACTGAATAGGCAAGTACACACTTACCTCCTACAACTCTCCTAAACTCACCTGTTAGTAGGTTTTCTTGTAGAATTCACCAGAATTTTTATATAAGTGAGTATGTAGTTTATAAGGAAAGACAGCTTTACTTTATTCCAAGCTTAATGCTTTTTGTATTTTTATTCATGTTTTATTGTACTGGCCTCCAAAATAGGGTTGAATGAAACAGATGGTAGCAGACCTGCCATTTTTGGATGTATTTTTATACGGTTGTGTGTAATTTCCTTCGTACTAACTAAGGGCTGCTTACTGTCAAGTGATATTATAACACTTCAAAAGTAGAGTAAAGAGTTTGCAATAATATGGTTTTTTGTCCCCATTTCTGAGCTCTGTGTTGTTTTTAACAGGTCTTCCCTTTGCGACCCTAGTGGACTGTAGCCCACTAGACCCTTGCCCATGGAATTCTCCAGGCAAGAACACTGGAGTGGGTTGCATTTCCTTCTCCAAGGGATCTTCCTGACCCAGGGATCGAATCCAGTTCTCCTGCACTGCAGGTATTTTCTTTACCATATGAACCACCAGGGAAGCCCTCACACCTTTATAACACCAGTTTGCAGTGTTATTTTTGTTTTCGCTCATGCAATTACCCTTTCCAATGATCTTCATCTGCTTGTTTTTATCCACAAATCCATCTAGTCTCACTCCCTTTTGTCTGAAGAGCATCACTTACATTTCTTTTCAGTGCAGTCACACTGGAGATTCATAGTTCAGCTTTTGTACATCCGAGAACATTTTTCAGGCATCTCTGGTAAAGAACTCTGGGTTTATAGGATGTTTATTATACTTTGTCTTTGTTTTTGCTCTCTGGCGGTCAGATGGAAGCCCTGTCTTACTGTCTCTCATTTGCACTCCACCTAATGAGGAGACCGCTGTCACCCTTATCTGTATTCCTCTGTATACAGCCTGCTTTAGTCCTTTAAGAGTCTTCACTACGGTTGGTTTTCAGCAACATGAATATGATGTACCTCAGCATAATTTCTTCATATTTCTCATGCTTGTCTTTCGTTGACTTCTTGGATCCTTGGACTTATTGTTTCCATCAAAATTTTAAGCTTTCAACCATTATTGTTTTGCTTATTTTTCCTTAACTCATTCACACTAAATGTATAATAGGTCATTTGAAGCCCTACAACTCATAAATACTGTTTGGTTTTCGTTACTTTATTGGCTTTTTTCATATGTGATAGTTTCTTGCCATGTCTTCAAGTTCACCAAGCCTTTATTCTTCAATATGTAACCTGCCATCAGTCCCAGAGTGTATATATCTTATCTCACATGTTTCAGCTTTCATCTCTAAACTTTAGTGTTGCCCTTTTGCTGCTCTTATCCTCCCTGTCTTTACGTAACTTTTGAATACATGGGGTACAGTAATTATAGCTGCTTTAATATCCTCATCTGAAAGTTATTTTTCCAGCAGTGTCAATTATGTGTGACTTTTAGTGATTTTTCTCCTCAAAATGGCTCACATTTCCTGCTTCTTTGCATGTCTGGTGATCTTTAATTGGATGCCAGACATTGTGATCTTGCCTTGTTGGATGCTGGCTGTTTTCAGTATTTATATAAATATCCTTGATATTTGTCCTCAGGTGCAATCACATTACTTGGCAAAAGTCTGAAGATTTCACACCTTGCTTTGAGGATCTGTTTAGGCGAAACTGGAGCGGTGCTGATTCTAAGGCTAATCACGCCACACCCACGTGCCTCCACCCCCTATCCCCACCCTGACCCCAGCACTACTGATGCACAACTTTGCTGTATATTCGACTCATTGTCCCAGCCATTTGTAAGGCCTCCTAAGACAGCCACTTTGTCCTTCTGCATTTCCTTTTCTTGGGGATGGTCTTCGTCACTGCCTCCTGTACAGTGCCATGAGCCCCCATCGGTAGATCTTCAGGCAGTCTGTCTATGAGAGCTAACCACTTGAATCAATTTGTCACTTCCACTGTGTAATCGTAAGGGATTTGATTTAGGTCATACCTGAATGATCTAGTGATTTTCCCTATCTTTTTTCAGTTTAAGTCCGAATTTTGAAATGAAGAGTTCATGATCTGAGCAATAGTCAGCTCATCTTGTTTTTGCTGACTGTATAGAGCTTCTCCATCTTTGGCTATAAGAATAGAATCATCTGATTTCAGATTGACCATCTGGTGATGCCCCTGTGTAGAGTCATCTCTTGTGTTGTTGGATAAGAGTGTTTGTTATGACCAGTGTGTTCTCTTGGCAAAATTCTGTTAACCTTTGCCCTGCTTCATTTTGTACCCCAAGGCCAAACTTGCCTGTTATTGAGAAAAGAAGAGAAGCTAAAAGCAAAGGAGAAGAGGAAAGATGTACTCAACTGAATGCAGATTTTCAAAGAATAGCAAGGAGAGACAAGAATGCCTTCCTCAGTGATCAATTGCAAAGAAATAAAGGAAAAAACAATAGACTGGGAAAGACTAGAGATCCCTTCAAGAAAATTAGAGATACCAAGGGAGTATTTCATGCAAAGATGGGCACAATAAAAGACAGAAACAGTAGGGACCTAACAGAAGCAGGAGATATTAAGAGGAGGTGGCAAGAATACACAAAAGAGCTATACAAAAAAAGATCTTAATGACTCAGATAATCATGATGGTGTGATCACTCACCTAGAGCCAGATATCCTAGAATGCAAAGTCAAGTGGGCCTTGGGAAGCATCACTATGAATAAAGCTAGTGGAGGTGATGGAATTGCAGTTGAGCTATTTCCACTCCCAAAAGATGATGTTGTGAAAGTGCTGAACTCAATAGGCCAACAAATTCGGGAATCTCAGTGGTGGCCACAGGACTGGAAAAGTCAGTTTTATTCCAACACCAAGAAAGACAATGCAAAGAACGTTTACACACTTTCGTTCACTACCACACAATTGCACTCATCTCACACGCAAGCAAAGTAATGTTCAAAATTCTCCAAGTGAGGCTCCAAAGTATGTTAACTAAAAACTTCCAGAAGTTCAAGCTGGATTTAGAAAAGGCAGAGGAACCAGAGATCAAATTGCCAACATCTGTTGTATCATCAAAAAAGCAAGAGAATTTCAGAAAAACATCTATTTCTGCTTTATTGACTGTCAAAGCCTTTGACTGTGTGGATCACAGTAAACTGTGGAAAATTCCTCAAGAGATTAGAATACCAGACCACCTCACCTGCCTCCTGAGAAATCTGGATTCAGGTTCTGAAGCAACAGTTAGAACCAGACATGGGAAAATGGACTGGTTCCAAATTGGGAAAAGAGTACACCAAGCCTGTCTATTGTCACCCTGCTTATTTAACTTATATGTAGAGTACCTCATGCAAAATGCTGGTCTGGATGAAGCACAAGCTGGAATAAAGATTGCTGAGAGAAATATCAATAACCTTAGATATAGCAGATGACACCTTATGGCAGAAAGTGAAGAAGAACTAAATAGCCTCTTGATGAAAGTGAAAGAGGAGAGTGAAAAAGTTGGCTTAAAACTCAACGTTCAGAAAACTAAGATCATGGCATCTGGTCCCATCACTTCATGGCAAATAGATGGGGAAACAATGGAAAAACTGACAGACTTTATTTTGAGGGGCTCCAAAATCACTGCAGATGGTGACTGCAGCTGTGAAATTAAAAGACACTTGTTCCTTTGAAGAAAAACTATGACCAACCTAGAAGCACATTAAAAAGCAGAGACGTTACTTTGCCAGCAAAGGCCCGTTTCATCAAAGCTCTGGTTTTTCCAGTGGTCATGTATGA
Organism: Redunca redunca; assembly: GCA_006410935.1. Taxonomy (NCBI): domain Eukaryota; kingdom Metazoa; phylum Chordata; class Mammalia; order Artiodactyla; family Bovidae; genus Redunca; species Redunca redunca. The sequence goes on along the minus strand of SJYQ01000535.1, from coordinate 1,868,064 downwards.
ATGTGAGAGTTCGACTGTAAAGAAAGCTGAGTGCCGAAGAATTGATGCTTTTGAACTGTGGTGTTGGAGAAGACTCTTGAGAGTCCCTTGGACTGCAAGGAGATCCAACCAGTCCATCCTAAAGGAGTTCAGTCCTGGGTATTCATCGGAAGGACTGTTGCTAAAACTGAAGCTCTAATACTTTGGTCTCCTGATGTGAAGAACTGACTCATTTGAAAAGACCCTGATGCTGGGAGATTAAAGGCAGGAAGAGAAGGGGATGGCAGAGGATCTGATGGTTGGATGCTATCACCAACTCAATGGACATGAGTCTGAGCAAGCTCCAGGAGTTGGTGATGAAAGGAAAGCCTGGCTTGCTGCAGTCCACTGGGTCACAAAGCGTCGATGCAACTGAGCAACTGAAGTGAACTAAATTGAACTGAAGTCATTGCCCCTGTGTACATGAGGTTTTCCAGTCTGGTTGGTGTAGCAGGCATTTTGTTGCTGTTATTGTTCAGTTGCTAATTTGTGTCCCACTCTCTTCGACTGCAGCACACCAGTCCTCCCTGTCCTTCACTCGATCCTGGATTTTGCTCACATTTGTATCCATTGAGTTGGTGATGCTATCTAACCATTCCATCCCCTGCTGTCTTACCAGGTACTGTCTTGGCCATAAATAAACTGGGGTACTAATGTACAGTGGGTTCCCAGGTGGCACAGTGGTAAAGAATCCACCTGCCAGTGCAGGGGATCCAAGAGACACAGGTTGATCCCTGAGTCGAAGATCCACGGGAATAGCAGCTGCCATTTCCTACCCCAGGAGATCTCAGAGACTGAACCAACATATCTTGCACCTCCTGCATTGGCAGGCAGGTTCTTTACCACCACACCACCTGAGAAGCTAGGGAGAGAAGTAAGAAATGGCAACCCCCTCCAGGACTCTTGCCTGGAAAATTCCATGGACAGAAGATCCTGGCAGGCTACAGTCCACGGGATCACGAAGAGTCAGACACGACTGAAGCGGCCGAGCACACACGTTAGTCTATAACCGTTTCTAGTGGTTCTTTTCTCCGGCCACGTGTAGTTTTTGCAGACGGAAAGAGGTAAGTACTCAGAAGAGTGTTGAAAGGTAATTGTCTTCAGATCTCCAGAGTTCTCTCTCTGCACGCCTCTCCTGTACAGGTTCCATCCTGCAAAGTTGATGATTGTGTCTGAAATTCTTCGCTTTCTTCACAACTCAGGACGTTTGCTAAGCTTTGTCGGAGTTCTTCCCTCCTGAAACTTAACCTAAAGAGTCACTCAAGGCTTATGAGGGAAATTGTAGCACTCCCCTGGTTTCTAACCTCTCAGGGGTCATTGTCCTTATGGTATGATGACCAGCATCTTAAGAAAAGATCTTTTCATAAGTTTTGTTCATTTCTGTTTGTTTCAGGCAAGAAGATAAGCATAATAGCTATTAGTTTATTTTGGTCAGAAGGAGAAATCACTTTGGTTACTTTACTTCTTTTCTCAACACATATTGAGGTGTATTTACATATCATAAAATCCAAGTGTACAAACCAATGACTTTCCATGACTTCACCAGGGGCTGCTACCATCGCCATCAGTCAGCTTTGGACATTTAACTCCAATCCTTGGCCACCTGATGCGAAGAACTGACTCATTTGGAAAAAACCCTGAAGGTGGGAAAGATTGAGGGTGGGAGGAGAAGGGGATGACAGAGGATGAGATGGTTGGGTGGCATCACCCATTCAATGCACATGAGTTTGAGTAAGCTCCGGGACTTGGTGATGGACAGGGAAGCCTGGTGTGCTGCAGTCCATGGGGTCACAAAGAGTCGGACACAACTGAGTGACTGAAGTGACTGAATCCCCCCAATAAGATCCCTATGCCCACTTACTGTTAATCCTCATTTCAACCCTCGCCCCAGGCAACTAATGATTAACTTTCTGTCCCTATAAACTTGACTTTACTGAGCATTTCATACCGATGCATTTTCCAGTGTGTGCTCTCTTGTGTCTGACTTTTCTCACTTAGAATATTTTTAAAGTTAAGTCATGACACAGCACGTGTTAGTAGTTAATTTGTGAAACACTGGATAATATTCTTTGGTGTGGCTATACCACAATTTGTCTATCTGTTCACCCATCAATGCGTGTTAGACAGTTTCCAGTTTGGGGCCACTGTAAATAATGCTGCTATGAACATGACACGCGTATCTTCAGCAGGAATATGTTTCTGTTTCTCTGGGGTAAAAGAGAAATCATGTCGCTGGGTGGTAGGGTTATACTATGCAGATGTTTTGAGAAACTGCCACATTGCTTTCCAAAATGGTTATAATATTTTACATTCCCGCTATCGATGGAAAATTTTCCATTTCTCCCCATCTTTATCAACATTTATTATCTGTTTAATTTATTATAGCCATTCAAGTGGGAGTGGAATACTACCCAATTGTGGTCTTAATTTGTTGATGTTTTTATTCATATTTGTTGTCTATTATTTGATTGAGCTATTTTTCTTCTTCTTCTTACTGAACTGTAGAAGCTCTGTGTAAATTCTGGATCTGAGTTCTTGGATGGACAGTGGTTTTGAACCGATTTCCTCCAAGTTTGCTGCTTGTTTTTTAATTTCCTTCATGGTATCGTCTGGAGAGAAAATGTTTTGACTTTTTGTGCAGTCTAGTTCTGTTTTCTTTTATGAATCATAATGTGGATATCATGTCTATGAAATTTTTTANATATCATATCTATGAAATTTTTTAACCCCAAATCTTGAAGCTTTTTCTCCATTGTTTTCTTCTAAAAAGTTTTATTTCAGTTCTTCCGTATAACTCTATGATCCATTTTTGAATTAACTTGTTTGTATCATGTGAGCTGAGTGTCTAAGTTCATCTATTCATGTGTGGATAGCTAATTGCCCTAGCTCTGCTTGTTAAACAGACTGTTTGTCTTTAATGAGGATACTTTTGTCAAAAAGCAATTTGACTCTGAATATATCGATTTTTTTTCCTGGACTTTCAGTTCTGTTTCCTTGATCTACATGTATGGATATATGCCATACATGGATTGTGGATTATGCCAGTACCATAATTTCTTAGTAACTGTAGCTTTATAGTAAATTTGAAAGCAATCAACAGAAGTTCTCCAATTAAATTATATGCTCAAGTTATTTACTTTTTCTAAGTAAACTTGAATTTTCATGTATATTTTAACATATTCTGCCAATAGTACTACTGGGAGTTTGATAAAGAGATGCTGTCCTGTTGACTCTATAGAATAAGTTGAGGAGACTTGCCATCATCTTTTCTCCTCTTTTTTAATTGAAGTACAGTGGCAGTAGTAGTAAAGAACCTGCCTCTGAATGCAGGAGACGCAAGAGATGCGGTTTCGATCCCTGGGTCAGGGAGGTCCCCGGAGAAGGGCATGGCAACGCGCTCCAGTATTCTTGCCAGGGAAATCCCATGGACTGAGAAGCCTGGTAGGCTACAGTCCACCAGGCTGCAAAGAGTCAGACACAACCAAAGAGACTTGGCATGCATGCAGAGTTGATTTACAGCATATTAGTTTCAGTGTACAACATAGTGAGTGGGTCAGTATTTCCACACTTGATTTAAAATTATTGTAAAATAATGGCTATATTTCCCTGTACTGTATAATATATCCCTGTTGCCTACTTATTTTATACATAGTAGGCTGTGTTTCTGAACCCCATACCCCTACCTCACCCATCTCCCACCTTAATAATGTTAACTCTTCCAATCTATGGACATGGAATCCCCCTCCAATTATTTAGGTCTCCTTTAATTTTTCTCAATAAAATATTGCAATTTTCAGTGTACAGGTTTCACACTTTTAAAAATTGTTGCTCAACTTTATTTTAATTTTATTAAAAATGGAAATGTATTATTTGGGTTATTTTTGGATTTTTCACTGATTATATACAATATTTTAATATTGATCTTATGTGCTCACACCTTCACTATACTTACTTTCTAATATTTTTTAATTTAGTCTACAATGGAATCATGTTGTCTACAAAAAATGCAATTAAAAATTTTTCTTTTTAATTATGACCTTTAGTTCTGTTCTTTTTTG
>SJYQ01000535.1:1832710-1856579 GCA_006410935.1 Redunca redunca | reverse complement strand
AAAAGCGAAGGAGAAAAGGAAAGATATAAGCATCTCAATGCAGAGTTCCAAAGAATAGCAAGGAGAGATAAGAAAGCCTTCTTCAGTGATCAATGCAAAGAAATAGAGGAAAACAACAGAATGGGAAAGACTAGAGATCTCTTCAAGAAATAAAATGCATACTGAACTCAATTCATTTAACACAGGGTTACTTTCATTTTTCCAAAGCCCAGTCCACCCACCCTGAAACCTGCCCCCTGCTCACTACTTGCAATGTATCCACTCATTTTATCTGACTCAACCACAGACATCAAAAAGGTTCCTGTTCCAGGATCTCACTGAGGATCCAGCATTCCCTGTAGCCACGGTGCTTCCTCAAGCTCCTCTTGACCGTGTCTGTTCCTCAGACTTCCCTCGTTTCTGATGGCAGCTTTGAAGAGCACTGGTCAAGCATTTTGTAGAAGGTCCGCCAGCTGGTTTTTGTCTAATGTTTCACTCATGGTCAGGCTGAGGTCATGTGTTTTGGGAGGAAGGTCAGAAAGTCAAGGACCATTCTTCTCACAGCTCATCAAGGTCATGTTGCCAACACAACCGGTCCCTACTGGTGTTAGTCATTTGGTTTAAGTAATATTTGTCAGGTTTCTCTGCTGCAGAATCACTTTTTTCTCCTCTCTGTACCAGACTCTTAGAAAGGAATTGGCAATGCATGGCCCACACTTCAGTAATGGGAGTCAAGATCCAGCAGCTTGAGGCAAAGTATTCACATGGATTGTTTGAGATTCTTCCGCAAAAGTTTCTCATCTGTCTTCCCACATATATCTATCTATTGAATCATTTATATCATCAGTGTCAACTTGCTATGGACTGAATGTGTCCTTCCCAAATGGACGTGCTGCCCTCCATTGTGATGGTCATGGCAGGTGGGGGCTTTGGAAGGTGACTAGAGGAGGCCAGGAGTGTGGGGCTTCCATGTACAGGATTGGTGCTCTTACTAAAGTCAGGAAAGCCTGCTTCTCCTCTCTCTCTATGATGTGATGATAGAACAAGAAGATGGCCGTCTACAGCCAGGAGGATGCCACTTTCCTGCGCCCAGTCGTCCTGGCACTCTGAGCTTGGACTTCTGGCCTCCAGAACAGTAAGCAACTCAAGCCGCCTAGCCTATGGTATTCCGTTACAGCGACTCAAGCTAAGACACAACTCGCCGATATTCATTGTATATATTGGGTTGTGTTTCAACTACATGATCTTTCATTGCTCGAATTACTCCGCTTTGGCCTTGGGAACTCTCTCAGTTGGCTCTCGTGTTTCTGGACATGCTCCGGAACTGCTGTAGGCTTGAGTTTGCTCTGTTATGAGCACAGTCTCACTTTCTGGCGCTATAAGATGCTTCAGTCTCTTTCCTCCATCTCCCCCTATCTCATTTTCTGGCCCAGTCCTTAAATCAGACATTACTTCTAAGAGTTCTAGTTTTGCATTTTTAATTAGAGAATGTTGATATTTAATAGAATCCAAGAATTGGGAGTGAGCTGTGTTTGTTGCTACTGGGGTCCCGTTGTTTCTGGGCCCTTTCTGCTAAACATAGTAAGTAGACAAGTGTGTGCATACTAACCCATGAATATGCCTGCATCTAAAATATTTCTATATGTAGCCATCTGTACCTGTATGAAGCTGAACAAGCATTCATAATTATGTCCAAATTTAAGCATTTCCCAAATGGGCCATTCTATTAAATAGCCTCCTCCCTTGTCTTGTCACAACCTCCTGCCCCAATATAGTGAAACCTGGCGACCATCATCTGCCGTCTGCACCTGCTTCTTCCACCCCAGTACACAGGAAGAGCACCAACCAAAATGTTAGCCCATAGCCCTGTGCTCGGGAAGAAGAGAAAGGCTCCATGCTCTGGGGCGAAGTGCAGGTAAGCAGCTCACTTTGCCTTTAGTTTTCAGTTCAGTTCAGTTCACTTCAGTTCAGGCGCTCAATCGTGTCCAACTCTTTGTGACCCCATGAGTCGCAGCACGCCAGGCCTCCCTGTTCTCACATCTCCCAGAGTTCACTCAGACTCACGTCCATCGAGTCAGTGATGCCATCCAGCCATCTCATCCTCTGTCGTCCCCTTCTCCTCCTGCCCCCAATCCCTCCCAGCATCAGGGTCTTTTCCAATGAGTCAACCTCTTAGTTTTAGGGACTTCATGTATTTCCCAAGTTACTCATTTTCTGTCATTATTTGTAAAACATATGACGCTGTAATCTTAACTTCTTCTCTGTCTACTCATCAACAAATGTCTGTATGAAACTACAAGATGTAATTAATTATCTAGGTGTTTCAATGGTGAGCATATAAGTGTAATAACCAGCATGTAAACACTTGTCATCACTTTTTTGTTCACCTCTTTTGGTGAGTTTGCTTCACACGTTTTACCACACTTATATTGCTTTGTCATATCACATGCTGTGAGGCCTTGATATCCTGAATGACTTTTTAATTTTCACGAAGTAGGATTCACTATTTGCTGTCAAGTTCTGTGGGATTTGTCAATGCCATGGATAAACCATTAAAACTTGTACCAAGGAGTTTCACATCATGAAAACAGTGAACCTGTGGCTCACCTATTCCATTGTCCTCCCTTTCTGTGGACTCCAGGAAAATGGCATTTTCTTTGTTATCTCTGTAGAAAGTTTGACTTTTTCCAGGATATAAAGGAAATTATATTATACATGTAGCCTTAGTATACTGCCTTCTTTCATTCAACAATAGGCATTTAAGATTCATCAGTATCTTTTTATGAGTTGATAGCTTATTTCTTTGGAGTGATAAATAATATTTATTGCATGAATATGCCACAGTTTGATTATTCATTCAATTTGAGGGATATTTTGGTTGCTTACAGTTTTGGATGTTTATGAGTAAAGCTGCTATAGACATATTTGGCAAGGCTTCGTGTGGATATAATTTTTTAAATCAGTTGAATCAATATCCAGGAGCCAAATTTCTAGACCTCATGGTAAAAGTCTCTACTTTTGTAAGAAACTATAAAATCACCTTCCAAAGTGGGCCATACCATTTGACATTCCTACATCAATGAATGAGAGCTTGCACAAGCAATTATTCCTATATTATTTCATTTTAAAAAATATAATCATTTTAGTAAGATATGTGGAGGTATTCAATTGTTGCTCTAATTTGTATGCCACTAATGATAAGTGATGGGTTTCCCAGGTGGTTAAGTGGTAAAGAATCCGTCTGCCAATGCAGGAGACTCAGGAGAGATGCTGGTTCGATCCTTGGGTCAGGAAGATCTCCTGGAGGAAGAAATGGCAACTCACTCCAATGTTCTTGACTGGAAAAATCCCATGGACAGTGAAGGTCAGTGGTCTATAGTCTACAGGGTTGCAAAGTCAGACACAACTGAGTGACTGAGCGTGCATACAATGGCAAATGATACTGAGAATCTTCTCAAATACTTATTTGTAATTAGCATATCTTCTTGGCTGAAGTGTCTGTTCATATCTTTTGCTCACTTTTTAATTGTGTCATTTATTATTACTTATTATTGAGTTTAATAGGTCTTTTTATATATTGGGTACAAATCCTTTTTATATACTGGATTAAATCCTTTACAAATACGTGTTTTACAAAGATTTTTTCCCAATCTGTGGTTTTTCATTCTCCTAGCAACGTATAGCAAAGCAGAAAGTTTTGATTTGATGAAATCTAGAGTCTTTTTTTTTCTTTCCTCCATAGTACTTTTGCCATTAGTTCTAAAAACTCATCACAAAACCCAAAGTCACCTAGATATTTTCCTATATACTGCAGAAATTTTATAATTCTTCATTTTATAGTCAGGTCTGTGATCCATGTTGAGTTAGCTTTTGTGAAAGGTACATGATTGATGTTTGTGTGATATATTTTTGCATCATGTTGCTCAAGTCTTCCAACAATATTTATTGAAACGGTTATTCTTTCTGCATTTTACTTATCCATAATGCTGCAGTTTCACTTTACTCTCTTCTTGCTTATATAGTCCCTAATAACACATCTGCTATAATTCATATTCTTNCCTCTGCTCCAGAAGAGGACAGCGGTCCCGGCAGCGACTGGAGTGCATTCCCGAGAGGTCCCTCGCCACTCGCATGGACAAGGGCCTTGGCTGAGGCCACGCGGGCCGGGCCCTGGGGTCCCCGTTCGTAAGTCGAGAGAACCCGCCGCAAGTCGAGAAACACGCGGAGGTTGTCCACTCCAGGCAAGAGGAGGCCCTTTTCCCCTGCTGCAGTTCATGGGGTTGCAAAGAATCAGTCATGATTCTGTGGCTGAACAACAGAAGGATGTTCTCTTTGTTTACATTAACTGTGCTAAAATTTTCTGGGCTGATCTGTGTAACAGCAACACTAACAAAGCTTTCCTTTTCTACTTCTTAGCTATGAAAGTACGCTGCAGCTACTTTTGATTCTATGCCAAGATTAAACCCACACTATTTCACAGTTTGTACATGAATCCTGATGAAGCATTTTTAGGAGATGACTGCCCTGTAACCTGCGTTTCACCAGACGCTCATTATGAATTTTTCTACTATTCTAATAAATGTGGCATCATAACCAAAGTAAGAGAAATGGCTATTTTACCTAAAATCTGAATGTTGTATGGTTCCTTCAATAGCCCCCAAACCAGAAGCCATTAAGTTTTTATCTATAATATAGCTGGACTGATTTCTCTAATAGTCACACTCAGGACGGAGGAAGTTAATGAAGGAGATGATAAATACTTATTTTCTTATTGGGTAATAACTGCGAACTCGAATGTGAATCTTGTAGATATTAAATTCAATTAGTGACAGAAAAGTTAGGAAGATGGCAAGTTAGAAAGTTTCCACATCCCACAAGTTTATCGTGTTACATTGCAGCTGATAAAGTGATACATTACAGTTTATAATGTTTGGCCTGGTGCAATCAGAAGGAGGAAATAACGTAGTTAAGCATCAGAAGGTTTTTCAAAGCACATGTTTCACATTCTCCAGCCCCACCCCATCCCGCTCACCAGAGACGTTGACAGGCCTTACTGGGCACAGTGAATGATCGACTATAGAAACTGCTAGAAAAAGTTTGATTGGGATTTTGGCTTAATTTAATAAACAATGTTAGCAGCCTACGAAAATTTGTTGTAAAATTACTTGCTATTTTGCTCCCTATCCCAAATGGAATATTAAATAATAGAATTTTTCCAGTCTAGCTGAATGTCAAATATTGGGTTCCACAGAAAGCAAAATTTAAGGTGGAGTTGAGCATGCAGGATGTTTTATTAAGACGGGTCTATTTTTATGCCAGTGCCATGGTGTTTTGATTAACGTAGCTGCAGGATAGGTCTTTCCCAGGAGGAAATAGTTCTGTTGATGCAGCTATAGATTCAGTGTGTCTGGGGGAGGGACTCCGTTTAGGATCGTCTCACGCTGCCGTCCTGAACCAGATGCAGTGTGACTCGTGATGCCCCCAGCTTTGCTTTTCTCCATTGCTTTGACTATTCAAGGTTTCTGCAGTCAATACAATTTCAGGGTAGTTGCTATTTCCTGTGAAAAGTATCACTGGGGTTTGGATAGGAACTGTATTGACTCTATGGACGGATTTGGGTAATATGGATATTTCAACAATATTAATTCCTCTGATCCACGATCATGGGATATAGCTTTCCATTGTTTGCCTTCAATTTCCTTCACCAAAGCCTTGTGATTTTCAGTGTTAGATATTCTACTTTCTTAGTTAAATTTATCACTAAGGATCTTATTTTTTGATGCTATTGAAAAAATGGGACTTTTTCCTTTATTTTTTCCATGTATTTTGTTGTTACTGTACAGAAACACAACTAATTTCGCTGGGATTTATAGTGAGTAGAGGCAGCTCCCAGGTTCCAAAGTGCATTCATTTGGGCTTAAAGATCATACTCTCTACGACTAAGCAGTATTCCAGTTACAGCAGCGTTTCTCAAAAGGAGGTATAAGCAAACTTTCTTGAATTTGAATCACAAAGATACTTTTTCTTTCGGTTCACAACTACTGATTGCCTCTTCTACACGAGCATTCTGCCGGATTTTAATGCTTGTGTCCATTTAGAAGATGGCTTAGTTTCCCATGAGCGGATGTTGACTGTGGTCACTTTTAGAGAGCTTGAAGGATCCACAACTTCCTATCCAAGTAATTATTAAGTTTCCCGAGGCTCTTGAGACAAACATCTGCTTAAAATCCTTCTTTGTCCCTTTAGACTTTCCAGGAGACTCTTCTGCTTCAGACTAAAATCAAGTATATCTCAAGTGACTCCGGAGACATAGCTGAAATGCCCGTGTCTTGTGTCATCAGGAAGCAAGCATCGTAGGCCAGGCTCCTGCCCGGGCTCCCGCTCCATCTTAGTTTCCAAGATGAGAAACCGACCCCGAGAGAGTAAAAGGCATAATTAGGGGGCAGAAAAGACACAACCCTATTGGTGACATCAGTTTGTTGATTCCTGGCCCTATATATTTAAGAAGTTATTTCAATTGTCTTCTGGGAAAAAGAGTTGCCTGCCAGGCTCCTCTGTACATGGAATTTTCCAGGCAAGAATACTGGAACAGGTAGCCATTCCCTTCTCCAGGGGATCTTCCTGACTCAGGGCTTGAACCTGGGTCTCCTGTCTTGCAGGCAGACTCTTTACCATCTGAATCACCAGGGAAGACCTATTTATATTACCAGGAATACTGAAAAATGGAATGACAATTTTTTTTTGATACAACTGTCAGAGTCACTGAAAATCTGATATATCCTAACCAGATCTTAATCAAATCTAGCTATTTTGTGGTATGAACCCACATTCAACGTCCCTGAAAGAAATAAGAAAAGTCTAAACAATTGTATATGAACTCACTAAAGGTTCAAGGTCACCATGCTGGACTCAAGACGTAGGGAGAGAAATGGAACATACTAGAACAGAATCCACAGGTTAAGATTAATTTTTTTGGTATCTTACCAACTTTTAAGAAAGCTTGTAATAATAAGCATTTTAGATCATAGCAACTTTGATCAGGTCTTGGCAAACTTCTGATTGTTGGTAGGACTTTATTTGGATAATTTTTCTGTTAGTTTCTTCTGGTTAAAATCTGGAACTGAGTTGTTTTCCTCTCAGTGATTACAGAAGAGCCTTACTACATAGCGTTCTTCTCATAGATAATAACGATAATGAGTAACAAGTAACAGTTATCAATCACCATATTCCTGTACTATTCCAACACTTGTATAAATGTATTTGTTCTTCATGACAGTTCAATGAGATAGATACTATTATGCCAATTTAGGGGTAAGGAGGTTAGGCACAGTGAAATTATTTGCCTGAGATCATTTCTGGTAGATGGTAGAACCAGGAAGTAAACCCAGAGTTTGGTTTCTAAGCCCATGTTACTCAACTCCACAAACACCACCTGTGATGTTCCGGAACAATAAGCAGAAACCAATCTGCTAGTCATAGGAATTTGGTCTGAAGTTCAGTCTTGGAACAGAAAGGTCTGACTAGATCTTAGGTTCATGTGCTATTTCTATATTCTCTTCTCTCACTTTAGTTGCACCTTTTAAACTTTTATCTTTATCTTGTGTAGCTTGTATCCTTTGTCAAGTGAAACTGAGAGTGGAGACGATGAAACCAGCTCTGAAGACATGGAAGTTGCTTATGTATTGCAGTTACAGTAAGGGTCCTCAGAACTGGCGTTTTATGATTTTGTCCGTGCGTGTCCTAGACAAGAGCCAGTTCAGCTGGCAAGGAAATGTCCCCTGTTTGCATTAAGGCATTTTGTGCCTAAAAGGCTTCCAGTTCAGGAATGGGCAGTCCATGCGTTCCTTGCTGTGTTTGTTGGAGGTGTTGCTGATCATGTGCTTTTGTTAACATGTCACTAACTTCCAGGGATCCCATTTAAGTAAGAGCTGTCCTTCTGGAGTATCATATGAAATTCCATGATAAATGCAAAGATGAAAGAAATATCCATCAATTCCAACATCAATGGAGTTCTGAATCTTAAAAAAAAAAAAGTGTCAAACTGAACCTACAAAGTGAAGGCTTAGATGTGTTGGTAGTCCCTGGTGATGTGAGCTCAGAAGTGCCATAATGCTGGGTGGTTACTTCTTCCAGGAAGGACCGAATACCTTCAGGCAGCACTGTTCTTTCTCCTCGAGCCACATCTGAAGGGATATTAAGATAAATCCACCTGCATGTTGATTTGGGGTTATCAATAAAGAGCTATGCAACAGAAAGTATCGGGATAGTCTTAGAAAATTTCGGTTGCACCTCACAGTTTAGGGAGGCCAAAGTATCCTTGTTCACTTAAACACGCATTGCACTTGAATCATTACACACTTCAGGATATTGTCCCAAGGGTAAAATGTTTTCCTTTCTCTTAAATTCTCTTCTTTCACTTTTAATCTAAACCTTCTCTCCCATCCACACCGCCACACATATAAACTGCTTTACTGACGAATAACAAGCTCGTTGAAATAGTTAAATGATGTTTATATTGGGACTAATTTTAAATTTTCTTCTATTTCAGGAATGATCTGAATACTATATTCTCTCTGTGAGCAAATGATGTGACTTACTGGAAGAGAAGAAATGAGATCTGTGTTCAGAGGCAACTTCTGAAATGACTGTTTAGAACTGAAGATTTAGTGTGCTGTTTTAAAGAAATCAGAGAAGCTGGCACGGAACTGAATGATACCCAATCGTCTATTTCAAAAGTCTAATTTTTGATTTTAAATCAAAAGGCATGTTACCTTTTTTTTTTTTTTCTGAAAAGACATTACCCCTGCTTTTAACTCCATGGAGACATTTATGAATAAAGTGTGTTCTATTACCTGTCTGTAATTATTGAAGGGCTGTGTCACTTTAAGCTTTGACGTTCACTATAAAGAGGTTTTGAAAGGCAAAACGACTAATTCTTCTCTGCTTGGTGGCTGATTCATAAACTTAGCTAAGATTTAGAACTAGTTGGATCATTTATTCATTTCATGAACATGCTCTCATGGAATTTACATTTTGGTAGGGGACAGACTATTAAAAAAACCGTATTCTATAAATTCCAGGAATAGGGTAAATGCTACTTGGGAAAGACGCCTGGCAGAGAAGGGAGACTGGTAATATCTGGGTGGAAATGCCTGCCTGGAAGGTGGCTGGCAGGAGCCTTGAAGGGCGCGCGGGAGCCGGGAGGGAGGCTTCTGCAGGACCGTGGAGACGGGGCTGTGGAGTCCCTGGGGACCGCAGGCCCCGAGGGTTCCCAGCAGAAGGCGCGTGCGGTCGAGCGGGAAGTGCTAACAAACGAGGTGAGGCCCTCCGCCCCAGAACACAGCCAAACAGCCTCTCACAACTGGCCTGACGACCTTGGTCTTGACTCGAAACAGAAGGGGCGGCGAGATCTGACTCGGGCGTTTTTTTACCGGTCGCCCGGGCTGCTGCGCGCAGAACAGACACGAGGGGGCGCGACGGCCGGGCGGCTCAGCCGCGCCGACTCTGCCCCAGGCTCCCCCGCCCGCGGACTCTCCAGGCAAGAAGGCCGGAGTGGGCTGCGACTTCCTCCTGCAGGAAGGGCTGAGTAGGGAAACCGAGATTAATGTCGGTGCTCTTGAGTGGGACGGTAGGGGGCTTGGTAGGCCAGGTCTCAGAGTTCTCATCTGTGGGCGGCCTTTCCCTTCAGGGGACTAGACAAATCTGGTCTTTTTCTTTCCCTTGCAAAAGGGAGGTGGCGGTCGTGCTGGTGTGTTACTGAAGACTACGGGGTACCGGCCGGCGACGCCTCCAAACATGCTACAGTGAGTAAGACAGCACTCCCTACCTCCGCCTCCCCCACCACCCCCCAACAGAGAATTACCTGGGTTGAACTTGAGAGCCCTGGGTTAGATAGAGCAGTGGAATAAACAGAAAGTGCTCAGATTTTGAAGAGATATATACCTGTATATATATATATATATATATATATAGTCTGAGAAAGATTTGCAAAGAGTTGGATATGAGGGTGTAAGGGAGGAATCCAGGTGACTTTATGATGTTTGAACTCCTGGTGGGAATACCAGACCACCTGACCTGCCTCTTGAGAAACCTATATGCAGGTCAGGAAGCAACAGTTAGAACTGGACATGGAACAACAGATTGGTTGCAAATAGGAAAAGGAGTCCATCAAGGCTGTATATTGTCACCCTGCTTATTTAACTTCTACGCAGAGTACATCATGAGAAATGCTGGCCTGGAGGAAGCACAAGCTGGAATCAAGATAGCCAGGAGAAATATCAATAACCTCAGATATGGAAATGACACCACCCATATGGCAGAAAGTGAAGAAGAACTAAAAAGCTTGTTGATGAAAGTGAAAGAGGAGAGTGAAAAAGTTGGCTTAAAGATCAACATTCAGAAAACGAAGATCATGGCATCCAGTCCCATCACTTCATGGGAAATAGATGGGGAAACATTTAAAACATTTTGTTTTAAAGGTTTTGGATCACCTTTACTACCATTATTCTGAATTCTTTTTTCAGGTAGACTCCATATCTCCTTCTCTTTTGTTTGGTTTGGTGGGCATTTATCACGTTCCTTTTTATCTGCTGAATATTTCTCTGCCTTTTCATTTTGTTTAGATTGCTGTTGAGATTACAGAAAGGGTGCCCTTTCTGTCGGGTGGAAGTTGGTGGTTCCACTTTATTGTGGAGTCTGCTCCCTGTGGGTGGGGTTCGACTAGTGGCTTGTCAAGGTTTCCTGGTTGGGGAGCTTGTGTCTGTGTTCTGGTGGCTGGAGCTGGATCTCTTTTCTCTGGAGGGCAGTGGAGTGTCCAGTAGTGAGTTTTGGGTTGTCTACGGGTTTGGCGTGCCTTTGGGCAGCCTGTCTTTTAATGCTCAGCGCTGTGTTCCTGCTTTGCTGGAGAATTAGCGTGGTATATCTTGCACTAGAACTTGTTGGCTCTTGGGTGGAGCTTGGTTTCAGTGTGGGTATGGAGACTTTTGGGTGAGCTCTTGTCTATTAATGTTCCCTGGAATCAGGAGTTCTCTAAAGTTCTCAAGTTTTGGAGTTAAACCTCCTGCCTCTGGCTTTCAGTCCTTCTGTTACAGTAGCCTCAAGACTTTTCCATCCATACCGCAGAGATGATAAAACATTTAGGTTAATGGTGAAACAGTTCTCCACAGCGAGGGACACCCAGAGAGATTCCTAGTTACATGGAGAGGAGAAGAGGGAAGAGGGTGATAGAGGTGACCAGGAGGCGAAGAGGGGGGAATCAAAAGAGGAGAGACCAATCTAACCAGTAATCAGTTCCCTAAGTGAAAATGCATACTGAAGATTAGATTCTTAAAGGTACAAAATTGATAGCAAATACCAAAAAGCAAAGATTAGAAATCTAGAATAGAGGTTAGACTCTCAAAAATACAATATAAAAAATACCAAAAAAATCAATCACAAAAATTTTAAAAAAATATATGAAATTTGCTTTTAAAATAGGGTCTTTTTTGGTAAGGTAATAGTAGGTTATAAAAATGAATGTTAAAAGAGTAATAAAGAACTTAAATTTTTTTTAAAAAATTAAAAAGTCATAATAGTAAAAATATACCTAGGAATTTCTCTGGAGCTGTTGTGGGCAGTGTGGTGTCAGTTCAGTTTCAGATATTTCCTTGTTGCAGCTTGCACTTGTTCTCAAGGTCTAGAGGCCCCCCCCCCAATGCACAGTCAGTGTTAACTACAGGGCTTTAATCCATTGCACCCGTCACTTCCGAGCTGTCCCCTCTTCTTTGTTTATTTCGGCTTCCTCTGTTTGCAAGCCTCTTCTGTGTCTAATTTCTGCCCTGACACAAGGGGGAGAAGGTGGTCACTTATTTAGCCTCACTTGTTCAGTTATATTGTTGGGAGGGAGGGACACTGCAAGCAAATATCACTGGCATGTTTATGTGGGGAGAGCTCCCAGTGTGTGGACCACACTGGGTTTGCCCCAGCTCAAGGCAGCATGTGCTTCCCGGGTCTACACTGCTCAGGCTCCAGGTTTCTCTGCAAGGGTACTGTCCCAAGTGGGCCCCGAATTTCGTGCATTTCCCAGGTCTAAGCTTCTCAGGTTCTCAGGTACTCTACAAAGGCACAGACCTGGTTGGGAGTGCATTTTGAGCCCTTCCCAGGTGCGAGCAGCTCAAGCGACCAGATGCTTGGCAAGTGCACCATCCCAGGTGAGCTGCGTGTCTTAATCAGCCCCCGGTCCTGGCCACTCGGTTTCCCAGGCGAGCGGTCAGAGCTCCGTCTCGGGTGTGCCCTGTGTCTCCTCTGGGAGTGGATCTCAGGCTGAGGTCCTCCTGGTGAATATGAACCATTCAGGATCCCAGGAAAGTGTGGCTAGCAGCTAGGACCCTGTGCACAGTTTGCTGCAGGGTGCTGTCCCAGGGGCCGAGATTGCCCCTCGCCTTCCGGCGCTGGCCGTCGCCTGCCTGCCCTTCTGCCTCTGGCTGGCTCTCTTTGGTATTCTCTCAATCCTCTGTTCTAATGTGGGCCAGCCTAGGCGGTAGAGTCTCTCATGGGAAAGTTCTCTGTCTCTGTTTTGTTTTGTCTGTCTGGCTGTCCCTCAGTGTGGGTTGCTAGCTCACCTTAGGTCCCTCAGATTGTCCTCAGGGCATTTAGGCCTGGTCCTTACCCTAAGCATGCAGCCCATACCTCCCTGTTTATTTGAGTTTGCTGGTGGCAGACTCAAGCATCTGGGCTACTTCTCTGCTGGCAGCTGCAGTTAGACAACTGTTTTTATTCTGTGGGTTTTTTTTTTTTCCCCCCTCCCAGTTATGTTGCCCTCTGAGATTCCAAAGCTCCCCCACAGACCTACCTGTGGGAGGGTTTCCTACCGTGTGGAAACTTCTTCTCCTCACGACTCCCTCCCAAGGACAGGTCTCCATCCCTAACTCTTTTGTCTCTCTTTTTGTCTTTTTTGAGGTCCCCTGGTGGCTTAGACTGTAGAGCATCTTTCTATCAATGCGGGAGACCTGAGTTCAGTCCCTGGGTCGGGAAGATTCTCTGGAGAAGGAAATGGCAACCCACTCCAGTACTCTTGCCTGGAGAATCCCATGGACGGAGGAGCCTGGTGCAGGCTACTGTCCGTGGGGTCACAGAGAGTACCGGTAGAAATAGAGTACCAGTAATCTGAGTTCTATTTCTGAGGGTTTCCTACCGTGTGGAAACTTCTTCTCCTCATGACTCCCTCCCAAGGACAAGTCTCCATCCCTAACTCTTTTGTCTCTCTTTTTGTCATTTTTATTTTGTCTTACTTCCTTTTGAAGAAAATGGGCTCCATTTCTGAATGCCAGCATTCAGAAGTTGCTTTGTGGAAGTTGCTCAACATTCAAATGATCTTTTGATGAATTTGTGGGGCACAGTGTGGGGGAGAAAGTTGTCTCCCCATCCTATTCCTCTGCCAACTTTGGCCAAACTCAATTTATAAATATTTATTAAAATTTATAAATATATTAAAATTTGACATGCTATTTTGTGAAATTTATAAACATATAAACCAATAATGGCTATAGGTAAGGCATGCATTGGCTACACTTGAGTCATTGCAGTATTTTGCAGGTGTACCTCAGAGAGACTGAGACTTCGGTTCCAAACCGCTGCAGTGAAGAGAATTCTGCAATGAAGTGAGTCACATGGATTTTTTGTTTCCTAGTGCATATAAAATTTACATTAACCCTACCCTTTAGTCTATTAAATGTGCAATAGCACTGTGACTAAAAGTAAGTACATATGCCTTAAATAAAAAACACCTCATTGTTAAAAAATGCTAACCATCATTTGAGCCCTTACCAGGCACAGCAGTAACCCTAAAGACGACTGATCGCAGATCACCATGACAACTATAATAATAAAGAACATGTGTAGATACTGTGAGGATTAAAAAATGTGAAACAGAAATGAAGTGAGAAAATGCTGTTGGAAAATGGCAGTAACAGACTTGCTTGAGTCGAGGTTTCCACAAAGCCTCCATGTTTTAAGGCAGTGTCTGCAAAGTGCAAGAAAGTGAGGCATACCTGTAACAGGTTCTGTTGTGTAAAGTGATGCCCTGTTTCCCAACTCTTGTATTCCTTCCTGCTTGAGCCACAGTGAAATATCTCAAGAACTTTTATGTAACAGTTTCTCTTCATTTCTCTTTTTATTTTTAAAATTATGAAAGTATAATACATTTATAGGAGATTTGGAAAATACAGAACAAAGTTACATATAGTTCCATTATGTATTGAAATCATACAGAATCTGTTCTCTTATCACTGGAATTATGTTAGGAATCAACAGGAAAAGCTATTTGAGAATAACCCACATATTTTCAGGTGCAAGGTGACATTTACCAAGAGACATCTTTGATTCAGTCACTGAAAGCCTCAATAAAGTTAGAAGACTAAAAATAACTCAGAGGATGGTTGCAGAGAAGAAAGAATTTAAGTGCAAAATTAATACCAAAATCAGTGAAAGAAAGTGAAATTATTAGTCGCTCAGTTGTGAATCTTTGT
This sequence comes from Redunca redunca, assembly GCA_006410935.1. NCBI lineage: Eukaryota > Metazoa > Chordata > Mammalia > Artiodactyla > Bovidae > Redunca > Redunca redunca. The sequence continues at coordinate 1,842,096 of SJYQ01000535.1, read as the reverse complement.
GACGCCATGGACTGTAATCCTCCAGGCTTCTTTGTTCATGGGATTCTCCAGACAAGAATACTTGCCTGGAGAGTGGATTGCCATTCTCTTTTTCAGGGGATCTTCTGATCAAAATCAGTAATTAATACCAAAGATACTTAAAAAATTCCATGTATTTGGAAATTAAATGTCCACTTTTAAATGATGGGTGTATCTAAAAAAAGCCACAACAAGGAAAATGAGAGAATATTTGTAACAGAATAAAAATGAAAAGAATTTACCAGAATTTGTTGCATGCAGCTGAAGCTGGTCAGTGCAACTAAATTATGTAAGTTTCTTATTTGTATGACTGCTGTTTATTTTCCTTCCTTACAGGAACAGTTCCTCTCTTGTTGGAGTATGTAAGTTTTTTTTAATCCTTTGGTTTTAAGTGAAAGAATTAACCCTTGACAGTCTTACTAATCTTGGTGCTCTGGCTTCCTGAGGATTGCTCTGCCTCTTACAGAAGTTGGACCTAGTGCCTACAGAAAGCATCATTTGCCTTTTTAATAAAGTTCTTTTTAAAATGAATTTGTTATCCTGTGCATGTTTATGAGCATTTTGGGGGAAAAGGAACTTCCCAGACTTTCAACTTCATAATGGAAGCAATTTTTAAAAATTTCTATGTATCTGAATAGTTTTTTCTCTTCTTTGAAGAAACCTGAGGTCCTGACTTGCAAGGCGTTGTAGAGTTCTAGGCAATTGCATCTCATGAAGTATACAGACTTCCTCACCACCTAATGCTCTGGGGGGGCAGTTGAATAACTGTTCTACTGCAATAATGATTCTCTAATTAATCCCTCTGTCAATTCCTTCCAATAAGGCATGTAAAATAAGGTAAAGTCAGAGGTCTCTTTGTAACTGTCTCAGAAGAGGCTTCTTGTTGCTTAGTTGGTAAGTTGTATCCAGCTACTTTGCGACCTGATGGCCTGGAGCCTGCCAGGCCCCTCTGTCCACAGACTGTTCCAGGCAAGAATACTGGAGTGGGTTGCCACTTCCTTCTCCAGGGGATGTTCCCGACCCACGAACTGAACCCATGTCTCTTGCATCTCCTGTATTGGCAGGTGAATTCTTTATCACTTGTGCCACCAGAGAAGCCCATTTCAGAAGTGTAGACTATTTATTATAGATTTCTTAATATGGATATTTAATGTCCTAATCTGTTCCCTACTCTTCACTGTTCTCTAGCTTTTTCCCTCTTTGTATCACTTTCATTTTTCTATGTGATAATAATTTTAGGTCGCTTTGAGAATTTAGATTTCTCTGGCACCCACTCCAGTGCTCTTGCCTGGAAAATCCCATGGATGGAGGAGCCTGGAAGGCTGCAGTCCATGGGGTTGCTAGGAGTTGGACAGGACTGAGCGGCTTCACTTTCCCTTTTCACTTTCATGCATTGGAGAAGGAAATGGCAACCCACTAGGCTGCCATCTATGGGGTCACACACAGTCGGACACAACTGAAGCGACTTAGCAATCTCACTCATATAAAGTGCTAGTATCTTGGGAAAAAATTCTATTCGATGGCACAATTTCTGATAATTTTAAACAAAAATTCTGAATTAGAATCTCATTAATCATTTGGTCAAATATCTTCATTTTTCAAGCAATGGATTAAGTGACAGCATTTTCAAAAATGTTATAAAAATCACATGCTTTTAGGAGTTCTCTCAAACCTGCTCTGGATTCTGAGTCAGTTGACAAAAGTAACAAGGGGGTAATAATCACAATAGTACATTCTTTATTCTCGTTAAGCTCTTGAGAACTGCGATTAGCCTCCAAGACAAAGTGAGTCTTCTCTGGAGAATTTACCCCTTTTGGACCTTAACCAACCAATCACAAGATGGGACCATCCCATACTGTCAGAGACTAGCAGGCAAGGCAGATTCCCTAAGCAATCAACAAAATCCAGGTAAGTGTGGGTGCAGAGTAACTCTCTTTCTCAATAATGGAATGAGGATTGAGTTTTGTCATAAGAAATTGCTGTAAATATGAATCCTGCCTTATCCTTTTCCCTCTTTAAACTTATTACTTGGAGTGCATCACTCCTCTTCTAATGCATTGCAATTTATTGCAACACTTCTGTCCCCTTATGGGTAACCCTAACTGTATCGTTCTCTTTGGAATCTAATTCCTTTAAGAGACAGACAGCTGAAAGATAATGATGTTCTTATGCACTGATTTTTTCCCCTGTGAAATAACTGAAATTTACATATTTGAGGACATAATTATGCAGATATTTGGGAGAGTCCTGGTAATATGAAAACCCTTTACATGCTGTTCTCGAAGTTATTACATTTACCAGAGAAAGAAACATTGTTTAATTAATCACAAAGTATAGTTCAATATTCTTTGGGCTTTCCCTTAAGATAAATACACAGCTGACATTTTCTCATATGATTCTTTCTGCAGTGAAAGTAAGCTGTTCCATGTGATGGTCTCTGTTAGCCCGTGTGTGTACAGAAATCGGTATATATTTGCTGATGAATTATACATATCTGGGATCAGGCTGCCCCATGACTCAGATACAAACACGCATGTGTGATTTTATACCCTGTCTATGAACATGGGGTCAGGATAAGGGTAGCAATGATGCTTATCTGTTAAAAAATAACCTCTAGATTTTTTTCCAGAATGTTCTGCCTGGTGCTAAAATTATTGTCCTGGCTGTTTTTCTTTAAGAACACACTTTGCTTCCAGTTACAGTAAGGTAGAGGACTACGTTATTCCTTAGTTACTGAATATTGACCCTCTCCAGCTGCAAGACCTCACAGCACAGATCTCCAGACTGGTCAGTGAACTGATTTTAAGTTGTCTTGGGGCTACTGTTGTATTTCACTAAAGCTTAAGAGACGGTTTAAATCCCACTCACTGTTCTGACCTGGGAGGTCGCTAGTTTTCTGGGAAGGCCTTTCGTGTTCAACGATAGACAGCCAGGCTCTGCAAGGGCGTGTGTGGGTATGGGACTAGAATAAAATGCGGAATAAAGTCTCTAAATGACTTTGCAAGGCACAGATCTTAAACCTGTGATGTTATCCTGGGGTGTTGTCTTTTCATTGATTCCCAGATGCAAACAGCTTACAGTCTGTGTTACAGAAGTATTTGGGGCCAATGGCTGATTACAACGGTCACCTATGACACAGATGTTGTCTTTGTTTTACACATGAAGGAGCTAGAGCTTTGGGAGGTGTTTTAACAATTTGCCCCGGGATGCAGAGCCAGGTGGTGGTTGGTTGATAATGCCAAACAAAGACAAAGCTTATGTTTGAAGCCACTCTGTTATTTGATTTCCAAATCATCTTTCTCAGAAGAACTAGTGAAAACCTTTCTGTTAGTGAATGACAAAGATTTCTGAGTAACAGTTTATTTGCTCCTATGCACTATTAAGGTTTTTTTCCAGGTACTTTAAATCTGCTCTCACAAATGGGACTTCTCTCTGCCCAGTGGGTGGCGGGGTTTTGTACGGGCCTGAAACCGCAGTAGCCATTGCTGCGGTCTTGAACGCTTTTCTGCGTCCTGTTCAAACGTGTCTGTGCCTCCCGTGTCACTAGAGACGGCCTCTCTTCACCCTTTGTGCTCTTCCAGGTTGTCTCAGAGGAGGCGCTCCTTTTCCAAACAGGGCTATACTTCAACCCTAGGAATATACGTTATGGCCCTCAGAAGACCCCTCTGGAATGTTCTGCCTCTAGGTGAGTCCAGCAGACCAGATGCTCTGAACGTTAGTTTCACCTCTACTTACCAGACGCTTCTGCAGAAGCGCAATTGCAGACACTGTGACCTGACTCACCTACAAGCATAAGCCCAAGCACTGCATTAGCACTTAGAAACGTTCTGAGTATGTTTAAAAGTTTTTCAATGTAATATTAATTTCAGAATAAAAACTTTATACAATCTGTGTACCCAGATTATTCTACAGTAACTGAACTGCAAAGCAAATCATTAGTCACCTTAGTAAATGGAAGAATCAAGCATGATATTATCTTTCAATGTGTTCTCCTTCATAATATTTTTTCCTGATATATTTTATGGTCCAATTCCATGTTAGGAGAGTAAATGACTAAAAAGGTAAGAGAAAACCAGGTTTTCGTTTTAATACTAACTCACGGACATACATGAAAGGAAAGGCTTTGCAGACTATCTTTGAATGCACTTTGCAATTTTGTAGAACTGAGAGACTGAATCCCGAAAGGACATAGTATATCCTGACACACTTTTACCATGTCACCGAAATATTTACATTGAGTGCCGTAAATCTGAGGGACAAATCTTAGCAACTACCTGAAAACCACAAGAAAAATCAGCCTTGTTTTGTTCAGTCACTCAGTTGTGTCCGACCCTTTGCGACCCCATGGACTGCCGCGCTCCAGGCTTCCCTCCACTTCACCGTCTGCTGGAGTTTGCTCAAACTCACGTCCATCGAGTCGGAGACGCCATCCAACCGTCTCCTCCTCTGTCACCCTCATCTCCTCGCACCTTCAGTCTTTCCCAGCATCAGGGTCTTTCCCAGTGAGTTGACTCCACATCAGGTGGCCGAAGGATCGGAGCTTCACGCTCAGCACCGTCCTTCCCGTGGGTAGTCAGGGCTGGTTCCCTTCAGGGTTGATTGGCTGGATCTTCTTGCAGTCCAAGGGACTCTCGAGAGTCTTCAGCACCACAGTTCAAAAGTATCAATTCTTTGGCTCTCAGCCTTCTTTTATGGTCCAACTTTCACATCCATACATGACCACTGGATTTGAGTACATGGATCTTTGTCACAAAAGTGATGTATCTGCTTTTTAAAGTGCTACCTAGGTTCGTCATGACTTTTCTTCCAAGGAGCAAGTGTCTTTTAATTTCATAACTGCAGTCACCATCTGCAGTGATTTTTGGAGCCCAAGAAAAGAAATCTGTTACTATTCTCACTTTCCCCCCTTCTATTTGCCATGAAGTAATGGGACTGGATTCCATGATCTTAGTTTTTTGAATGTTGAGTTTTAAGCCGGCTTTTCCACTCTCCACTTCCGCCCTCATCTAAAGGCTCTTTAGTTCCTCTTCACTTTCTACCATTAGAGTGTGTCTAACCTGCATATCTGAGGTTGTTGATAGTCCTCCCAGCAATCTTGATTCCAGCTTGTGATTCATTTAGCCTGGCATTTCACATGAGGTACTCTCCATATAAGCTAAGAAGAAAGCAGGGTGACAATATACAACCTCGATGTACTCCTTTCCCAATTTTGTACTAGTCCATTGATCCACGTCTGGTTCTAACTATTGCTTCTTGACCTGCATACAGTTTTCTTAGGAGACAGGTAAAGTGGTCTGAGATTCCCATCTCTTTAAGAATCTTCCATGGTTTGCTATGATCTACACAGTCAAAGGCTTTACTGTAGTCACTGAAGCAGAAGTAGATTTTTTTTAGAATTCCCTTGCTTTCTCTATGATCCAACAGGTGTTACCGATGTGATTTCTAGTTCCTCTGCCTCTTCCAAATGCCGCTTGTACATCTGGAAGTTCTCAGTTCACATGATGCTGATGCCTAGCTTGAAGGATTTTGAGCATTACCTTGCTAGCATGAGAAATGAATGCAATTATACACTTGTCTGAACATTCTTTGGCATTGCCCTTCTTTGGGATTGAAATGAAAACTGACCTTTTCCAGTCCTGTGGCCACTGATGAGTTTTCCTAATTTGCTGACATACTGAGTGCATCACTTTATCAGGATCATCTTTTAGGATTTTAAATAGCTCGACTGGAGTTCCATCACCTCTGCTGGCTTTGTAGTAATGCTTCCTAGGTCCCACTTGACCTCACACTCATGATTCTAGGTGAGTGGCCACACCATCGTGGTTGCCCAGGTCATGAAGAGCTGTTTTATGTAGTTCTTCCGTGTATTCCTGCCACCTCTTCTTAATATCTAATGCTTTTGGTAGGTCCTTGCTGTTTCTGTCCTTTATTGTGCCCATTTTGCATGAAATTTTCTCCTGGTATCTCCAATTTTCTTGAAGAGATTTCTAGTTTTCCCCGCCCTATTGTTGTTTAATATATGGAGATAGCTGACGTGGGCTTCTCAGATGGCTTAGTGGTACAGAACCTGCTGGCCAAGCAGGAGATGCAGGTTGAATCCCTGGGTTGGGAAGATCCCTTAGAGAAGGAAATGGCAGCCCACTCCAGTATTGTTTCCTGGGAAATCTCGTAGACAGAGGAGTCTCGTGGGCTACAGTCCATGGGGTCACACAGAGGTGAGCACGGCTTAGTGGCTGAACAACGACAGCTGACATGAAAAAGAACTGCGCTGAGAGCAAATGCGCAGCACACTGTAACATCACCAGGGTCCCTTTTTTAGAAGTGATGGAGACCTGGCATGTTTTATTGCGGTAAAATGTATGTAAGATGAAATTTACCATTTTTAGGGTATAATTCAGCGGCATTAAATACAACCACATTGTTGAACACTGTAGAGCTTCCCTTTAACTTATCCTTGCATGGAAAAACCAGTGCTAAGGGATTTAGTGATATTATGGGAAGTAGCTGACCCCTAAATAGAAAAGAAGATTTGATTTTGTGCACACACACACGCACACACACACACACACACACACACACACACACTTTTATTCCTCTGTGTGGGCCAATGCTTAGAATAATGTGAAAATGTTTAACCTAATCCCATGGGGTTCTTGCTTCTCCATATGCCACCAGATTAATGGTGATGACTAAAGCATTTCTCTTTTGATCATAGTTATTATACTGTCTGCACCTATTGTTCTTAAAAAAAATGAAGACTAGGCTAACAAAGGCATATGATTAGGTTTCTGGTGCATGAATTTCACTGCTATACACACACACACTCACACACCACCTCCAACACCAGTACACTGGGTCAGATTAAGCTTTTGACAACTTTTATTGTTCTTAGGATCCATTTATCTAAGTCTGTTTTACTGGGGACTCTGATACTTGACTAAGGCAAGCATTACAAATCATCTATTTCCTAGAGGGTACAGACCTGTGCTGCACCCATAAGTCACCATGTTGAAAGTGATCATGATATTAAACAGTAGTAAAAAACACCTTGCCCAGGTTTAGATTCAGGAAGAACTGGTACCAGGGATGCCAACCCTATCTGCTTTTTGTTTCTCTTCTCTTTAGGAAGTCAGTGTGGCTGATGCCAGTTTCTACAGAAAATGAAATAAAACTGGATCCCAGTCCCTTCATTGCTGACTTTAAGACAACACCAGAAGTTAGGATTGTTAAATTCTAGTCAGACTGACTCCATACTTAACTTGAAATTGGTACCATGAATTGTGTTGGAAAAACAATGGTTTTACAGACAAAAAAAATTGGTATAAACCTTTCCTTAGGTATCTGATCACTAAAACTCCTAATTCAGTGAAGGGCCTTATTCAGTGAAGTTATATTTTTTAGACAGTTTTAGGGATGTCTTATTAATTTAATGTTAACTATTAGATAATTCTATTACCTATTTAAAATTTTTAGTTTTATAGAGTAGATTCAGCAATAGGTCTTCAGTGATAATAATAGGATTTAATTGATATAAACTTCCAATAAATATTTTCTAAATCTTTTTTTTTAATAAAAAAATAGAAATATACATGTGAATGTGCCAGAGACCAAAATTTAACATATTAATTACCCGGAAGATACTTTAACTTGTGGGGACTTTCTTTTTATTATTCAATAAAGTTGAGTCCTAAAAGTATTTTATTATTAAAGAAGGAAATTAGATTTATAGTCTAGAATTTAAGTAACCACCTCCTTAACTGAAATTGAAGATCTTATTTTCCTTTATTTCTAATATGACTCTTCCATACTTAAAATAATTGAAGTGGACAACATGGAATCATCCTGCCACTTTAGAGCAATTTACTAAACTAGATGCATATTTATCACCACTTATAATGCTGTCTTCTTTTTCCTAAAAGCGAGAGTCTAGCAGTATAATAACAAAGATCACTCTGATTTCAGGGAGAGTTCTTGTATCAGTTACAAGGATTGAAATGTGCCATCTGTTATTCACTTGCGCTTTAAAATTTTATTTATTTATTTTTATCTGAGTTGATTTACAACGTTGTTACTTTCTTCTGTGCCACAGAGAGAACCAGTTACCTATGTACACACATCCTCTGTTTTTTAGATTCTTTTCCCATACAGATCGCTACAGTATTGAGTATGGTTTCCTGTGTGTCAGCTGCTTATTGAATGTACACTTTGGATGCGATATCCTCGGGAAAATAGGTTTTGCCAAGGTGGTTTCCATTTGGGTTTCCCTTAAAGTGCTGCTGTCTTATTGCCAATAAACCGTTGTGTGTCTTTGTTTACACGATGCGACTCTACCTTTGGCGTAAACATGTGTGTGCGCGCGTGTGTGCGCATGTGCGTGTGCGCGCGCGCATGTGCACGTGTGTGTGCGCGCGCGCGCGTGTGCGCGTGTGTGTGCGCGCGTGTGCGTGTGTGTGTGCATGTGTGTTGTCTGCAGCTTCTGCATCGGCAGGCGGATTCTTTACCACTGAGCCGCCTGGGAAGCCACACACACACACACACACACACACACACACGCGCTCCTTTCTCGTCTGATGACTGAATTTTTATCATGAAAGGGTGTTGAATTTTGTCAAATCTAACCACTTCTGTCTAGTATAATATTGGATATTATATGGATATAAGATAGAAGTTTTCCTTCCACCTGGAAACTGATTCAGACCCCTAAGTTTTTCAGATAGAAACCATAAAAGTTATAGGCATACTCACCAGTTCATTCAGTCCTTTTGTTAATCTTTGTGAAGCCATCTGGTTTCTCATTAGAATACCAGGACATACAAGAATTTTAGGAATTCTATATAATTTCTAGGATAGCTATACTAGCAACATTTGCCATATAGTATAACTTGAGATTTATCACTCATTTGACAATACTTCCCATGTAATTCCATATACCAAATGAACCTAATCAGGGGTCCTCTGAAGCACCCCAAAGTTAGCTATAAGTCAAAAGTGCTTCATTAGAATTTGATTTAAGAAGATTTGTCAATAAATATCAAAAGGGTTTAGAACACTCAGTCAGATAGGGTTGAAGGTCATTGTGAATCTTATTTTATTTGGAAACGAATCTTATTTTATTTGGAAATGACCTATCTATTCAATAAACTTTCAACACTTGGCTTAGCACAACCCTAGAAATTCAAGATACTCATATGTGGAGAGACTATTTTAGACAGACATTCCCAAAGCAAAATTATTCTTAATAGAGTTTATCTAAAATCTCCTATCTCATTTACATTTTCTTTCCTTAGAAGTTTCTTCACTCAAGTTACTTTCCTTGCTGAAAAATTTGTAACAGATGTGTTATATTAAACCTAGGCATAATGCTTAAC
>SJYQ01000535.1:1797388-1832699 GCA_006410935.1 Redunca redunca | reverse complement strand
TAATGGCTCTTAGAGATGTCTACATTAGTTAGACCAACAAGCAAACATTAATACTAGGTATTCAATGCTGAATATTTCCCAGTTCACGTGAACCTGAAGTTCATTTAGGTTAATTTCTTTTGGCAGGTTGATTTTTTGCCACTGAGCCACCTGGGAAGCCTTTCATTGTCTTAAAATTATACTAAATAATGTCACTTCTAGAAAGGCACGGTTTCCAAGCAATGACTTAAAACCTTGCAGATTTATAAATTAGAAGTAAACACATTTAACGGATTCCAAGAGTCAGAGGCCTTGGATGGCTAACTGATTGTTTTCCTCAATGCGAGTTTGCAGAGGTGCTCAGATAACACAGAGGCACCGTCTCCAGAAGAGCAGCTTTCGTAAGTATGTGCACACCTCAGCATGGGCGGGGGGGTAAAACCAACAACGCAAGTGTTGCTGTTAAGCAACTGGATTAAGGCAAATAAGCCTTGAGATATACATCTATTTCCAAACAGTCTGCTATGGTCCCTTGTGAATGAACTAGACTGTTGGTTTTACTCACATAAAGATTTATTTTTTCATTTTGGAAATTAGCAACCTGAATTTTGAACTTGTTTATTTATGATGCTTTAGCACCAAAATCTAGCCAGCCTCCTTGAAAACACTTCCTCTTGTACTTAGGGCAAGTTGTACCCCAGGGGAAGAAATCTCTATGTATCTTCTTTGGGAAGCAGTTTCCCGTAGTCCTGCTCTCTAAGGAAGTGAAGAAGTTCTCATTTTCATCATTTAGTTTGCGTGCACAGGAAGAGCTTAGTCGCTAAGAGCTCTGTGTGCATTCTGTCTCTAATCCTGATAACTGTTCTCTGAGGTGGGCACGAGGGTCTGAAAGTCACAAGTGAGATGACCGAGCTCCCATTGTCTAGGCAACTTCCTTTCCAAGCTCTTTCTACAGCTCCGAATTTAAACAAGTGCGCTGAAAGGAACCGCTTTGGGGAGGTTTGCTTCCTCAAACTCTTCCTTCCCCCCTTCACGGCGCTTCCTGCTCCCTCTCCCTTCAGTACTCTATTCGCAGTGGCCTGGTCAGTATGACTCAGGGAGGCCACAGCTTTTACCGCCACGGCTCTGCATTTCTTTATGATTCCCGTTTGGTCTTCTCGATGTTCAGTCCCTCCCTTCAGTCCCAGGCATTTCCTTCAGAACCGCTGCTCCAGCCTCCTTTGGCAGCTGTCAACTTGAAGAATATTCACAGCCTAAAATTGAGGGTCATGTTCTATTTGATGGGACTTTTTAGGACTTCAAGCCTGAGAGGCAGCGTCTCAAGAAACCCTGAGAGAACTGCCCCAAGGAGGCAGGCGGGGAGGGGAAGCCACGTTACACAGAAGTTTTGCGGCAGAGGCAGGTAGTCTGCACGCCAGAAGACGGTTAATTCAAGGAGAGCCAGGTATCTCAAGTGCAGGCATTTAGTGCTTTTCCACGTGTGAGAAGATGCAAGAGTCTGGGCTCACTACAAGGGCCGCTCGGGTGTGCCCCTCCCCTGTCTGGGGCCACCATCCTGCGTTTTCCGGGCCTGCACGCCCTCGGGCCCCTGGCTCACTGCCGTGGGGGCTGCAGCCTCCGTGACACCCTTGGTTTGCTGCCGTGGCAGGAAGTGGCCTGCCTCTCACAGCCCTGGCCGCAGAGCTCCTGTACAGCCCCTGCTCGCGTTATACCCTGTATCCCAGGGTCGCACCCAAGCTGTCCCCCCGGTCATGGCATCAGGCCCTCTTGCTCTTACCTGTGACCTCCCCACTTGGCCCCGGTTTCTAGAACTAGGCCCTCGCCCTGGTGGCTGTGAGCTTTCTCTTTCTCGCAGACCTTCCTGACCTGGGGATCAGTCCTGCACCGTCCCCTCGGGTCCCGGGACCCCCCTCGGGATCGTGTTTGGGGTCTTCCCTTCCTCCCTCTCTCTTTGCTCTGATCTTCCCATCACCGACGTCAGGACATTTATTCATTGAGGGTGACAATTTGTCCTCTAAACAGGGACGCCTCTGAAAGGGAAAGGAGGTGAAGGCGACGTCCCACAGGGAGAGCAGGCGGCCCACGACCTCACCAGTCCCAGGGCCTGAGCTCTGCGCGTAGCTCGCCTGGCTCCCGGGTGATGCTGGGAAAGACGGCTGGCGTTTCTGCGCCAGTTTTTGGTTGTTTAGTTGGCCAGCCACGTCTGACTCTTTTTGCGACCCCATGGACGGTAGCCCACCAGGCTCCTCCGTCCATGGGGATTCTCCAGGCGAGTACACTGGGGTGGGGTGCCGTTTCCTCCTCCAGGGGATATTCTGCCCGCCTCGGGGGTCGAACCCACACCTCAAGCCACCTTCTATGCCATACTTCTGTATAAAATTGGGTTAATGGTAGCCTAGAAGACCCGGGCACTGTGAGAAGGAAAGGAGTGAGTCCGTGTGAAGCGCTGAGAACAGTGCCTGCTACCTAGTATTCATTAAACGCATTTCAGCTACAGTTGGCATCATTTTTACTTCTGTTTGTGAACTAACTAACCATTCTAAGCCTGCGTGAATTGAATGTGATGATGAACACGACCACCCTCCCCCCTCCAGACACTGAAACTGCTCCGTGGCGTTTTGAGGGGCCCCCGAAGACCTCTAGTGCTTTCCGTCTCAACACAGTGCGTGCAAAGTGATAGACAAGAAGTGGTTGATTAGAATAGGATGCGTACGAGGCTGAAAGCAGGTGAGTGACAGGGGGCTGCGCCCTGAGAACTTTAGTGGGCTACAATTTTATCATCAAAGGACAAATGGAGAGGGGAAAAGAGCCTCTTTCTTCCTCATTCTTGAGTCAATGTCACACTTTCATCATCGGCTCCCCCTCCAGGCTGGGCCGGGGGGTTTTCTTGTCCCTACATGTTCAGGCTAGCACGGTCACGGCACCATGGAGAAGCTATTTCAGGTCTCAGTACAATGAGCCTCTGTCGCTTTGGAACGCCACTTTCCATAAATCACTGTTTTTATGTGTGCAGACAGCTCGTCCTCGGGACCTTAACTTACCGAGCTCGCTGGGCAGGGTGTGGGTCTCGGCCACCAGTTTTAGTGTTTGGGGCATGTCTTAGGCTTCTGTTTCAGGGTTTTGTTGCCAGGCAAACCCGCCTGGTTCTGTGGTTAAGCAAACCTACTTTCTTGAGTTACCTTGCGGGTCTCCCTTATGTTTTCTATTTGCAGTCCCCTCGTGGGGTTAAGTATTGAATCACCTCCCCCATCAGCACTACTCTTATAATCTGATTTGTCTCTTGTTCAGTTGCTAACTCATGTCCAACTCTGAGACCCCCTGGACTGCAGCACACCAGGCTTCCCTGTCCTTCACCATCTCCCAGAGTTTGCTCCAATTCATGCCCACTGAGTCGGTGATGTCTCTTCTTACTATGCAAATAACTTCTACCTCCAGTCCTCAAGCCTTCCCATCCATCTCCCCATGTTTCTGCTGGTGTTTCTGGTTCTACTAATGTATTAAGCAACATCTCAAAGCTGGAAGACAGTTACTCCTGACACCGTGACCTAATCAACACTTACCCTTCAGGAAAGCACAGTGAAACCTGAGGGGCCACAGACCCAGATGTGGTTTGCGCTCTGCAGGCCACCAATAAAATATTGGCACTGACTCCTTTAAAATGTGGTGTAAGGCAAAATCTTGCATCAAGCCTGAGCTAAAAGAGGCTACTGTTTTTCCAGGAAGAGTACCATAAGCGATCTTTACTGAGTGTCTCCGAGAGAAAATAATTCAACCGAGGTCTGAAGCCTCCAAGGTAAATACTACAGCTCCCCTCTCCTGGGGGTCCATGTGTTTGTTCTCTGCGTCCGTGTCTCTATAACTGTTTTGCAAAGAGATAGCTAATAAGAACCTACTCATAGCCCAGGGAACTCAGTGCTCTGTGGTGACGGAAATCCAAACAGAGGGGGTGTATGTCCACAAACAGCGGACTCTGTGCTGAACAGCAGAAACTAACGCCGCGTTGCAAGCAACTTCTCCAATAAAAGTTAATTTAAAAAAGATCCCCTCTCCACAGAAAGCCCACTTTTCTTATCGTCTGTCAAAGTTGCCAGCCAGTGGGATGCTCAGAATGTCTTCAGGGTTTTTGGTTCGGTTGCTAAACATTTAACTATGAGGATACCTCCCCTTAGAATCTGGCTGTTTCTCTGACGCCATAGGGAGAAGGCAATGGCACCCCACCCCAGTACTCTTGCCTGGAAACTCCCAAGGATGGAGGAGCCTGGTGGGCTGCCGTCTACGGGGTCGCACAGAGTTGGACACGACTGAAGCGACTTAGCAGCAGCAGCAGCTGACGCCATAGTGGAAAAGTGCTGGACGCAATCATGCAGTTATTTCTTTGGGCAAAGGTGCGCATGGACACACTTCCTTGTGTGCGTTTGTGATCAGCTGTGTCCAGCTCTCGGCAACCCCAGGGAATTCAACCCGCCAGGCTCCTCTGTCCCTGGGAGCTTTCAAGCAAACCCTGGAGGGGGTGGTCATTTCCTCCTCCAGGGGATCTTCCTGATTAAGCCCACATCTCCTGGCTCTCTTGCATTGGCAGGCAGATTCTTCACCACTGCGCCTCGTGGGAAGCCTCACTGCGCACAGGTTAGCAAGTCAGATATTCTATCTAAAGTATGTGCCTGTTTCCCAGTGGATATTTGTTAGCCTGGACTTTGCAATGTTAATATGAAATTAAAATTATGTCCATTTTACAGTTGTAAAAACTGAGATTCCCACTACTAGGTCATACAACTAGTAAGTGGTCAAATTTGGATTTGCACCTGGCTTCCCCACGGTACTTAAACTCTGTCGATTGTGCTTTATTCCATATGTTGCTATACAAATCAATGACTTAAAAATGTTGAACATTAAAGTAGATATCTCAAGTAGAATCTGAACTCACAAGCTGCGTAAGTTTGAGAAAGCTGTGTAAGCTGTCTATGCCTCAGTTTTCTCATTTTTAAAATAGGGATAAACTTCCCTGGTGGCTCAGAGGTTAAAGCGTCTGCCTGCAATGTGGGAGACCTGGGTTCGATCCCTGGGTCGGGAAGATCCCCTTGAGCAGGAAATGGCAACCCACTCCAGTATTCTTGCCTGGAGAATCCCATGGACAGAGGAGCCTGGTGGGCTACAGTCCACGGAGTTGCAAAGAGTTGGACACGACAGAGCGACTTAACCGCGAAGTTGTTGGCAGGATTAAGTATGTTAATAAATTCACAGAAGCTAGACAGTGCTCGGCACATAGCTGTGATTATTCAGTAAATGACACGAGTTATGATCCTAGAAGGTGACTGATGTAATCCTCCTCCCACGAGAGATGGGTGCTCGGTCAGACCATCTGGAGTGTGGATGTCCAGGACTGAAGAGGGCAGGCCCGCCTAATACATGCGGGCACGTAAAAGAGAGAAGGGCCGGCCGCTCTGCTACAGAGCGAGGCGCTGCACCCAGGCCTCCTGTGATGGTCTGAGGACGCCTACTGCTTCAACATCAAACGGGAGTAAGCCGCGTGGAACCTCCGCCCCACTGGTGGAGAGACGTTTTGCGATCTAGACAAAGGGGAACCCTTTCGTTGCACTGGAAACAAAAAGCCATTATTAGTTAGCAATAAAAGCATCTTGGGTCTCTTTTCTCTGACAGCCACCGAGACCCCAGATGGCCTCCGCAGCTGATCGTGCAGGGCTGCGGGCAGCCTGCGCGGGGGCGGCCCCGGGTCTCAGTCCCGCCCGGAGGTGCGGCGGGTCCTGGGGTAAGGTAAGCGGCCTCAGGGCCACACCTGTTTAAGGCGGAAGGCGATAGCCACCCCACGGGAAGCCTTTCCGCGTCTCTGTGGGGAGTCCTGAGTTCCCATCTCTGGGCCGGCAGCGTGGATTAAGCAAAGAGCCCGGAGGCGAGCCACGCAGAGGCCGGGCCTGGCGGGGAGACGCCCGCCCCCGGGGCGGCTTCGGGCCGGGCGGGCGGGCGGTCCAGCCAGCCCCCTGCAGGCTGCGGTCTGGAGGGCGTCTGCGGGCGCTCGGCGGGGCGGGAGGGGCGGCCAAGCGCTGCCGGCGGGGTCGGTGGCACCGCGGGAACCAAGCCTCGGGGCAGCCTCGCCCAGGTAGTCTAGGCTTCAAGCAGTGCTCTCTCCTTTCTGAGGAAAATCAAAGTGATCTCTTCTCCACATACCATATGATGTCACTTACGCGTGGAGCCTAAACCACGACACGAATGAGCCCACCAGGAAACGAGCAGCTGCGGGCAGACTTGCGCCTGGCGGCGGGCGGGCGGGCGCAAACTGCTGTTAGCGCGCGTGCAGGGTTTGCCCGCGGAATCCGCGGGCGGAGGAGCCCGGCGGGCTGCAGTCCATGGGGTCGCTAGGCATCCGACACGACTGAGCGGCCCCACTTTCCCTTCTCACTCTCCTGCATGGAGAAGGAAACGGCACCCACCCCAGTGTTCCTGCCTGGAGAGTCCCAGGGGCCGCGGAGCCTGGCGGGCTGCCGTCTATGGGGTCGCACAGAGTCGGACACGACGGAAGCGACTCAGCAGCAGCAGCGGGGTGGATGAACATGGTCCTGCTGGAGAGCAGACGGACTGTATTCAATATCCTGTAGTAAACCACGACGGGAAAGAAAGAATAAAAGAAAGCAGAACGACCTCTCCCCAGTGTGGACCAGCACGTGGTCATGCATGCTCTCTCTCTCCCTCCTTTTGCAGGCGGTCCAGATCCTGAATGGAGCAGTAATTCTGGCTCTGGGTGGCGTCATGCATTCCTTACAAAACCCGTCCCTTCCCGCCAATTACTTCTTTTTCTCGATCGTTTACACAGGTTATTATTACATATGGGGGCCTATATTTGTGAGTATTCAAATTCCACTGACTGCATGTCGTTTCTTAGCTGCCACTACTAGAAGTGTACTTTGGCAACTTTTCCCTCAAATTTTAGGAGTGGCTTGGTAAATGTGGGATTTTTGAGGCAAAGAATGGACTGGAGTTTTGAGAATGCCATGAACATGTAAAGAATTTCATTTATCAAAATTAGACCTGTGGAACTAACAGTATCTCAAAATGGACATTTGTATGTCCATATAGACATTTAGATGCATAAAAGGTTTTCAGAACGCCTAGTCCAATAAATGAAACACATCATCTGGAGCTGGGGTAAGAATATGAGAATGATATTAAATATAAGTGAATATTATTTATATTTAATGTAAACACAAGCATAAAGATAATTATATTACATTGAGTATGTATATTGTTATATGTCAAACTGGGNGGCATATCCGTATAACCTGTAAAAGGCCAGATACAAAACAAAATGGAAGTCTTACACACTTATGCAAAATTTAAAGTCATTTAAAATTGTACTTGTATTAAATAATGAGTAAAACCAAGTGTAATTTTGTGTTCTAGAATGTGAATTTGAGAAGTTTTGTGCAACTACTGGTAGTTATCTGCTAATTAAGACTACATATTCCTTTCTCTGCTTCACTTCCTATTTTCAAACAGTTTATTGTTTCGGGAATTTTAGCTGTCTTAGCCGGGAAAAAACCCACAAAAACACTGGTAAGTGGCCACTCGCCCTCTTCCTCTGCGATCACAGGAGCAGAAGCAACTCACCCGTTAGCAGTCGGAGGGTAGAGGTGCTGAGTCCCGAGAGCCCGGGTCTCGGGGTGGAGCCCTGGTTTGCTGGTGTTTCTCTAGGGCTGAGGCTGTAGCTGGGTGAGTGGACCCCTCGCAGTGGCTGTTCGCCTGGCTGAACTGGAGCCCCGGGAGCGCAGCACGTGCTGCCTGTGTGAAGGTGGCCTCCTCTTCTCTTGCAGCTGGAGAGCAGTCTGGGGATGCACACGGCCAGTGCCGCCATCGCGGTGGTCGGGATTGTTTATGTCTCAAGGAACTTGTTTGCCAACCCCCTGTTGCTCAGGGGCTGCCAGTCCTCCCAGCCGCCCGACTTGTGCGCTTACATGCAAGCCTCTTCAAACGTATGTCTTACAAAATTATGTATAATTATGAAGTACTTCAACAATCCAAACTAACTAACTAATATATCAGGCGCCTGCTGCCTTGATTCGAATCTTGGTCCTACCACTCAGTAGCTTTGCTTTGAAGGAGCAAATAAGATAACCTCTTTGTGTTCCAATTTTATCATCACTGAAATGAGGATAGTAATAGATTGAATTATTATATGTATTATATGTAAAGACTACATAAATCAACATTTGATAAGTAATGAACACAATGCATACTGTATCCTTTTATTATTACATGCCGCTGCTACTGCTAAGGGGCTTCCCAGGTGGTGCCTGTGGTAAAGAACCCAGCAGTCAATGCAGGAGATATGAGATGCAGGTTTGATCCCCGGGTCGGGAAGATCCCCTGGAGGAGGGCATGGCAGCTCACTCCAGTGTTCTTGCCTAGAGAATCCCATGACGGAGGAGCCTGGTGGGCTGCGGCCCATGGGCTTGCAAGGATTCAGACAGCACTGAAGCGCACACTGCTTCTGACACTTACATTCCCCAGACAGAGCACCTTTAAAAAGTCTGATTTCACAGTTTTCTTAATGAAACTAACTTGGGAGATTTACAGTTTTCTCTGTGGCCTGGGATTTTCAAATAGTGACTCACTGAAGCTTTGAATGGCTTTACTTTTGAATTTATTTGAGTGGTATTTTAAAAGGGAAAATCTTTAATAGCCTTTCCAAAGTATTGTTTTGGCTTGTGTTTACGCATTCTCCCTCTTCTACAGTCAACTGAGAAATTAATATTTTCCTCCAAATGGTTTATTTTCCCATGATTTGTGAACTGGTTTTTTACTGACTTAATCTTCCTGTTTGCTGATGCTACTCATGGAAGTCCGAGTCCTAACTTTCTCCATTATATTTTTAATAATCTAAGTTTGCATTTATATGGGTTTGATTTTGTGTGTGTGTGTCTGTTTTGGAAGCGTTTCTCCCCAGAGGGATTAGCATTTGTTCTTCTAGGTGCCTCACTGATGTGGAAGGAGCCAGTGACTTTGTGTTTCGCCCTTCAGCTTACTCCTTTAGTTTGTAGGCACACTGTAAATGCCTGAGCCTCTAGGAACCACAGTTAAAGAGCTGGTGGAGGGCCCCTTTCGCCCCTTTCCTAAGCCGCCTGCACACCTGGGCTCACTGCTGTCCCGCTGGTGGACGGTGATGGTGATGGCGGCGCTCTCTCCGGCTATAGCTGTTTCACATGGGCTGATACAGAAGCACCTGTGTCTCTCTTTCCAGGAAAAGGCTTACATGATTTTAGATGGGCCTGGTGCCTCACGTAGAGTGTTGGTGTGTGGCTGAGTATCAAATCTGTGACTCACTTTGCCCTGTTTTATGGAGGGCAGGGGTTATAGTTTGGTTTCCTACTGGCCTTTCTTTCTTCTCTGAGCATTTCTACTGCATCTAATCTGCGGCATCGCACCCCCTAGGGTCTCATGCCCCTGATGCTGGTCCTTACCTTGCTGGAATTGTGCGTAGCCTGCTCTGTTGCTGCCCTGTGGCTCAAAGCAAACTGCTGCCGCTTAAGAAAGGTGGGTTTGTTTAAATGACTTAAAATTCACATGATCTGCACCTTCCCTCTAGGGTTTAAGATTGTCCCTGACTTTTGGAACTGGAGAGAAACTTTCATATGATAATGATTTGTGGGGTTCCTGGAGTTATAGCACGTACAAATGTTAGACTTGGCGTGAAGGTTGGAAAAGACCCTAACCTAAAAACACAGGAAGGGGCAGTGTATTTCATCTTTAAGAGCATTTAAAAAAGTTAATTATTACTTTTTATATAATGTTTAAAGATGACATTCATTTTATAGTTATTGCAAAATGTTGGCTATATTCCCTGAGTTGTGTAATTCATCTTTGAGCCTGTATTATACCCAATAGTTGGTACCTCCCACTCCCTCCCCTCCCCTCCCCACTGGTAACCACTAGTTTGTTCTCTACATCTGTGAGTCTGCTTCTTTTTTCTTATTTTCTAGCGTCCACATGTGTGATATCATGCAGTTTCTATCCGCCTCTAACTCATCTCACTTAGCATAATGTCTTCCAAATCCATCCATGTTGCTGCAAAATGGCAAACTTTCGTTCCTTTGTACGGTTGACTAGTACTCCAGTGAACATATCCATACTGTATATAAATATCCATGGATGGGAACATATCTATACTGTATATAAATATCCATGGATGGGAACATATCTATTCTGTATATCAATATCCATGGATGGGAATATACCTCTGTGAATATAGCTCTATGTCTATGGATGGGAACATACCTATACTGTATGTAAGTATCCACGGGTGGGAACATACCTCTGTGAACATAGCTCCACGCTCTTTCTCCGTTCTTGTGCTGATGGACACCTATGTTGCTTCCATTTCTTGGCAATTGTAAATGATGCTACTATGAACGTTAAAGTGCATGTATCTCTTTGAGTTAGCACTTGGGGTTTTGGGGCTGTATACGCGGGAGAGGAACTGCTCAGTCGTGGTGGGTCTGTTTTTATTTCTTTGAGAAACCTCCACACTGTTTTCTGCAGTGGCTGTACCGACTTACCTTCCCATCGACAGTGGGGGGTGTAGGAGGGTTCCCCTTCCTCCACATCCTCATGCACATTTGTTACCTGGAGACTGTTTGATAACAGTCATTCTGACAGGCGGGAGGTGATGCTCGTTGTGGTTAGGATCTGCATGTCCCTGAGGATTAGTGATGTTGAGTATCTTTTCATGTACCTGTTGGTCATTTGTTTTTCCTGTTTGGAAAAATGTCTACACAGTTCTTTTGCCCATTTCTTAATTTTCTTTTCTTTTGATGTTGAGTTGTATGAGCTATTTATATATGTTGGATATTAATTCCTTATTGGTCATATCATTTCTAAATAGGAACATACATTTTTCACATGGATAGACTTAAATTATTATTTTTTAAGCCTGTCACTTTCTATTATATTTCCAGGAAAAACCACAAATTCTTTCTGGATTTTAGCTAGCTTAATTGTAAACTGAAAATGTTCTTGTCCATTTTTTTTCTTTAAACTTTTTGTTTTGTGTTGGCATATAGCCAGTTAACAGTGCTGTGATAGTCTCAGGTGAACAACAAGAGGACTCGGCCAGACATATACTGTTTTTGTTCATTTCTAATGCTTGCTGTAAGGACTATGTATATAATATTTGAGCACAGTGATAATCAGTGAATGAGTATTGTTGGCATTGATCATGATGATAATTGGAAGGAGAGGGCCATGTTGATTGTTCCTGGAGTTTGATGTTGTTTTATTTTCCAGGCAACTTCCTCCCTTTCTAATCCTGGGGAATCAAGAATGCCTCCAAATGAAAGCAAGGAAATTCAGTCTTGAATCTCCAGTGAGTCAGTGCTCCATCCAGGAACTCCAGAGAACACGAGGCTGTGAACCACATCTCTGCCATCGTGGTGCCCGTTGTGAGGAACCTGGACTCAATCCTGTCTGTCCTGACATTACACTCCCTCATAACTCCTGGGGACAGAAGGACAAATGTGCTTCTCCAGGCACCCTTTCTTTTGTAACTGCTATGATCACCATGCTAAAATTGTTCCCAGAAATCAGTTCTCTTTCTTCTTACCTGCCTGCTTCATTGTCTTCTAAGGTTTAAAAAAGGCAGGGAGAATACTCCCTACTTCATGTATTCTTTCTAAACTCCAACTTCCAACCCCAGTGAGAAGGAAAAAATGAGTGAGACGTTTCCCGTTACAGAAAAATGCTTCTTGACTTTAGTTGACACCAACATTGCAAAAACTGTCCAAAAAATCACCAAAATAACATTAAGATAAACTTTTACTATATTTGAGGTAGGAAGGTCAAGTCTTGAAGTCATTTTTTCAGTGAACTGCTGAAATTCACACATGTCCAGATACAAAAGTGATGCCTTACATGGGGGTCTCTGAGAGCAAAATCAGTATTTGTCCTTCAAAGGACAGTGAGAATCTGTAATGCAGAGAAGAAAGAATTAAAGCTTTAGAATCTTGCAAACCTGAGTGCAAATTCTGATACTGTCCTTGTGAACTTAATCTCTCTGGTCTATTTTTTCCTCATCTGTACATAGGTATTACAGTACCAACTATCTTACTCATTGTTATGCAGAGTAACTAAAATAAAGCAGATGTGAAAATAGGATCACAGCTGTTTGATAATGCTGCTGCTGGTCTTTTTGTGCTGGTAAGGCTGAGGTGAGATGGTGGTCAGGTAGGTGTGCGTTAAAGACGGCAGAAACCCTCACACTTCCATGTGGCCCCTCCCATTCCCTCCAGTGACATCACGACCATCTTCTCAGGTAGCAATTGGGTGTTCTTTTTGATATCTCTGGCTCCGGATTTGTACATCTACTGCCGAGGAACTTGTATTTCCACTTTATGAATTAATTTCCTTCTCTTGAGAGGGAACTGAGCCATCCACGGTGTCCACAGCTTCACACCATAAGGTTCTGTTAGCTCCCTGACTGCCATACGTGCAAAGATTTTCCTGTAGTCTTCTCTACTAACAATTCTCGCCTCTCCAGATAATACATATATGTAAAATATACACAATTTATGAAGAAATACATATATGCGCATTAAATATAATTCATTTCTTTTTTCAGTCCATTGAACAGTTATTCAGAAAGCGCCTACTACGTGCCATGTGCTCTGTACACAACAGCCAGTGAGCCACAGTCTCTGTTCTCTGGTTGCTCTTTGTGGGAGATACAGACCCACAGGAACAAACCACTATAACATGGAGCAATAAGGGCTGTGACAGGAAGAGTGTAGGAATCTTTGGAAGCTCAAAGAAAGAGTTTCTAAACCAGGTTAAAGAGATGAAAATGACAATCTTGGGGAGAAGACTTTTCTCCTAAACTGAGATTTTTTTCAAAAACATTAGCAATTTTTTTTTGAAATTTTTATTTTAACTTTAGTTTACTTTACATTACTGTATTGCTTTTGTCTAACATTGACATGAATTCACCACGAGTGTACATCCCGGCCTGCTCACGCCCTGAGGAAGGGGCAAGCTTATTCTTTGCACGGGTTGGAGGCAGCCTGGAGAGATGCTTAGGGGTTTGGCCCTCCCTTAGACGGTGCTGTGTGCAGGGGCACGCACAGTACCTTGCTTGCTGTCTGTCTCATCTCCTGCGAGGCATACACGTCTCTCTCCAAAGAGGTCTTGCCATCTGCCCCTCACGCATCAAAGTCAGACACACTAAAGCCTCTGGTGTGTTCCCTGAACATCCCCAGTGCTCTCCTGCTTAGAGGCTTTTGCATATGTCCAGCTTCTTCCTTTTTCCCTTCATCATGCTGACTCCCAATCATCTTTAGGATCTCAGTTTAGGGGACTTCCCTGGAGGCCCAGTGGCCAACACTCCAAACTCCCAATGCAGGGGACCTGGGTTCGGTCCCTCGTCAGGAAAGTAGATCCTGTGGGCCAAGACTTCCTGTGCCGCAACTAAAGGTCTCATGTGCTGTAACGAATACCCAGTGCAACCAAATAAACAAAACAAACAAAAAAAATTAGCAATTTTATTTGTTTATTTATTTGGTATGCCTCGCAGGAGATGAGACAGCAAGCAAGGTACTGTGCGTGCCCCTGCACACAGCACCGTCTAAGGGAGGGCCAAACCCCTAAGCATCTCTCCAAGCTGCCTCCAACCCGTGCAGAGAATAAGCTTGCCCCTTCCTCAGGGTGTGAGCAGGCCGGGACCTTCGTTCTCACTCCCCTCTGCAGCCCAGGGCCCCAGGAAAGACTTGCCTGAAAGAGAAACAGACGAGTTGAAGTTGATGCGGTGCTGTTGGACCGGCTTTTATTGCCTTGAGACTGGTGACTTAATTTTCAGGGAGGATGACTGAACATAAGTTTGTTAGCTTGAAGTAGGCTATGGTGAAACTGTTCATACCACGTGTGTGCTCAGGCGTTCAGTCGTGTCTGCCTCTTTGCGATCCAGTGGATCCCGCCAGGCTCCTCTGTCCATGGCATTCTCCAGCCAAGAACACTGGAGAGGGTTGCCACGCCCTCCTCCAGGGGATCTTCCCGACCCAGGGACCGAAGCCCCTGCATTGCAGGTGGATTCCTTACTGTCCAGGGTCAAGTTCCACCCTCCAACCCTAGAACGCCAGCTATTGAATATTCACCATCACAACAATGAACAGAGACGGACAGGTCACGCACTTGGAATTAGGACTATCATTGCAGTTGTAACGCAGAGTGGTTTGGAAGGAGTAAAGAGAAGAAGGCTGGTGAGGAGTCTGATACAGTGAACCGAGCCATTGGTGAACAGACTTCAGTGGAGGGGAAGGTATTTACAGGAACATTTGTGTTGCCATTTTTCATTAATTCTACTTTTCTTATTATAAAGCTCTGAAATATTTTGCAACTTTGATTTAAAAATTATATACAAACCANATACAGTGAACCGAGCCATTGGTGAACAGACTTCAGTGGAGGGGAAGGTATTTACAGGAACATCTGTATTATCATTTTTCATTACTGCTTTTCCTATATAAAGCTCTGAAATATTTTGCAACTTTGATTTAAAAATCATAGACCAATTTTGTGGGAATTGAAATATTATTAAGATTAAATGGTATTTATATTTTGCTCTTCAGGTCTTATTTTAATAAGATCTTTTTAATTAGGTCTTTTTAATCAGATCTCTTCTCTTTAATCAGGTCTTCTTTTTAATTATATAATGTTTTCCTTTATCTTGTTCACCTTTACATCTTGCTCTTATTTACATCTACAAGTGAAAGCAATTTCATTTCTATTTTAAAGATCAGTGTAGGGCCTGCCTGGTGGCTCAATGGTAAAGAATCCGCCTGCCAGGGTAGGAGACGCGCTTTGATCCCTCGTCCGGGATGACCCCACATGCCACAGAGCGACTAAGCCCATGATTCACAACTGTTGAGCCTGTGCTCTCGAGCCTGTGAGCCACACACAGCCCACAGACCACAACTACGGAAGCACAAGTGCCCGCGCTCTGCAGCAAGAGACGCTGCTGCAGCGACTGACCCACGCGCCGCGGCCGGAGAGGGGCCCGCAGGCGCCGCAGCTGGAGAAGAGCCCCTAAGCAACAAAGACCCAGCAGAGCCAAAAATAAATAGAATTATAAAAAAGATCAGTATCTACCCTCACACTGTTTTCTTTCGTTGAATTGGCGTGGATAACTTCTATAACATTGAAAAGAGGAAGAAATGTGCTCTTTAACCTCCATGCTTGTTTGCTCTAGACCGTGTGTGTGTGTGTGTGTGTGTGTGTGTGTGTGTCAGAGAGAGAGAAAGACGGGCATTCCTTTGGGAGTTTCAGAAAATACCCTGAAGAGAGAGCAGTTTTCAATTCGCAGCATGTAAACGTGTGCACATTTAAGTGACTTGAACATTCAGTTTGAGGAAACAAATTGTCCAGATGGGATCTGAAAGCAAATTTCTTTGGAGTTTGGGGAAATAAACCCAGTGTATATCAAAGAGAAGAAATGTTGCTTGTCAAAGAGGAAGCCGGATGATGAGCGGGTGAAGAGTGTGGACGGTGTGCTCCGGAAGAGGAAACACGTGCGGTGGGACGTTAGCTGCTATCCCCTCCTTCAGGCAGAGGCACGGTCAAACTCATCTTGATAAGTTGATGCACTTTGCTATATGTTTCGATGTCTACTGTTGCGAAAGACTGAGGAGTGTGTTTATACAAAGACCCAAAGTGAGGATACAGAAGATGATAGCATCTCAACCGGGGAGGAGCTGGCGAAAGCTGGGGCATGAAACTCGCTGAAACTCACAAGATGCATCTCAGTTGCTGATTTGCATTTTGCAAGTTTCTATTGAAAATTCTCACAAAATAGCCTTGTGTCCAAACACCAAAGACCATCCTCAGTCTCTTTCCTCTCTAAACCTCAAGTTTAGTTTCTGATTATTCTCTGCAAACATAATGAAGTATTATAGACTGCTTCCAGAAAGCACCATAAGGAGACATTTCTTTGAGGTCTTTTCTAGCAGATATGCTGTAACTTCTCTAAGGGAGACGTGAGAGAATGAAAAATCCCGAGGCTCTATTTAAACTAAAAATAGAGCTACCTTCTGATCCAACAATCCCACTCCTGGGCATATATCTGGAGAAAATCACAATTTGACAAGATACATGCACCCCAATGTTCATTTCAGCACTATTTACAATGTCCAGAACGTGGAAGCAGCCTAAACATCCACCAACAGATAGCTTGATAAAGGAGCTGTGGTTCATATATACAATGGAATATTACTCAGCCATAAAAAAGAAGAATGCCACTTGCAGCAACATGAGTGAATCTAGAGGAAGACAGATATCAGAAACACTCCTGTTTGCACACAGTGCTTCAGCCGTAGACTACCTGTGCCGCCCAGTCTTCTGAAGACAGCTGGAGGCCTTCTGACACAGGGATGGCTGACCTGGGTCACAGACAGAGAAAACACCAGGAGAGAAGCACAGTCTCTTTTTGCCCCGCAGTTCTCTCTCACCTTCGCAATTCCAACTAAACCTCTCATTTTGGGGTTTTGTAAATCCTGCTGATTTCAGAAAGAACTATCCTCCAAAAGTCTCAAGTCTCCCCAATTCACACTCATCCCAATTCAGTAGCCCATTCAATTTGGTTCTTTATGATAACAAGAAAAGCCCTGTTGATCGTAATCAGCCAGGAAACTTATCTTTCTGACCAGTGTCTTAAAGTATGAAGACAGTTATCCACGTCACGAGTCACCCATCTTCGCCAGCCGTCTGGAGACTCTGAGAGGGAGCCCACCAAGGCTCGCGGTAACATTGCCCTTCACCCCTGGAGAGCTCTGCTAGCGAAACAATGGAGGCAGAAAGTAGGAGCAGGACAGAGCTCGCTCTCCCCACTCCACAGGAGCCCGCCAGGTAGGCGCAAGCTGTTGGTGGTTTCTGTTCCTCGTCAGTTAACGAACCGGAGGCAGTCACGGTGCTGGGGCGACGCCAGGCCGTGAACTTGGGCATGGGCCCACTGGGCTTAACGAAAATACCGAGCATACAGAAGTTATTTGCTATGCTTTCGCAGTAGTTCTCTCTGGTCGATGGGAGAAGAAGGTTTTTATTTAGCCTGTAAGTTGGGAACAGCTGAAGCTTTCTAACAAATGAGGCTCATATTCTAGGCTTGAAGTAGGGGCTTCGTATCCCCTTGCCTCTGTGTCTGCTGTGTGAGTCTCTGTGACTCCCAAGCTGCGGGTCCTGCCCCCCGTTTAGAGGGGAGTGCTCGCAGGGTGAAATCTGGTGGAGGTGTGAAGAGCTTAGTCTCTCTCTGGATTCCGAAAGTCAGCACATGTGGGTGTGTGTCCGTCGCGCAGTCTGTCCGACTCTCTGCGACCCCAGGGACTGCAGCCCGCCAGGCTCCTCTGCCCATGGGATTGATTCTCCAGGCAAGAACACTGCAGTGGGCTGCCATGCCCTTCTCCCGGAGATCTTCCCGACCCAAGGATCCAACCCAGGTCTCCTGCATTGCAGGCAGATTCTTTACCGTATGAGCCACCAGGGAAGCCCCAACGTAAAACTTCCTTTTAGAGGTTTGAGGAGAAACTGAAGACAGAGCTTCAGAAATCAGTAACAGACAGTCCCTGTAGAATGTTAAGTATTCTCCAGTGCTTGGGAAGACACGGTGTTGCCAGTGAGCCTCCGCTAAGGACGAGAATAGGAACAGAGACCAACAGAGCTTTCAAAGTCACTCCTTTATGACACAAAGTTGACTGTGTCATGGACAGCATCTTTTCAGATCCATTTCTATGTTAAAAAGACTGAGAGATGTGCAGGTAAACATGTTTGATAGTTTTTACTTTTACTCACCAGCATGGATTAATGAGAAAGAACCTGGTAATTACTCTGGACTAAGAATAAGTCCCGCTGGCTTCCCTGCTGGCTCAGATGGTAAAACATCCACTTGCGATCAGGAGACCTGGGTTTGATCTCTGGGTCGGGAAGGTCAGCTGGAGAGGGGAATGACTACCCACTCCAATATTCTTGCCTAGAGAATTCCATGGACAGAGGAGCCTGGTAGCCTCATCACAGTCCTTGGGGTTGCAAAGAATTGGACATGCCTGAGTGCTAAGCACACAGAAGCACAAGAATAGGAAGACTTGGTATGCTGGTTTTTGTTCCATCTAACCATGATCAGATAGTGATCCTGGCCACTAACTTGGACCCTCTGAGCCTCCGAGTTTCCTGTACTTTTACAGTGAAGATTTTAAAAAAATTTTAAAAAAGCAAAACTCTCCTTTCTGTCAGTTGCGATCTTTGCATGGAGACTTAGAGTTTTCTCACAGCTGCGTTTCTGTGTGAACTTCACAGTGCATCTGAAGTTGAACTTGCAGAAGTGTCTCTCCAGGAAAGCGTCTTGCTGGGAAAGCCTTCCCCAACTGCACCACGCCAAACGTGGCTGACTGTTTTGAAGAGAGAGCTGGAATTCTTGGGGGTGAGTGAGCCTCCTCCAACCTCAACTAGAGTAAAGACTGGCTCTAAGAAAGAGTATTTGGTGGCATCAGCATAGCTTCCCTACTCAGACTCATGGGGGGAAAGCCTAGTAGAAAATTATGGACGCTCACCGCACACTGTTAGGCAGAGTGCCAACAGTGGCGCAGCCGCAGAGAGTCTGCCTGCAGCGCCTGGATTGGGAAGATTCCCTGGAGAGGGGATGGCAGCCCGCTCCAGTACTCTCACCTGGGAAATCTCACCAGAAGACCCTGGTGGACTGAAGTCCGTGGGGTTGCCAGGGTCAGACACCACTTAGCGACGGGTCCACCGCCTCCAGGCACCCCGCTGGGTAGAAGAAGCATTTCCTCCTGAAGACTAGGGTTAGACTAGCAAGCAGGACCTGCCGGCTCTGGTCAGTCCCCAATGGATCAGCATCATCCTGTGAGCGATTTATAACCTTTGTCTTCTCGTAGACAGAAAGAGCCATTACTGATGCCCACCCTGAGTGTGTGAATAAAGGCACAGGAGATGGCTGTGCTGCATGACCTGGCATCGTGCCGGTATAGATTCTTAGAGTGGCCAGATGATACTGGAAAATACTGCGTTTGGATCCTTTTGAGGACTGCCCAAGACACCAAAGCGATTTCTCACATTTGGCCTCAGTTATAAGGAAATTGATGTAATCTTAGAAAAATACCTTCTGATTTCACAAAATCTATGCATTTTCCCACAGGTAACACAAATTCTGATTGGTCTGATTTACCTGTACTTTGGAATAATTGTGAGCTCCGAGATCAATGATCCAGAGTTTACTGACTACTTTTTTTCATCATTTAAAGCTGGCTACCCATTCTGGGGAGCCCTATTTGTGAGTATACGCCTACAGTTGTCTGAAATAACACTGCACGTGGCTTTTCTTTTATCCAGATCAGATCTAACAATTGTTTATTCTAACGAGTGTTGAGACTATATGAGTGTATTCTAATATGTGTGTGGATATATATAGATAGATGCATATTTACAGTTTACAAAGCACTTGGGTTAAATTAGCTGATACATGTTTATATATTAGCTCAAGGGGCATTTAACTAGTAAGAATCGAACCTAAACTTTCAGAATCCAACTTGAGAAACATTTGCGAAACACCATTCATCAGTAAAGCTATCTTAGCAAAGGTAGGGGGGAGAGACTGTTGAAATGAGGAGAACAAGGCTGACGTTTGATGAGCTTCGACTGTGCCCTAGAAACTGTTAGGCACTTTCTCACGGAATCTCTTCCAGTCATTGCACTAGTTAGAAACTAGATGGCCGAATGAGCTCATAAAAATATATCGTTTTCATTGAAGTATAACTGATGGATAATAAACAGCACCTATTTAAGGTGGGTAACGTGATAAACTTTGACGACACACGAGAACCTTTCCACGTCAACAGAATGAAGATACTCATCACGGCCCCAAACTCCCTGTCCCCTTGGTAGCCCCTCCCTCAGGCCCTGTCCTCCTGTCCTCAAGCAGTCACTTGTTCTCTGTCACCACAGATCAGTTCGCGTTTTCTGGAGTTTTATATAAGTGAATGATAACGCCATCTTCTCTCTAACGCCTGGCTGTCGCACTCAGCATGCTTGTTTCCGATTAATCCCTGTTGCTTTTTGGGTCAACATTTTCACTCACGAGGATGTATTTTAACCCTAAAAATACTGCATTGGCTTGGCCCTCTGCTAAATACGCAGGTCTCAGGTCACTTGTTCAAAACTCTCCCTAAACTTTTGCTATATTTAATCTGAAACTTCCTTACTGTCTTTTCATTCCGATCATTTAGTTTATCAGATGTCTCTCAACTCACCATACAATCTGAATCTATGAAATGTTTTGAATATGTGCTCCTGGTTGATAATTTCACTAAATCCTTCACCATGTGTATTTTCATAATGGCTATATGTCGACAAGATAGAGGGCAGACTCCGGAGACAGACACGTGTTTCTTGCCCAGAGGAACTGACTCTGTGACACACAAGATGCTCATACGAGCAAATGGTTAAATAAAACGTGAGTCGAGTTACAGCAGAGTCATGCCCCAGGGGCTGCTGGGCTTCACAGCACTTAGTGGGGACCCGTGGCCTCTCAGAGTTAGCATTACCTGGCAGCCTGGTACAAACGAAGACTCTCAGACCACATCTAGGACTTACAATTTGCATTTTAATAAGATAATTCACATGGACATTTAATTTTGAGAAGCTTTCTATACGAAATTAGAAAAATAAATAATAAAACTAAAAAAAATGGATTAAAGGACATCTTTATAGAATGCCCACAACTTTACCTTCTATTTGGAAGGTGAAGATGAAAGAAACACAGAAAAGAACAGAGACTCATTGTGCTTTTTTCCCTTCCTTCCTTTTGAACAGTTTGCTATTTCTGGAATTTTGTCAATCATGTCTGAAAAGAAACCTTCAGCATATCTGGTGAGTTGCATTCTGTCTTTATGCTTGAGAAGGTAAGAAAAATTTAATTTTAAGAGTCTTGAAGACGTGCTGTTCTCTCTTCTGAGTGAATGTGGATATGTGATTTTCTTCCAGTCTACTTTTGTCTTGGATATAGTCACTAAACCTGTAATCACTAAAATACCAACTGTATCACTTAAAAATAATGAATGTATTAATTTGACACTTGCTGAAAAAATACCCTCACACCAGCTGTGTCCTCACACGATGATCTGGGTCCTGTGATCTGACAAATGATTCGTTTCCAGTTAAGGAGTCTGTTTGATGAGAGACTATGAGTATGGTTTGTCTAGTCAAAGCTATGGTTTTCCCAGTAGTCATGTACAGATGTTAGAGTTGGATCATAAAGAAGGCTGAGCTCTGAAGAACTGATGCTTTCGAACTGTGGTGTTGGAGAAGACTCTTGAGAGTCCGCTGGACAGCCCGGAGATCAAACCAGTCCACCCCAAAGGAAAGTGAAAGCGAAGTCGCTCAGGCGTGTCCGACTCTTTGTGACCCGTGGACGGTAGCCCACCACGCTCCTCGGTCCCTGGGGTTCTCCAGGCAAGAACACCAGAGTGCGTTGCCATCTCCTCTCCATTTCCTAAAGGAAATCAACCCTGCATCATTCACTGGAAGGGCTGATGCTGAAGCTGAAGCTCTGGCCACCTGATGTGAAGAGCCCACTCATTAGACAAAACCCTAGAGCTGGGAAAGATTGAAGGCAGGAAGAGATGCGGACAACAGAGGACGAGACGGTCAGACTCAGTGGACATGAATCTGAGCGCACTCTGGGAGACAGTGGAAGGCAGGGGAGCCTGGGGGCTGCAGCCCATGGGGTCGCAGAGCCGGACACGACTCAGCAACTGAACAGCAGACAGTATGAGCACCCCTGTTGGTCCCCTGCATGAGGCTCAGAGAGGGAGCTGTGCGTCCTTATCATAAAGGTACATTTTCTACATGTCCCTTTGTGATCTATATTTTGAATAAATGAACTTCCCTGGTGGCTCAGATGGTAAAGCGTCTGCCTCCAATGTGGGAGACCCAGGCTCAATCCCTGGGTCAGGAAGATATTCTGGAGAAGGCAATGGCACCCCACTCCAGCACTCTTGCCTGGAAAATCCCATGGACGGAGGAGCCTGGTGGGCTACAGCCCATGGGGTCGCAGAGTTGGACACGACTGGGTGACGTCACTGTTTTCTCTTTGCCTGAGCGCAGCGTTCATCGGATGTATCCAGCCCCGAAATTCAGGCAGGCTTATTGAGCACTGCGGCAGGTGCGGGACCCAGTCTAAACGTTCCTCTTTGCCGTCAGATCCGAGGATGCCTGGGAGCAAACGCGGTGAGCAGCGTAGCCGCGGGGACAGGCGGCGGCATCCTCATCAGAAACCTCAAGCAGAGCTCCACTTACGTCTACGGCTGCGAGGAGGTCTATGAGAACGACTACTGCTCCCTGGCCTGCTTCTCCACTGTGTGTATTTCTCGTGGGAGGGCTGGGATCCTGGTCCTGATCTAAGTGGGACGCCTTCTTTTCTTTCCTATGAACACCACCCTTTCCTGCCACCACGTCACGTAATGCAGTGTTCTGGAGGCTTGTGCCCAGGGTCGTGCCAGCCTCCTTCCCCCACATCGACCTGAATCCCACAAGGGTGGTGCCAGGGGCTTAGAGTAGCCACCTCCCGGTTTTCGCACGTGTCATTCTATAGGAACTGGCCGTGTGCTGAGTGGGCAGGGGTGAAGAAACGGGGGCTGCTGTAAGGGAATGCGCTTTCCTACCCTGTGACTCTGCTTGTCCTTCTTTTGGTTGCTGTTGGCTGTTGCTCAACAGGAAGTCGTGGCGATGATCCTGTTTCTCACCATCCTGGGCTTTGGCAGCACCGTGTCACTCCTGGTTTATGGAATCGGTGAAATAATTGAAGGAAATCAGGTAGGCGGAGGCCTGACATTAAATCCTAAATGATAAAGAACTTGGGCTTTGTTGCTTAAAAGTATGTCCTGGGTTTCCTGAAACATTGCTTCCAGTTTCAATATTCCATTTCTCCAATTTTCAGTATTTTGGTTTCCGAATCTCATGTTTTGAATGAATTAATTTATTTTAACCTCACTCATTATTAGAGAAATGCAAATCAAAACCACAATGAGGTATCATCTCCCACCAGTCAGAATGGCCATCATTAAAAGTCAACAAACAATAAATGCTGGAGAGGGTGTGAAGAAATGGGAACCAAATCTCATGTTTTGAAGCAAGTTTTCCACTCACAGGCTTCACAGTATTAATGTAATTCCTTTGGCTGAAGTTTAGGAAAGTAAGGTCTTCATCATTTTAGGAAATGTAGATGCTTCAAAGCATTAAGCATATGTTGAGCATAAGAGAGAAATATGCAGGCAGAATGTTAGAATCGTTTAAATATCTGGGCTTTTTAAATCTGTTCCTGCTCTTGTTCTTGGGCCTCACCTCCCCACTTGCTCTGAAGCCTGTATTTTGCTTCCTCTCTGAGTTGTGACTACCAGCTGCGCTTCCACTTGTCTTCCCCATTTTTATACCTGTGACGAATGAAACAGAGTTAGAAACACCTGATGCATATCCATTTCCTCAGATCTTCAGGTAAAGCACACTCCCTCCATCTTTCCACTTGCCTGAAGCATTCAAGTCCGCCTGCCTTTTCTGATCACTTTCCTTCAGAGATAA
Organism: Redunca redunca; assembly: GCA_006410935.1. Classification (NCBI taxonomy): domain Eukaryota; kingdom Metazoa; phylum Chordata; class Mammalia; order Artiodactyla; family Bovidae; genus Redunca; species Redunca redunca. The sequence continues at coordinate 1,809,098 of SJYQ01000535.1, read as the reverse complement.
GTAAGATAAGAGATATTCCTGCAGCATGCCAGGGTTCCCTGTCCTTCACCATCTCCTGGAGCTTACTCAGACTTGTGTCCACTGAGTCGGTGATGCCATCCAACCACCTCATCCTTTGTCATCCCCTTCTCCTCCTGCCTTCAGTCTTTCTCAGCATCACGGTCTTTCCAGTGAGTCAGCTCTTCACATCAGGTGGCTAAAATATCACAGTGTGATGGCAGGCTGTGAGATACAAAAAAAGATGAGATGCGTCTCTTACACAAGAATTCTAATGGCAGAAAATTCTTGGTGATTGATAATGTTTTCTTTTCCCCTCACCTCATCAGATTCCAGAAGATGGTCTTTATGAAGAAGTAAATATATATGCACCGATTTACAGTGAGTTGGAAGAAAGAGAGGAGACAGCTTCTCCTGCTGATTCATAAGAATCATGTGTCCAGAATATTCTGATTCAAGCAAAAAGCTTAGAAAGCCATGATCTCTGTGTAAGAGGCTACGGCAAAATTTCAGTTCCTTCTGTGACTTGACAGTTTACGTCATGGTTTATCTCCAGACGGCAATGTTCTACTTTTGTCTGTTCACGTAAATCCTCCTCGTTTGTAGATAAGATAGACTCCTGCGTTTCTTGTTTTCTGTTACTATGTCACACCCATCCCTTCTGGGACGTCCACCTGTAATAAGTAAGCACAACTGTGCAAATAGGGGAAACGAGGAAGACCGGCTGAGAGCCGAGTTAAGCTTAACAGTTTGATAATATTTGCTCTTAGCCTTTTCAGAGCTGCAGATGTGTGTGATCTGTGACCCCTTTTCCACTGCAAGCACCTCGAGGGCAAAGTCCATTCAGCAAACTCATACTGAGAACCAGCTAAGTGAGACTGAGCACACTTGTCTCCTTCACAGTGTGAATTCCAGTACTTCATCCGTGGTGGGTGCTCAGCGTGGGTGTATGGGGTGTAGGGGTGACGATTCAGAGAAGGTAGATCACCAGGTCGAGTCAGAAGTCACATAGGAAAGGAGAAAGTTTGGAGATGATAAGACCAAACTGACATAAATTAAGAATAGAGTCAGAAAGACTTTGTTAGACGGACATATGAACAGAGATTCTTTAGGCACGTACTAAGCATTTTGGTGGAAACATCAAATTAGCAGTGGATATTTCCTCATTGTGTTTGGTCTTATATGAACAAAACAACACAGTGTGTTAGAAGGACTGCTGATCTTATAGAGTGCACTGGAATACCAGGCCTATTGCTTATTTCTCGAGTGAGCTCTGACAAAGCCTTCAACGATTTACTTAATCAGGGTTTTTTCATCTGTGACATTAAGATAGTAGGAATAATTTACCTGCCAGCTCTCAAAGTGTGTGTAGAAATACACGCAAACACAGGATAAATTAGTATATGTGCTGCCAAAGCAAGCGCCACGGTATAAATTAAAAGTGCTCTAAAAAAGAAATCATTGTGGAATCAATTCATTCATATTAATTCATGAATATTCATTCATGCTCACACTCAGCAATCTCCGAATCTTAGTAGTCTCTAATGATACAAAATCTAAGTCCATTTTATCTTGAAAGTCCCACTTCCTAGTCCCACTTCAACTTTCTCTTTAACATGCATTCTGCTTGACCGCCTCACGTCAGCATCCGGGGTTGAAACGTTCTTTCCACCTTTCCGTTTTTGGCTGAGTCTCTCCTTTCCGTAAAGTCTATCTTAAATCCCATCTGATTCTTTAAGTTTTTCTAGTTGATTGCTTCTCTCTCTAGACGATGTTTTTCTAACAAACACACACACACACACACCTTACACTCTATATAATTTTCTATAGGCAAATATTTTATGTCCCCTCAATATAATATATTTTTTCAGAGACACAAAATCTCATAAAAATCTGTATTCTGCCTGAATCAGCAGCACATTCACTGATGCAATATTGCTCAAAATTGTTTGCAGACTGGTGACTAAACAGTAGGGAGCTTTATTGAGTTACTCGCTGTATCTGGTGAGCTGTAAACCATAAAGGAAAAATCACTGAATGAAGAGTTTGAAGTGAAAGAAGAATCAATTAAGACCTGAGCTAAAATGAAGTCGTGGAAATGAAGAGAAATGACAGTTTCTAAAAAATGGAGAAAGAGTTATTGGTCTTCCCGCTAATGAGCTGAATTAAAGAGTGAAACCAGAGAGGCAACCGGGTGCTTAACATGTTCTGCATTTGAACCTAAGATCAAAGAACATTGGGTAATGTTGAAAGACATAGGAAGTGAGAAATACAAACTGACACGTGAGGAGTACAGACAGACCCAGATTGAGTTCAGTTTTAGCTTGTCATTTTAGGAGATTGACGGGAAATGCAGTTTCAGGTTGCCTGGTAGGACTCAGGGCAGAGTGCTGGTAAGGATGGATTTTGGTGACAGAGGTTTAGTATTGTTGTAAGAGAGAACAGTATTAAATGAAGAAAATTAACACTCTAAGAGAATTATATTGAGATAAAAGCAAAGCCGAGTTAGCCTTTACATGCCTGTAACCAGTGGGGACATACACATCACCAGGTGGCGGGATGGGGGTGGGGGAGGAGAGAAAATACCTAGGGCAGAAGATAAGAGAATTAGGCAGGAAAATGCACTGTGAAGCTGCAGCCAGCAGGTAGCCCAAAGCAGACAGAGGTTAGACAAAGAATAACTGTCAGAGATAGCCTCTGCTGACTCGAGGAAGAGACAAATCACGTAAATAGGGATAAGTCCACGTAAGATGTAGAGATGGGACAGAGAAAACAGCAATCGTGAGTGAATGAAGAAGGTGCAGAGAAACTCAAAACAGGGCTGTGGTGAGGCACGAGATAGCAAGACACCTGCAGAAACAGGTGCAAGGAGGAGAGACGGGACTGTGAGCAGAGGTCGGCAGGGAGAGCGACGCTCTCCAGATGAGCGTGCTTTGACATTTTTAAAGAGAAGCCAAAAACAGCTCACACTTTTAGCCTAAATCTTGATAGAAGAGTCCTGGGGAGAGACTGAAGGAATCAGCTGGGGGTATTATTCACAAATTAATTAGTGAAATAATTAAGTACATTTAATTTATTTGGATTGCCAAAATTAAAAACTGATAGGTAGGTGTGAATTTCCCCAGGCTATGAAAGAGACCACGTAACCATGCAACCCGTGATGATGTCAGTTTTTGTGCTTATCTGACCTTAGGAGCCTAATTTCCTATTTTCATTTTTTCTGAAATTAAAATTTGTTTCCCCAAACTTGACAACAGCTTAAAAATATACTCTTTTACTGCATAGCTTGCCAAACTGATTCACCATTCTTAATCATCCATAGATATAATCACACACTTTCAAGGAAAATATATTCACATCCAAACCTGGCCCTCCAGGACTCCAGCAGTGACTCTGGTCTCCCTCTTTGTTGTATAATGTTTTACCCTGCTCTCTCCTCCACTCAGTCAGCATTTAACCACATACTGACTGTGTATCGCTATACGCACCACACTTTTTTTTGTCTTAAGATCATTCTGGTAGCTGCTCTTTACCTTCCTGCCCTTTATCGTGCGCCTACTCTGGGCAAACACCGAGAATGCAGCTGGAATGCTCTTCACACATTTAGTGTCTCAATTTATCTTTTTTAAAACACCAACTTACAGGTTACTTCCTCTGTTGAGATTGCCTCATGTACATGTATTCACCGAGCCTGCTTCATCACCACTTTACCCCGTGATGCAATGTTCTATCGTGTATTATCAGCGTAGTTTTGATCTCCTTGCTATATCCTTAATCACTAGTATTTGTTCAATAAATCAGAATCCTTTCGCTTGATTTCTTATCTGTGTGTGTATTCAGTGGGGAGGAGATTGATCAGGGATAACTGGGAATCAAAATATCAGTTCAGTGATGCTGAGGACCAAGAACAGTTTCCGGAGTCCGCATCTCAGATAGTGCTTTACCAAATGGGATAATCTGGAAACAACCCCACAAACAGAAAATGGGCTAAAACCACAGTCACTGGCCTTCTTGCCAATAAATGGTGGGATGAACTTCAAAGGAGCCTGCACTGTGAGTTGCATTTTACAACTTAGTCCTGACTCCTATTCGTTTTGCTATGGGTCAGTCTTTTCCCTTTGAGGACCTCAGTTTTTCCACCTGACAATGAGCACTTTGGACCAAAAAGCCCCAGCTGAACTTCCTGCTTCCATGTTCCCTGCTTTTAGACAGTTCAGATGGCTGGTGATCATAATTACTAAGCTTGTGACTGGGACAGCAGCTGCAACCAGAGCTATTTAATGCTATTTGATGTAAGGTCCTGCAAGACATCTGGGAAGGCAACATTCATTCTAAACTCCAGGGACAAAACCTAATCAAAGCTCTCTCTTTAAAAACTGTCTTAGAAAAAGTTCTCCCCAGGACTTTCCTGGTGGTCCAGAGGTTGAAATACCCTGCTCCCAAGGCAGGGATCGGGTTCAGTCCCTGCTGGGACAGCTAGATCCCACAGGCTGCAGCGAAAGGCCTGCATGCGTGCTGAGACCCGGCACAGCCGAGTAATAAATAAATATTAAAACTTTTTTCACAATAATTCTCCTCATACAGCTCTACTTGTGAAACACTCATAAAGCAGAGTACCGTTTTCATGCTTTCAGCTCGGTTTAGACCACTGAGGTATTTTTATATGTACGAGAGTGAGAAGCTGTGGGTAGTCACCACCCGTGCGACATGCGTGCGTCCCTCCACTGGAGAAACCTCTGCCCGCTCCACAAACCGTCAAGAGGGCTCAGCTTACATCTCGCAAACAACTTCCGTCTGGGAATCCCTGCATGGTGTTACGCTGAACAACACGGGGGAGCAGAGACTGTTTAGAATGTGAATGCTGCATGAAATATGCTGTCTTAATGGAGAATCCCAGGGACGGGGAGCCTAGTGGGCTGCCGTCTCTGGGGTCGCACAGAGTTGGACACGACTGAAGCGACTTAGCAGCAGCAACAGCAGCAGGCTGTGCTAAGTCACCTCTGTTTGAGACCCTTACGGACTGTAGCCCACCAGGCTCCTCTGGCCATGGGATTCTCCAGGCAAGAATACTTGCCACGCCTCCTCCAGGGGACCTTCCCACCCAGGGACTGAACCCGCATCCGTCACATCTCTTGCATTGGCAGGCAGGTTCTTTGCCATTGGTGCCAACTGGGAAGCGCTGCATGAAATACACCCAGAAGCAAATTGTAGAAGCTCAGCTCAGTTCAGTTCAGTCACTCAGTCGTGTCCGACTCTTTGCAACCCCATGAATTGCAGCACGCCAGGCCTCCCTGTCCATCACTCAAACTCACGTCCATCGAGTCCGTGATGCCATCCAGCCATCTCATCCTCTGTCATCCCCTTCTCCTCCTGCCCCAAATCCCTCCCAGCATCAGAGTCTTTTCCAATGAGTCAGCTCTTCGCATGAGGTGGCCAAAGTACTGGAGTTTCAGCTTCAGCATCATTCCTTCCAAAGAAATCCCAGGGCTGATCTCCTTCAGAATGGACTGGTTGGATCTCCTTGCAGTCCAAGGGACTCTCCAGAGTCTTCTCCAACAACACACTTCAAAAGCATCAATTCTTCAGCGCTCAGCCTTCTTCACAGTCCAACTCTCACATCCATACATGACCAATGGAAAAACCATAGCCTTGACTAGACGGACCTTAGTCGGCAAAGTAATGTCTCTGCTTTTGAATNGATTGGAATGAAAACTGACCTTTTCCAGTCCTGTGGCCACTGCTGAGTTTTCCAAATTTGCTGGCATATTGAGTGCAGCACTTCCACAGCATCATCTTTCAGGATTTGAAATAGCTCAACTGGAATTCCATTACCTCCACCAGCTTTGTTCATAGTGATGCTTCCTAAGGCCCACTTGACTTCACATTCCAGGATGTCTGGCTCTAGATGAGTGATCACACCATCGTGATTATCTGGGTTGTGAAGATCTTTTTTTGTACAGTTCTTCTGTGTATTCTTGCCACCTCTTCTTAATATCTTCTGCTTCTATTAGGTCCATACCATTTCTGTCCTTTATCAAGCCCATTTTTGCATGAAATGTTCCCTTGGTGTCTCTAATTTTCTTGATGAGATCTCTAGTCTTTCCCATTCTGTTGTTTTCCTCTATTTCTTTGCATTGATCGCTGAGGAAGGCTTTATTATCTCTTCTTGCTATTCTTTGGAACTCTGCATTCAGATGCTTATATCTTTCCTTTCCTCCTTTGCTTTTCGCTTCCCTTAGTTTCGCAGTTGTTTGTACAGCCTCCTCAGACAGCCATTTTGCTTTTTTGCATTTTTCTTAGGGATAGTCTTGATTCCTATCTCCTGTACAATGTCACGAACCTCCATCCATAGTTCATCAGGCACTCTATCAGATCTAGGCCCTTAAATCTATTTCTCACTTCCACTGTATAGTCATAAGGGATTTCATTTAGGTCATGCTTTTTCAATTTTAGTCTGAATTTGGCAATAAGGAGTTCATGATCTGAGCCACAGTCTGCTCCCGGTCTTGTTCTTGCTGACTATATAGAGCTTCTCCATCTTTGGCTGCAAAGGATGTAATCAATCTGATTTCGGTGTTGACCATCTGGTGATGTCCATGTGTAGAGTCTTCTCTTGTGTTGTTGGAAGAGGGTGTTTGTTATGACCAGTGTGTTCTCTTGGCAGAACTCTATTAGCCTTTGCCCTATGTCATTCTATACTCCAAGGGCAAATTTGCCTGTTACTCCAGCTGTTTCTTGACTTCCTACTTTTGCATTCCGGTCCCCTGTAATGAAAAGGACATCTTTTTGGGGTGTCAGTTCTAGAAAGTCTTCTAGGTCTTCATAGAACTGTTCAGCTTCTTCAGTGTTACTGGTTGGGGCATAGACTTGGATTACTGTGATATTGAATGGAAATGAACAGAGATCATTCTGTCGTTTTTGAGATTGCATTCAAGTATGGCATTTTGGACTCTTTTGTTGACCTTGATGGCTACTCCATTTCTTCTGAGGGATTCCTGCCCGCAGTAGTAGATATAATGGTCATCTGAGTTAAATTCACCCATTCCAGTCCATCTTAGTTTGCTGATTCCTAGAATGTCGACGTTCAGTCTTGCCATCTCCTGTTTGACCACTTCAATTTGCCTTGATTCACGGACCTAACATTCCAGGTTTCTGTGCAATATTGCTCTTTATAGCATTGAACCTTGCTTCTATCACCAGTCACATCCACAGCTGGCTGTTGGTTTTGCTTTGGCTCCATCCCTTCATTCTTTCTGGAGTTATTTCTCCACTGACCTCCAGTAGCATATTGGGCACCTACTGACCTGGGGAGTTCCTCTTTCAGTATCCTATCATTTTGCCTTTTCCTGCTGTTCATGGGGTTCTCAAGGCAAGAATACTGAAGTGGCTTGCCATTCCCTTCTCCAGTGGACCACATCCTGTCAGACCTCTCCACCATGACCCGTCTGTCTTGGGTTGCCCCGCGGGTATGGCTTGGTTTCACTGAGTTAGACAAGGCTGTGGCCCATGCGATCAGATTGGCTAGTTGTCTGTGATTGTGGTGTCAGTCTGTCTGCCCTCTGCTGCCTCTCGACCGTCTCACTCGGGTTTCTCTCACCTTGGATGTGGGGCATCTCTTCACGCCCAGCAGCTCTGCTGCTCCAGCCAAGCGCAGCCGCTGCTCCTTTCCTTGGACATGGGGCAGCTCCTCTCGGCCGCCGCTCCTGACCTTGGATGTGGGCTAGCTCCTCTCCAAGCTCACGTAACAGAATTGATTTCATCTCCACAATGGAATCAGGAAAACTTACTTCTGCTTTGAGACAGCAGGAGAGCTAACATCTCTGAAGCTTTAAGGCTCTTCTAAAGAGTTTACGTGATTGGGTCAAGCTCATCCAGGAACATGCCACTTTTGATCAGCTCAAAAGCAACTGATGAGTAACGTACTCACAGGCGGGATAGCCCATCCTATACACAGTCCCACCCGGAACTCAAGAGGAGGGCGTCATACAGGGGCATGGGTCACTCGGGGTTATCTTAGAATGCTGCCGACCATGATAGATAAAGAAAGGCTATTTTTCTCCATCCTTGTTACCTCAAAGGGCCTCCCCTCTTGGTCCAGACTGGAGAAAGTTCAGTGCAGAGGGCCCAGAGACTGCCAGATGTCACTCCGTCATCTGATGGGAGGACCCTTCCCTGGGCCTCTAAAGAAAGCCAGGGTTTCACCTCTGTCAGTGCGGGCACACCTCTCGCACACCTGCTCAGCTCCTCCTGACTGCTAAGCAGAAAGAATGTGAGATTGTGAGGGTTTGGGAATGGTAGGAGAGAGAACGCAGGCGCTAGGAGGAGAGGGTAGGTATTACCTCCAAGAATTAGGGGTTCCACAGTGAGAAGATGGACATTAAATCCCCAAGACATGTTCCTTAATTTCCTCACCCAAAGGCCCAGGTGTGGACCTGGGCTGCCGGAAGTCAAATGGCAAATTAGTAATTGTCTGGTGAGATAATTTTCTTTCCCTTCTCTACAGCATTCTCTCTTCTTTACTTCCTTTTGGGGCTTCCATGCTGCACCTCAACTTCAGCCCCACAGCGTTTCATCACAGAAGAGAGATTGACGAATTATGTCAACTTGTTAGTGAACTTTTGCATTTTCAGACCCTGGAAGGCGGTGTTTCTCAGCAATTTCTGGTGATTTTGTGATTCTGTTACGTGGAGCATCTCATTTCGCGGAGTGGAGCGTCTGCTCCCGGGACGCGTCTCTGCCGCGCTCTCACCGTGGCCTCTGCGCCCGAGTCACTCCACGGCGGGGAGTGCTGCCCCCACTAACCCGCTGGGGACAGAGCTGGGGAGCGCGCACCCCGAGGAGCAGTGGCTTTGGGCGGGTAATGCCCGGTCCTTGGCCCATTCTGGTCCCCCTCCATCCCCCTCAAACACTCCAGTTCACACTGAGTTCGTGGCAGAAGGACCAGCGTGTGCCTTGGTTCCCGATGACCCCGCCATCCTGGGTCCGTAGGCTTTCGCGGCGCTGTGGTCACGGCCAGCAGACCAGTGATCTGGGTGTGTTGCCGCCATAGCATGAGCACCACCCTGGGTTGGAAGAGGCACTCTGCGTTTTCCAGTGATGCTCTGCTTCACCCAGCATGTTGGGCATCGCCGTCCACGCGTAAGATGGGTCCACCTGCAAGCCCACAGCAGCAGCGGCCGCATCTCATGCCAAAGCCATCACCGGAGGTTCTTCTTCACTCTAGACTGATCTAAGCGATACTTGAGAAACTCAGCTAAATAGACCTCAAGACTGAATTCAGAGAAGAAAGCATGGGCTCTACTAATGATGAGACTGTGTAGATAGGAAAGAGAAGCCCTGAGGTTATTTGGTTGACTCACCTACGGCATTTCTGTTGATCCCACAGGGCGTGTTCATTCTGCCATCAAATCCTCACACAGTGGAGACAGCGTCTCCCGCACCATTGACAAGAGGTTTGATGCCACCCACAGAGCAACAGAGAAGTGTTCCAGGAAACCTATCCCCGCGGTAACGGAGGAACCACACTTGGAGAGTACCAGGATCTTGTAATCTTATATACGTAAGAATCATGTTCTTATTTTCTCCAAGAACTCAAAACTGACCTAACTAGCTCTTTATAAACAATAGGGGACATTAAATAAAATAACCACGTGTTTAATGGGTCAATGTCACTGCCTCTTTTCTCAGATATATATGTATGTTTTCTTATATTTTTATCCATTCATCTGGGTGGATACTTAGCTTGTTTCCATACATTAGCTTTGTGAATTATGCTTTAATAAACATGGAAATGAAGATGTCTCTGAGATATTGTGTTCCTTTTTCTTTGAATATATAGATCATTCTTGAACAACACAGGATGCTTTGAACTGTGGTGTTGGGGAAGACTCTTGAGAGTTCCTTGGACAGCAAAGAGATCAAAGCATAAAATTCTAAAGGAAATCAACCTTGAATATTCATCGGAAGGACTGATGCTGAAGCTGAAGCTCCAGTACTTTGGCCGCCTGATGTGAAGAGCCACCTCACTGGAAAAAGACCCTGATACTGGGGGAAATTGAGGGCAGGAGGAGAAGGGGACAACAGAGGGTGAGATGTTTGGATGGCACCCCTGACTCAATGGGCATGAGTTTGAGCAGACTCCTAGAGACAGTGGCGGACAGAGGAGCCTGGCGGGCTGTAGACCATGGGGCAGCAAAAGCCGGACACGACTTACCGGCTGAAGAGCAGCCGTATGGAAAGGATGAGAAAACACGGATCGCTTGGAACATGCCTCACAGGCATTTCGCCGAGCTCTCGTCACCCTTCCCTCCCCTTCCGCCACGTCTTCGCCTTGCTTCCTAGATGGCAAAGCTAGTTCCCTGCTTCCGCCGCCTGACTCCTTTATTTTCTCCAAAGAACTTGGCCCTCTCCACTACGCCCTAACCAGCCCCACTCAAGTGAGTTTCTGGTACAACTCCTGCAAGACCAAGCAAAGGAAAGCAGTACAGTGAGCCCCCTACACACGAACCTTCACAGCGCGGGCTTGCACGAGGTGAGCATGTGTGCTCACACGAACCTTCACAGCGCGGGCTTGCACGAGGTGAGCATGTGTGCTCACACGAACCTTCACAGCGCGGGCTTGCACGAGGTGAGCATTGGAGGAGGCACCGTTGGTTCACCAGGCTCAGGACCTGAACGTAGAACGGTGCACGAAGGCTGCCGCAGCCATGCAGAATGCAATCGTGTCATCTAAGACGGGGAGGAGAGACCCCACAGCCCTGGATCGTTCTTCTCAAGAGGTAGACATGGAACTGAATCCAGCGAGGAAGGACCCGTGCCGTCAGGGTCAGGCATGAGCACGCTTGCGGCTCGCCCCCGACTCCTGCTGCCCGCTGGATGCCAGCCCCCGCGTGCCAGCTGTTGTTTTCTGTACTGTTGTAATTTCCAAGGCTATGGCAAGGTTAAACGTTTGATTTTTGTGTTTGTTTTCCATGTATTGTTTGTGAGAAAAGTATTATACATTCATTACCATACAGTAGTATATATCAGGGTCTTCCCTGATAGCTTAGCTGGTGAATCCACCTGCAAAGCGGGAGACCCGGGTTTGATTCCTGGGTTGGGAAGATCCCCTGGAGAAGGGAAACGCTGCCCACTCCAGTGCTCTGGCCTGCAGAATCCCATGGACTAGTCCATGGGGTCACAAAGAGTCAGACAGGACTGAGCGACTTTCACTTTCAGTTTCTGTCACAGCACTGTAGAGCCGGCTGTGTGAGTTGGGTGCCCAGGCTAGCTTTGTTGGACTTAGGAAGAAACTGGACTCGTGAGAGTGCTCTGAGAAGGGAACGCATCCGTATGGAGGGGAGTTACGTGCATGCTGGAAAGTGTGCACCTGAGTCCTTTTCGTCTTGTTGTTTAGGCGCTAAGTCATGTCCACCAGGCTCCTCTGTCCATGGATTTCCCAGGCAAGAATACTGGTGTGGGTTGCCATTTCCTTCTCTAGGGGATCTTCCCGACCCAGGGTGTATTCCTTACCACTGAGCCGCTGAGGAAGCCTCTTTAATCTTAGATAACAATAAATGTTCCATCTGCTTTCTGACAGCTGCATGTACACATTTGTGTGCATGTACACGGGCATACATGCACACACACACATACACAAAGTACCACCACACACACACGCACACACACACACACAAAGTACCACCACACACACACGCACACACACACACACACA
>SJYQ01000535.1:1771883-1796835 GCA_006410935.1 Redunca redunca | reverse complement strand
TTAAAAAAAAAAAAATCCAGAAAAGAGTCAAGCCACACCTTACTGGCAACAGGTATGTTTAATGTAACTGACTTTTTTTTTAAAGCACAATATCAAAAGTCCAGTACTAAGACTCAGTTCCCTAAGTTCTGATTCTGGCCCACTGCTGACCCACTGGGGGACCTTCCATTTCCCCATTTACAAAAGACAGGGAAGAATGTTTTGACTACTAGTGATCAACTTCTTTCCTGTCCCCACCCCGGGGACAGACATGTTCCCACTAGAAATAGTGTCTCACTGAGCCCCAAGTGATCTTTACAGGTGAACAAACTCAGCTGAGCTGAAATCACTGGTCCTGCTTAATCCCATCATGTTAGGAAAAACAGGAGGTTACTGTGGCCTGGGAAGTGAGTGCTCTCAGACACTGTGAGTAGAAGCAGGTATCGCCACTTTTGAGGGCCATCTGCTTATGCTAGATGGTTAGCTAGCAATAATGAACCTTCTTCATTGACTTCTGACCCACCCATTCTGATCACCTAGCAGGTGTGCCCAGCTGAGCTGCCCAAAGATGGCTGGTGCTCATAAAGCTATGTAACAGGCAAACACTGCAAACACCCTGCTCATCCACAGTGGGATGATCACACACACTTGGCAAAATCCTATGCAGCATTAAAAAGATGATGGCACTGATAGCAGCAATCTCTAAAAGCTATTGTTTGGGTGGAAAAAAATAAAGTGCCAAATAAAGCAAGCAGTATGACACCCATTTACTGGTGGAGGAAACAACTTATCAATACCATAGCTTTCTTAGACTCACAGACAGAGATCAGACTTGTGGCTGCCTAGAAGGAGGAGGTGGAGAAGGCAATGGCACCCTACTGCAGTACTCTTTCCTGGGAAATCCTATGGACTGGGGGGCCTGGTAGGCTGCAGCCCACGGGGTCCTGAAGAGTCGGACACGACTGAGTGACTTCACTTTCCGTTTTCACTTTCCTGCATTGGAGAAGGAAATGGCAACCCACTCCAGTGTTCTTGCTGGAGAATCCCAGGGACGGAGGAGCCTGGTGGGCTGCCGTCTATGGGGTCACACAGAGTTGGACATGACTGAAGTGACTTAGCAGCAGCAGCAGCAGAGGGAGGAGGGGAGGAGAAGGATGATATGGGACTTTGGGGTTGGCAGATGCAAACGATTACATTTAGAATGGATGAACGACAAGGTCCTACTGTATAGCACAGGGAATTATAGCCAATCTCCCGGGATAAACCATAACAGAAAAGAATATATATATAAAAGAATGTATGTATGTGTGTAACTGAGTCACCTTCTTATACAGAACTGATTAGCACAACATTGTAAATCAACTATAGTTCAATAAAATATATATGTGTGTGTGTATGTGTGTATGCTGCTGCTGCTGTTAAGTCGCATCAGTCGTGTCAGACTCTGTGCAACCCCATAGATGGCAGCCCACCAGGCTCCCCCATCCCTGGGATTCTCCAGCAAGAACACTGGAGTGGGTTGCATTTCCTTCTCCAATGCATGAAAGTTAAAAGTGAAAGTGAAGTCACTCAGTCGTATCCGACTCTTAGTGACCCCATGGACTGCAGCCCACCAGGCTCCTCCATCCATGGGATTCTCCAGGCAAGAGTACTGGAGTGGGGTCCCATCGCCTTCTCCGGTATGTGTGTGTATATATATATAAATAAATATATGGGCTTCCTTCATAGCTTAGTTGGTAAAGAATCTGCCTGCAATGTAGGAGACCTGGGTTCAATTCCTGGGTCAGGAAGATGCCGTGGAGAAGAAAATGGCAACCCACTGCAGTATTCTTGCCTGGAGAATCCCATGGACAGAGAAGCCTGGCAGGCTACAGTCCATGGGGTCGCAAGAGTTGGACACGACTAAACCACCACCACCGTGTGTGTGTGTGTGTGTGTAATATATATATAATACTATCAGATTTCTAAGGATGTGTGTGTCTATAGATATATACAAAAATGTACATTTATATATAAATGTATTTTAAAAGGTCTGAAAATTGTACAGCACAGGGAATATGGCCAACATTTATAATGACTTTAAGTGGAGTATAATCTACAAAAATACTGACTCACATGTTGTACAGCTGAAATACAATATTGTAAATAAACAATACTTGAATAAAATGTTTAAAATTTTAAAAAAATTTAAAGGTCTGAAAAATTATTTACACTAAGTTGAACAATGGCTGTCTCTGGGAATACAACAGGAATAGGAGGTTGAACAAGGGGAATTCAGCTTCATCTACATTGCCTGCATTTTTTTACCCTGAGAATGTCTCCAGGCATTGCAGGGTAAGTCAATGTTAATAAACCAAGATCACTGGATTGGGTGATCTTAAGGTCCTGACAGCTCTAACAGTCTCTAGTTGCAAAGATCCTAAAACTCAGTTGAGTGGACTAATTACTCTTACATAAAACAGAGGCCTAGGGGTTTTCATAAAGAGGAAAACACAGTCCTGGAAAGAGAACAAAATGACTTTGGTTCCTCAAAGCCTGAGAGTACAAAGTAAAAATGAATAAATACAAATATAATGATAATAAAAAAAACTTCCTGCTGTGTGGGTAATGTGTTTGTACAAGCGATATTATCAGCTACTGCTGCTAGGTTTTTTGGTTTTGTTTTTTTTAGTATTTACTGACTGTGTCAGATCTTAGTGTGGCACTCAGAATCTTTAAGTTGTGGCGTTCTAACTCGTAGATGTGACAGGTGGGATCTAGTTCCCTGCCCAGGGATCTCAGCCGGGCCCCCTGCATGGGGGCACAGAGTCTTAGCCACTGGACCACCAGGGAAGTCCCTATTGCTGCTGGGTTGCTTTTTTTAAAAGATGTATTTCAGTTTCTGGGCTGCGCTGGGTCTTCGCTGCTGTGCTCAGGCTTTCCTCTCGTTGCGGTGAGCGGCGGCTACTCTCAAGCTGTGGATGTGCAGACTTTTCACTGCGGTGGCTTCTCTTGTTGCGGCACACAGGCTTGGGAGTTGTGGCTGAGGGGCTCTATAGTGTGGGCTCAGAAGTGCGGTTCACATGCTTAGTTGCTCCTCCACAGGTGGGATCCTCCCGGACCAGGGATTGAACTCATGTCCCTTGCATTAGTGGGCAGATTCTTAATCACTGGAACACCAGGGAAGGCCCTTTTTAAAAAATTAATGAAAATGTTATTCTTACCCTATTTTACTCCCAGATATTACCAAAGAAAAAGGAAAACCTTTGTCCACTCAAAACCCAAACTTTTTGGCCAATTAAATATAATTTGTTTTCTTATCATTGAGTTTTGAGAGTTTTTCTATATATTCTGAATATAAGTTCCTTTATCAGATATATGACTAGTAAATATTTTCTCTCCATCTACGGCTTGTATTCTCCTTCTCTTAATAGTATTTTTTTCAAAGAGCAGAAGTTTAAAATTTTGAAGTCCAACTTATATCAATTTGTTCCTCTTTAGACCTTGCTTTTTGTGTCATCCAAGAAATCTTTGCCTTACCCATATTCACATAGGTTTTTCTCTATCTTTATTTTTAAATTTTATTCTACTGAAGTATAAATGAAACTGTAAATAAGCTGACTTACAATTTGCGTTAATTTCTGCTATACAGTTAAGTGATTCAGTTATACACACATACATTCTTTTTCATATTCTTTTCCACTATGACTTAGTACAGGATATTGAATAGAGTTCCCTGTGTGAAGCTTTGTTCTTAAAACAACTGCTACATTCACTAAGTGTTAGTCCATCAGTTATGTCCGACTATAAGCGGCCTCATGGACTAGCCCACCAGGCTCCTCTGTCCATGGGATTCTCTAGGCAAGAATACTGGAGTGGGTAGCCATTTCCTTCTCCAGTGGATCTTCCTGACCTGGGATCGAACCCAGGTCTCCTACACTATAAGGCAGATTCTTTACCGTCTGAGCCATCAGAGTGAACATTAAAAGAATGTTATGAAATGTGTTTTTCCCCATCATCACTTCTGCAGACTTTAAGCATATAGGCCTTAAGTCAGCCTTACTTGCCTCTCCTGACTAATAGTAAAAAAAAAAACTTAAACCACAGCCAAGGGCAAATAAAAGAAGCAGGAAGAAGTGGGGTTGCACAGTCACGCTCCATGATGGGAAGAGGCCTCTGTGCTGTGTGGCTGCCCCACTCTGGGCCACACGCATTTAGAGGTTTCGTGCAATTTCCATGGAACCCAGCACTGACTATAACAGCAAAGACTTGGAAACTGCCTCCGGGTCCTACAAAAGAAAATGCTTAAAGAAACAATGGGTTGCCATGGGGCCACTGAAAAAATAATGGACTAGATCCACACCTACTGATGTGGAAAAATATGCATCATTTCTTGTTTGCTGAGGAAAAACTGTTCTTAGAAAGCGTACACAGCATAATCCTGTTATTGTAAGAAAATGTCCCTGTTTATTTAGTTGTGTCTGTATATTGAAATACACACTAAGACCTTAACAGCAACTGCACTTCCATTGTTTTCTGTAAGGAACATTCATTACTTTTATAAGTAACCAAACAAATAAGCATAAAAGAAACAAAGTTGAAAATCCTCAAGGAATCTTTGTTGAAAACAGTAGCTTCAGTTCATCTCCCCTGACCAGTGGGATTCAGAGAGGACAGGATGAGAAGGGTGGGAACAATAACCAGCAAAGTCATAACACTCCCTACGATTACAAAATGTCCTCTTCTCCAGGAAATCCATCCTTAGACAGCATCCTGGCCGGCACCTCCTGACAACCTTGCCAAGGATGGACAGACGGCTAAGTTAGTTTTCTGATCCACTGATGTGGTATCCAAGGCTCAGAGAAGATGGAAGAAACTCACCTATGGACCTGCAGCAACCACGAAATGGCAAACCGGGGACTCAAATCCAAGCCTCTCAGGCCCCGGCTGCAAGAAGGTGAATGCCAGCCACTCCATTCCCAAGTACCTACTTGACAGAAATGGAAACATGCCCACACAAAGACTTGTGCAGCATTATTCGTAACAGCCAAATGGGAGAAACAACCAGAACGTCCATCAGCTGACAAATGGATAAACAAAACTGGTATATCTATCATCAACAAAAAGGAACGCAGTACTGACACACACTTCAACATTGATGAGCCTTGAAAACACTATGCCGGAGCTTCCCTGGCGGCCCAGTGGTTAAGCCTCCATGCTTCCAAAGCAGTGTGAGTTCAATCCCTGGTCTGGGAACTAAGATCCCACGTGCCATGCAGTACAGCCAATAAATTAATTAATTAACAGATTCTAAAAAACACACAACCATAAACTATGCTAAGTGAAAGAAGCCAGACACAAAAGGCCACATATCACATAATTCTATTTACGTGAACTATCTGAAGAGGCAAGTCTACGGAGACTGAGAATACACTAGTGGATACTAGGGTCTGTGTGGAATAAGACCTATGGGGTTTCTTTTAGGGTAATGAAAATGAGCTAAAATTGGTTGTGCTAATGTGGATGCATGATTTTATAAATACACTAAAAGCTACTGAATTGAACATTTTAAAATGGTAAATTGCATGGTATGTGAACTGTATTTCAGTAAACCTTCTAAAAAATTACAAAATGAAGTTAAAGAAGGGGGACCCCCACTAATGAATATCTAGCATATTTCCATAAAGGGTCATGTGCTTCTGAAAGATGAGTCCCTCCGGCCAGTTTTGACTCTCCTCAGCCTCTTCCCGTTTTCCAGACTCCAGGTAACAGATTGCCAGAAGCCATCTCTTTTTGCTTCTACCACCCAGCAGGCCCTTGTTTTGCTGGAAGTCCAAATCTTTTCGGACCCAGGACACACCTTAAGTTTCCCCTTCCAATTTTGTATTCCCAGAGCAGTGGGCAGAGCACCAAAATGGTCACCAGCTCTTTGTATGCACAGAGCTTCCTGCAGTCAGTGGCCAAAAGCTGCCAGGCAAGGGCCTTCCAGGCCTCAGGTAAGCAGGGACACCGCTCTTCCTAGTGAGTCATCGGACATTCATCTACCTCCTTCTGGGGTGATCAGTGTACTTTGACCAAGCTGCCAGAGCCACTCTGGGTGGGTTGAAAGGATCAGTTTAATCAGAAGGGCGTGGGAAGCAGGCGTGCCCATGTATCATGGGAGCACCAATGCCAGTGCAACCTCTTTGAAGGGCAATGGCCAACGCTCAGCCAAGTTCAAACCCACGAAGCGTTTTCTCCAGCCAGTCCACCTCCGGGGATTTACCCGGCAGGTGCACTCTCTGTAGGCACCAGGACACACACACACTTAAGAGACACAAATAAGAGATGCTTATGGAAGCACTGTTTGTGGTAGCAAAAGCTTAGAAACGACCTTCACATCTACCCACGAGGGACTGGCTAAATAAATGACAGTGCTTGCAGATAATGTCAAGATATTCAGCCATTAGAAAACTAAAACAAAATAAGCAAGACAACATACTGCCCTCCGGAAGGGCACCAAGCAATTAAGATCTGAGAACCTCGGGTTTACTGTATGTCAAAACATCAGTCATAGGACTGCTGCACAGATTCAATGAGTTGATATGAGTAACCGCATACAGAGCGGGCCTGCCCGACCCACAGAGCCGGTTATGTAAGTTCTAGCTGATGTCAGCTCGTATGTGCCAATATGGGAAGATGGCACAGGAGTGCAAAACAGGTAAAATAACATTTCTGTGAAAAAGACAAGGAAGAGATTCACATACGTACATATGCTTATATTCACAAGAACATTTCTGGAAGGACATTCCCCAGGAAGACAGGGTCAGAGGTGGGAGGATTGCTTTTCACTGTTTATCATTTGTCCAAGTTGAATTATTTCTACAGGGTAGGTATATTATTTACATATTATAAAATATATGTATTTCAAAGTTTTCTCAGGTATACATATAGGAGATTTATTATAACACTGTAATAGAAAAAAAGGGGAACAACCCAACTGTCCCCTAAGAGGAAGGGCTTCCCTGGTGGCTCAAACTGCAATGCAGAAGACCTGGGTTTGATCCCTGGGTTGGGAAGATCCCTTGGAAGAGGGAACAGCTACCCACTCAAGGGTTCAGGCCTGGAGAATTCCATGGACAGAGGAGTCTGGCAGTCCATGGGGTTGCAAAGAGTCAGACATGACTGAATGACAGGCTGGCTAAATAAACCCCTGTACATCAAGTGATGGAATCCAACTTAATTCACTAAAAAAAAAAAAAGTGATCTCTATGGTTTGATAGGAATAATCTCCAAGATATTCTCAGATCAGGAGAACAATTCTTTTAAATACAAATTTCCACTTCATTAAAAAACTGAAAACATAGTATATGCTACACAGGTTAATGCTAGACAATGCAGACATTGTGAAACAGAAGCAGAAAAGGAAAATCCCAACCAAAGACAATCTCTGTTGGCATCTTGATATACTTTCTTTTTTTTTATTCTCTTCTACAAACTTTATTAGAGTAATTGAAGGGAAGTCAGAAAAAAGCCCAAGTCTCTTCCAAACAAAAATGTCACACAGAAATGATTTTGAATTATTGGTAAAATATTTGGAATATATTTTAGAGCAAATGTTTTATATTATATGAGTAAATCTGATTAGTAAAAGAGGGTCATTCAGAGTTATGAAAAAAAATTAAATGAGAACTATGAATAACAAACATAAACATTCAACAAAACAAGATTACAAAAACAAGTCTCTACTCAAGTACCTGTGAGAGCACATATATTACCATATGCATATATACATAAACAAACATCTAAGCATGTGAAAAACAGCATATATATACATACTGTGAGCAAAAATTGGAAGAAAAATGTCCATATAAAAGTACTTATATAATATTGTACACAGACACTTGATGTACCTTCTTTTAGGGTTTTGGTCTGTGTGTGTGTGTGTGTGTGTGTGTGTGTGTGTTTACAGAGCTATAATCATACTCTATACCCTGTTCTTTAAAATTAACTACAGAATGGAAGCACTTTCCCATGTTACGATCACATCCTCTATAAACATCCTTTTGTTGGCTGTTGGATATTCTAATCAAGGCAGGGCCCCCTGATCGAGTCTGCTACCATCCCCCTGGGGATTCAGGCAACATTCCCTGGCCTTGACACCAACAGACTCAACAGTTCACAATACACGCCTGGTACCTGCCAGGGTGGCGCCACCTTGGAGGAACGCCAGGTGGTCATTTTAATTCAACAACACAAGTTGCCATGTCAACAGTAAACGAAAAACCACGTTCGGTTTGCTGAGTGCCAGGGAGAGTGAGGTTTGGAAAACTGAGCTGCTACCTCTCTCTGAAGTCATCACTGGCAACAAGAACCCAATAGAGCCTGCCTTCTACCACCTAGGAGAGTGGGCAGCCAAGAGCTACATCTTGTCCTTAAATGGCCCTTCCGCTGAGTACAGGGATGGATGTGCAACGGGACACAGGCCCTCGCCTTGCAGTCAGGGGCTGACTCATAAACAGAACAACATTCAAGAATGACAGATGTACAGAAAGGTCTGCTATGAGCGTCAGAGAATGTGGAGGAGATAGCCAAGGTAGGATGCCACGGGAGCCGGACCAGGAGCCCAGTCATTTTAAAAGACCCATATGTCAGCTGAAAGAGGTTTCAGGCAGAGGTGAGAAAAGCAATGCTTGTTGCAGGAGCAGGGAAAGGTGCAGGGTCCCTGGAGGTCATGAGCTCCCATCCTCAGTGAGGATTTTGACTTGCACAATCCCAGTTTTGTGCTCACTCGGTTGTGTCCAACTCTTTTGTGACCCTATGGACTGTAGCCCGCCAGGCTCCTCTGTCCACGGGATTTTTCAGGCAAGAATACTGGAGTGGGTTGCCATTTCCTCCTCCAGAGGATTTTCCTGACCTAGCCAGGGATCAAACCTGAGTCTCCTGCATTGTGGGCCAATTTTTTTTCACTGCTGAACCATCCGGGAAGCCCATGAGTTTTAAGGACAGCCAATTACTGATGTTTCTTCGAGGGAGGAGTGGTTACCTGGCTGTGTTGTTCTCTATTTTTCTTCTTCTAAAACATCCTTTTGGATACACAAGTAATACATGTAATTTTATAAGTTTCAAATGTTTTAAAATGTATACAATGTAGGGACTTCCCCTGTGGTCCAGTGGTTAAGAAACAGGTTTGATCCTTGGTCGGGAAGGATGCCACGTGCCATGGAGCCACTAAGCCCACGAACCATAACTACTGAGCCTGTGCTGTAGACCCCAGGAGCCGCAACTGCGGAAGCCCACATACCCTAGAGCCTGTGCTGTGCAACAAGAGAAGCCACCACAAGAAGCTGGTCCACCACAACTAGAGAGTAGCTCCTGCTGATCGTAACTAGAGAAAGCCTGTGTGTGGCAATGAAGACCCAATGCAGCTAAAAATAAATTAAAAATTTTAAGTAGCATCTGTTTAAAAGATATATATACAAAATATTCATATGCAATGTATTATAATCACAGTCCCCCTCAAGATCACTCTCTCCCCCAGAGAGAATCACCACTGATTCTCTGTTGAATACAAATTCCCTCTTCTCATCAGTAATTTTTAAATTTGTTTATAACATAAGTGTTTGCTAAGAAAACACTGATATATGTGTATCTATGTTTTCTGATACAATAGAAATCATATTATATATTTCAACTTGCTTTTTTACTTCTCAGCACATAAAAATAAAAATAGCTAACATTTTGTTCTTATTATGGACCATCACTATCCCAAGAGCTTTTCATGGATTTTGGTTTCACCCCACAAAAAAATATATCTTGTGTATATCTTGGCACTGTTTCAAGTCAATTCACATAGAAACATCTTTGGTTTAATGTAAATAAAGCATTCTGCTAGGACCACGGTCTATAACTAAACAGGCCCCTCCTCAATGGAATATTTTAGTGGTTTCCATTCTTTCTTTATTACAAACAATATTGCAAAACACATCTTTGAATATGTAAACCTCAACACTTGCACAAATGTTTCATTGCTTGTTCTCAACTGAGGGTGGTATTCTCTCATGTGGCCTTAGCAAATGTACGGTGGGGCACATTCTGGGTCGTTATAATAAATAGGGAGGAATATAACATAACGAGTAGGCAGGAATCTGATGTTTAGTGAGCTGGGATGAGACATGCTGAAAGTCCTACAATATAAGGGACAGTCCCACCAAATAAACAATTGTCCCCACCTGAAACTAATAATTTGTTTACTATAACTCTGACATAGAAATACTTTTTCCTTTAATAATGATTGTCAAATGGCCCACAGAGGTTTCTGTTTTAGGTAAATACCATCTATCTGTCCTCTGATGAGACAACACCCACAGTAAAGTGAGTTTAGCACTCATCCATCTCTTCACTGATTCCAAATGAAGCACCTACTATGTGCACGGCACTAGGGATGAGAGATAAGCAGGCCACAGGATCCTGCCCTCACGAAGCTCCCTTCCTAAGCCAGACCTATAGACAAATAGGTCTGGATTTGCTGGATCACTCACCTGTGCTTCCTTTAAAGGATTCACCAGCCTGCGTTTTAGAGTCACACTGTCTGAGACCCTCCAGCTCTTGGGTCCACAGGCAGCTGCTGAGGGTAGAGGCCTTCTGAGGGGTCTGCCCCACTCGGAGGCCACCAGGATCCTGCTTCTCTGGAAGCAGATCCCCACCCTGTGCCCTGGGTCAGAGGTGACTGGACCAGAGACAGTGGACCCCTGACTCAGGCAGGACCGAACAGGTTTTCTCCTCTCGCAGCTGGGATGGAAGAGGGTCAAATCCATCTTTGCATGTGGCTCTGTCTGTAACAAAGGGACCCTTGGGGATCCATTTTCCCACCATGTAGACTGAGGGGCAGAGAAGAATCAAGAATAGACTAGGAGATGGAGGAAGGAGCCAGAGAGGCAGTCCTGTGGCCTTCCAGGCTCCTGGATCTGTCCTCAGAGACCAGACATCACTTCTGCCCCTCGGTCTCAAGAAACACTTCTTGACTGTTAGACCAGATTTCCTCTTTTTCCTCCTTGAGCTAGCATGAGCTGGTTTCCGCTTCACAAGCCCTGAGCCCTCTAGGCCCCTCTGGCACCTGGATTCCCTTACACAGGGTGCAGGAGTTGCAGGGATCAGGGTTCCCATGCAACTCCCTGACTCACGCAAACAGACTGGGGGCCAGGCTGCTCTCCCGTCTTCCCACGCAGCCCTCTGCGGGTGGAGTGTGTGTTTCAGAAGCTGCCTTAGGACAGGAAGGCAGGGCAAGCCGCAACCTGACCCTTCAGGGGCCCCCCAACCTCAGAGGGGACCCACAGGCCTATTTCTGGAGCTGCCTGCCCCTGAGAGACTTAAGCTAGAACTCTGGCCTGAAAGGAAAAAGTATCCAACTGTCTGAGAACTAAGATCATTAATTTTCTAAAAACAGATTAATTCTGCAATTAGAGAAGAATGACTCCAATTTCAAATCCCAAAGTGGTAATAGGCCTTCTGCTCACAGTACAAACTGATACTTATTGTTTGTGAGGATTAAAAAAGGATAACAGTATTGTATTTTTAACTTTTTCACCACCAGTTATTATACAAAAGTCCAACAATGTTTGCCTTTCTACTTTATCTCTATAACCAGCTTTGCCAGGGTATGAACACAAATTCCTAATAAAATAAGCACCCTATTCCTCGATCCAGCTTATGGATCCAATCCATCCTCTGCCTAGGATGTCCAACCCTAAGCAGAGGCTCTTTTGACCACAACCAACATAAAAAACTACATTTTACCTGCTATCTCTGGACCCGCATACACACACACAGTAACAACCCTTATGTCATGAGAACCTGGTTATCAACAACCAATTTGGTCACTGCACATGTGTGTGTAAAGGCATATGTACATGTCCCTAAAATATTATCACGACTGTCAGAGCTGATATTTTTTTCCCTCCCTCTTCCCTCTCCAATATTTTCTACTCTGTTCTATTCTGGGTCTTAAAAAACTGGCCAAGGTTCCCACAACCCACACTAGTGGACGCAGGGCAGATATTGGTAAAACACTGCTTGCTGGAAAAGAATGAAACTTGTATTGAAACAATGATTCAACGATTGAAACAAACAAAAAACTTGTATTGAAATCTTCCCACTTAACAGACACTGCCTCAGATCTAGAATTTAGAGCGCTGCCAAGAGTCTGGGAACGACCTCAGCCAGCTACCCCAACTCCCCATTCCTTACGGCAGGAGCTGGGCTCACCTGTGGTGGAGAGGGTGGCACCAGGGACCACTCACCTTGAAATGGAAGGAGCCAGCCGGGGACCCACCGGAGCCGTAGTGCTCGCTTTTTGCTAGGTTGCTGTGGCAGTTATTAACCTTGAAGTTGACATTCTGGTGTGCCCCGGGGTCATCGGTGATGGAGCAGATGAAGTAACCCTCCTCATCATCGTCGCTGTCTGTGTCTGAATCACCAGCCCGGGAGGCTGGGCCGCCATCCACGCCTTCCAGGCGGAAGATGAGGTCTTCCTCGGCCATGGTCCTGGGGCGCCCGTCTTACCCGAGGGCCGGGCGGCACAGCCAGAGTTACCGGGCAGATGCAGACGAGAGAGTCCTGCGAGAGAGGCAAGAGAAAGGGGGGTGCTGGGGCCCAGGGGTTGCGAGGTGGCCGGGCACCTCACCCCAAATACCACTGGCACAAAAGGAGCCATCACCCTCAGACAGAAAACGACAGCTAGCAGGGGAGACCCTTGGCAGGCAGCAGCGAGGAACTGCTGCTACACACACCCCTCCACCCAGTAATTCCACTCTGAAGCGCTCAGAGCTTCAAACAGAAAATAAATGCTTCTTAAGTCACAAGGCTGATCTTTTCAGAACATAAATTACATCAAACCATTTTTCTGCCTAACACCCTGCGGCAGCTTCTCTTCACATTCTTAACAAAACCCAAATGCCTTTTAAGGCTACAAGACCTGTGTTAGGCCGGCCCCTGTCCACTTCCCCTCTGGCCCTGGCGGCTCTCCCAGCCCGTGGGCTTTTTCTTTGTGATCTGTGAGTACTGGGCGCCCATTCCCCGCTCAGGGCCTGGGTGCTTGCTGTCCCCTGTGCCTGGAAAACCTTCCCAATCTCCCCACAGTGGGGCTTTCTCATCATTTGGATCCCAGTTCAAAAGTCACCTTTCCAGAGAAATCTTCTCTGATTCAATTCAAAGAATCCCTCTCCAACGCACATCCAGTCACTCCTTAGCACATCACCCCGTTCTGTTTTCTTCACAGAGATTTCCCCAAGCTGAAATCCTCCCATTTACTTCTTTATCATCTGTAGCCCTGGTGCCTTAAATAGTGCCTGGCACAGAGCAGGCCTCAGCACACATCCCCGGAATGGATGAGTGGTCTGAAACAGTGTTCTCTGTAGCATAATCAGTAACAGCAAGAAGAGGGAGGAGCTCACAGTGACCATCAATAGAGGCCTGTTACATAAACTACAGTTTTTCTACACCATGGAATACTATGTGACTGATACCAAGAAAAAGGAATATAGATATACAAAGACGTCCGAAGACTGTCAAGAAAGAGTTCAGCAACACTGTAGGACACAAAAATCAACAGTATTTCTATGCACTAGCAATGAAAACTCAAAAATGAAATTAAGAAAACAATTTCACCTACAATAGCATCAAAAAGAATAAAAAGCTTGGCTAGGGAATTCCCTGGCAGTCCAGTGGTTAGGACCCCATGCTTCCAGGGCGGGAGGCATGGTTTGTTTTGATCTCTGGTCAAGGAACTAAGATTCCAGAAGGCACTCAGCCAAAAAATTAAACCAAAAAACCTGACAAACAAAAGAAGTACAGGACTTGAACAGTGAAAAACGAAACACGTCAAAAGAAATGAAAAAAAAAAAAAACTGAAGTAAGTGTAAAGATTTCCTGTGTTCATAGATCAGAAAATTTAACATAGCTAAGTTTGAAATACTCCCCAAATTGATCTCCAAATTCAACCCAATCACTATCAAAATTCCAGTACCTTTATTGAATAATTTAACAGACTGGTCTTAAAGTTCATAAGGAAATTCATGAGGCCCAGAATAACCAAAAGAATCTTGTAAAAGTTGCAAGAATCATACTTTCTGAATTCAAAGCTAAAGCTAAAGCAATTAAGACAGTTAGTAGTGGCAAGAGGACAGACACAGAGATCAACGGAATAGAATTGAGAGTCCGGAAATGAACATTTACAGCCAATTGATTTTTGAAAGGGGTGCTAAGACAGTTCAATGGGGGAAAGAATTATCTATCCATTAGGACTGTTTTCAGTTTTGCTATACCATGTGGCATGTGGGATCTTAGTTTCCAAATCAGCAGTGGAACCCAAATCCCCTACGTTGTAAGCAGAGAGTCTTGACTACTGGACCATCAGGAAAGTCCCAAGAATAATCTTTTCAACAAATGGTGACAGACCAAGTGAATAGACACATGGAAAAGGATGAAGCTGAACTCCTTCCTTACATTATACAGATTAACTCAAAATGGATCCAAGGCTTAAATACAAGAGCCAAAACTCTGGGAGGAAAACACAGGAGAAAATCTTTGCAAAGCTGAGTTAGGCAAAGCCTTAGGATACTAAAATAACAAGCAACAAAAGAACAGATACATTGGACATCATCAAAATTAAAAATGTTTGTGCTTCAAAGGACAGCACCAAGAGAGCAGAGGGACAGCTCACATATAGGAAAAAAAATTTTTGGAAATCGTATGTCTGATATGGGACTATGACTCATACAGTTGTTGTTGAGTTGCTAAGCCCTGTCCAACTCCTTTGCAACTCCACAGACTGTAGCCTGCCAGGCTCCTCTGCCCATGGAATTTTCCAGACAAGAATACTGGAGAAGGGTGGCATTTCCTTCTCTAGGGGATCTTCCAGACTCAGGTATCAAACCCCATGTCTCCTGCGATGCAGACAGATTCTTTAAAACTGAGCCACCTGGGAAGCACCAGGACTTAACTACTGAACAATAAAAAGAAAAATAACCCAAATAAAAATGGGCAAAAGATTCTAATACACATTTCTCTAAAGAAAACACACATGGCCAATACACACATGAAAAGATGCTCAACATCATTAGCCATTAGGGAAATACAAAACAAAAGTCACACGCAGTAGGACAGTCCAGTGGTTAGGCCTCCACACTGCCACTGGAGGGGGCAAGGGTTCAACTGCTGGTCAAGGAACTGAGACCTTACAAATTGTAGGGTGCAGTCAAAAAAAAATTTTTTTTTAATGCGAAGTGACAAGTTTTGGTGAGGATGTGGAGAAACTGGAAACCCTCATACACTGTTAATGGGAATGTAAAATGTTGCAGTCACTTCAGAAAACAGTCTGGCAATTTCTCAAAAAGTTAAACCACAGAATTACCACTTGCTCCAGCAATTATGTCTGTGTGCTAAGTTGCTCATGCTCGTGTACAACTCTTTGCAACCTTATGGATTACAGCCGGCCAGGCTCCTCTGTCCATGGGGTTTTCCAGGCAAGAATACTGGAATGGGTTGTCATCCCCTCCTCCAGGGGATCTTCCTGACCCAGGGATCAAACTCACGTCTCCTGCATCGGCAGGAAGGTTCTTTACCACTAGCACCACCCGGGAAGCCCTCCAGCAGCTATATTCCAAGGTATAATTTACACAAGAGAAATGAGAATAGGTCCACAACAAAAACTTGTGACATGTGTTTCACAGCCATTAACTGATGAACAGATAAATAAGATGTGGTCTATCTATACAACAGAACCCTATTCAGCCAGGAAAAGGAATGAAGCACTGATAACACTAAGTGAAAGAAGGCAGTTCAAAAAAAAGACGATAAACTGAATGATTCCATTTACAGAAAGATTCCAGAAAAGGCAAATCTATAAGAAAGTATATGAGTGGTTGCCTTGGAATGCGGAATGAAGCAGGGCAAAGACTAATAGAGTTTTGCCAAGAAAATGCACCGGTCATAGCAAACACCCTCTTCCAACAACACAAGAGAAGACTCTACACATGGACATCACCAGANTCACACGAACCTTCACAGCGCGGGCTTGCACGAGGTGAGCATGTGTGCTCACACGAACCTTCACAGCGCGGGCTTGCACGAGGTGAGCATGTGTGCTCACACGAACCTTCACAGCGCGGGCTTGCACGAGGTGAGCATTGGAGGAGGCACCGTTGGTTCACCAGGCTCAGGACCTGAACGTAGAACGGTGCACGAAGGCTGCCGCAGCCATGCAGAATGCAATCGTGTCATCTAAGACGGGGAGGAGAGACCCCACAGCCCTGGATCGTTCTTCTCAAGAGGTAGACATGGAACTGAATCCAGCGAGGAAGGACCCGTGCCGTCAGGGTCAGGCATGAGCACGCTTGCGGCTCGCCCCCGACTCCTGCTGCCCGCTGGATGCCAGCCCCCGCGTGCCAGCTGTTGTTTTCTGTACTGTTGTAATTTCCAAGGCTATGGCAAGGTTAAACGTTTGATTTTTGTGTTTGTTTTCCATGTATTGTTTGTGAGAAAAGTATTATACATTCATTACCATACAGTAGTATATATCAGGGTCTTCCCTGATAGCTTAGCTGGTGAATCCACCTGCAAAGCGGGAGACCCGGGTTTGATTCCTGGGTTGGGAAGATCCCCTGGAGAAGGGAAACGCTGCCCACTCCAGTGCTCTGGCCTGCAGAATCCCATGGACTAGTCCATGGGGTCACAAAGAGTCAGACAGGACTGAGCGACTTTCACTTTCAGTTTCTGTCACAGCACTATAGAGCCGGCTGTGTGAGTTGGGTGCCCAGGCTAGCTTTGTTGGACTTAGGAAGAAACTGGACTCCTGAGAGTGCTCTGAGAAGGGAACGCATCCGTATGGAGGGGAGTTACGTGCATGCTGGAAAGTGTGCACCTGAGTCCTTTTCGTCTTGTTGTTTAGGCGCTAAGTCATGTCCACCAGGCTCCTCTGTCCATGGATTTCCCAGGCAAGAATACTGGTGTGGGTTGCCATTTCCTTCTCTAGGGGATCTTCCCGACCCAGGGTGTATTCCTTACCACTGAGCCGCTGAGGAAGCCTCTTTAATCTTAGATAACAATAAATGTTCCATCTGC
Source organism: Redunca redunca (assembly GCA_006410935.1). NCBI lineage: Eukaryota > Metazoa > Chordata > Mammalia > Artiodactyla > Bovidae > Redunca > Redunca redunca. The sequence continues at coordinate 1,779,780 of SJYQ01000535.1, read as the reverse complement.
TTTCTGACAGCTGCATGTACACATTTGTGTGCATGTACACGGGCATACATGCACACACACACATACACAAAGTACCACCACACACACACGCACACACACACACACACACAGTACCACCACAAGTCGGGGCACAGGTGGAACAATACACTGACCTAAGAGGCCCCACCTGTTGAGTTTTGCAACCTGCAGGGACCAGGCTACTTTTTACTACTGCCCAGCAGATGGCAGCAAAGGAAGGGCCGTTTTCTCTGGTCCAGCCCCGGAAGGCACTGTGAAGCTGGGGACTGATCGTCCACCGGGGGTAACGGGACTTAAGCAGGAAGGACGCTCTGCCCAGTTCATCTGAGGCCCAGAGACAGTACATAACACAGCGTCACACCAAAGACAGGCAGTGGGAAGGATGTGCCGCGGAAACAGGCCATTTTCCGATTAGACTTTCCTGGAGCAGTATTTTACTATCAGTATCTAGATTGCTTACACATAGACGATAAAGGGCAGATGACAGTTCGGTCATCGCTTGAAAGCTTCTCGGGACCGTGCTCTTCCTTATGGTCTGCACCTGGACAGGTCACTCCCGTCACCCCGCTCTTGCCACTGACAATCACTCCCAGTTTACAACATGAATTTACGCATCCACCCAAGAAAAAACTACAAAAGAATAGCCAGGTTTTCTCAACTTGCTCAGAAAATAAATTTGAAGACTGAGAAGGAACCAAGAGAATGTCATAGCAGTCTGTTATTTGAAAGGGCTTCCCAGGTGGAGCTAGTGGTGAAGAACCCTCCTGCCAAATGAGGAGAGACAGGAGACCAGGGTCGATCCCTGGTCAGGAAGGTCCCCTGGAGGAGGTCATGGCAGCCCACTCCAGTATTCTTGCCTGCAGAACCCCGCGGACAGAGGAGCCTGGCGGGCTGGTCCACGGGGCTGCAGAGTCAGACACCACTGAAGCATCTTAGCACACACACGCGGATCATTTGAAACTTTGCTGCAGAATTCCACTGGAAGAAACTTACTGGAGTTCCGTGGGGCTTTTCTCCTCCTCAAGGCTAAGCTAGGTGAGACAGGCTGCAGTGGGACCGCGATTGTCACCGTGGACTTGAGTCTAGCACACCAGGAAGAACCAAAACCGGCCGCGGCCGGGGCTTCTGACGCTGACGGCCGACGTCTGTTCCTGTCGCTGCAGGACTCGTTGCCGCAGCCTCAGAGTCTGAAACAGCAGGAAACTGGCTGCGGCTTGACAGCTCCTGTGCGTCTAGGTCTCACAAGGCTGCAGACAAGGTGCTGGCAAGGCTTCGGTCTCAACTGAGGCTTGGTTGGAGAAGGATTCACGCTCAAGCTTCCCCTGTTGTGGACAGAGTCCAGTTCCTTGTAGCTGTAGGACCAAGGGCCCCGTGTGCCTGCTGGGTGTTAGCTGGCGGTCTGTGCAGGCTGTTGGCTAAGGCCGCCCTCAGCACCTAAAGGCTCCCCCAGTTCCCTGCTGTGTGGAGGTCCCCAGCACGGTGCCTGCTTCCTCAGAGCTGGCGTGGAGAGAAAGCGACCCCGGGGGGCTTCCCTTGGGGTTCAGGGGTTAAGAAAGTGCATACTAATGCAGGTGACTGGGTCGGACCCCTGGTCTGGAAAGTTCCAGACGCCACAGGGCAACTGAGCCCGCCAGCCGCGGCGGCTGCAGCAGGAGACATGAGCACAGCGAGAAGCCGGAGAACCGCAGCGAGGGAGGGCCCCGTCAGCCGCATCAGCCGCAGCGAGCGGAGGCTGGGGCGCAGCCGCGAAGACTCGGCACACTCAGAGATAAACTAAAAATAAAAATACCTTTAAAACTATTAATTAAACGATTAATTAATAATAATAAACGATTAAAAAATAAAAGTAGAGAAGCCAGGAAGGCAGGGGCTGCGGCGCTCTGCAACACCACGAGGCCCTCCCAGGCCCCTTGGCCATTCTGTACTTGCTCAGAGCACGTCACGGGTCTTGCTGTCCACAGTCAAGGGGGAGCGTCCACCAGAGGGCCCGGGCGCCAAGAGGCGGGAGTCATCAGAGCCACCCAGAGGCTGTCTGCCTCCACCGAGCAGGAGAGGAAGGTCGTCCTGGGATGGCCTCCCGCTACAGGGAAGCCACGGGAGAGAGACAGCACCGGGCGGTCTCAGACCTTGCCTCAGAAGGACATCAGGAGGAGACCCCGAAGAGAAGGAGCCTGGAAAGTGCCGACGGACACTCAGGGTGGGATGTGGGGGGCTGTGAGCGCTGAGTACGGGACAGCCGAGGAATCTCAGCAGCGGAGCCACAAGGCCACCCGCTGGGCGGCAGGCTGGGGAAGCGGCGCCCGGGAGGCACTCGCTGTCCCCGCTGCCCTCCTGCCACCCTGCACTCTGCAAGCACTGGAAAGTCCTCTCAGCGAGCTAGACGATGGCTAAGGACAAAACCACGCTCTCCTCCTCCCCACGCCGGGACTGCTGTCTCAGGCAGCTCCAATTTCCCTGTAAATCGCTGAGTTTCTATTCTTGCATAAGATAGTGCATTTTAATGCTGAAGTGACAAGAATTCTCCACTTGCTGACAGTAACTTATCTTAGATTTTAAACAGAAAGCTGAGGGGAACTACCACACTGAGGGTGTTTACAAAGGACAGTTGCGGGGAAAGAATGAGGTTGTTTTCTTTGGATTCTGTGAGCCTAGCTTATTCAATTACAAGTTGCAAAGATTCTGAAAACCCAAATAGGAGAAAAAGCAGTATATTATTTTTCTGTTCTTCATATTGCCTATATTCATGCTTTAGGAATTCAGCTATTAAATTCCCTAACACTGTGTGATACTCCTTAAAAATAAAATGGGATTTTTCAAGGGTTCTGTCTTAGAAAAAGTGTTCTACCCTTAAATTCCATACTTAAAGAGCCATAATTTTAAACCAGTTAAATATTATTTACTTACTTTAAGTAACCCATTTTCTCTATTTAAATACATACATTTAAAAATAAACNNNGTTTTTATGCAGTTTTTTTTTTTTTTTACAATAAAAGGTAACCACAAATAAATGTAATTTAAATGAAAAAAATCATTGTATTTTAAGTAAATAAATATCTGTAACACTACACCTAGCTGACAAAAGACAAGAATAAATGTGATTATAATTGGTTAGAGGTGAAGTGATTTTGTCTGAGTATTACTTACTTAAAATGAAGGTGACATTTCATAACAAGGTCTTTAAAAATTTGCCCACTTTTCCTGGTGGCTCAGATGGTAAAAAAAAAAAAAAATGGCCTGCAGTGCAGGAGACCCTTAACAGTACTGAAAATCTCAAGTCACACGTGGAGTCAGAAGCCTCAGGACATTTAAATCCTGTTATCCAATAAGATTTGACATGTGTGTCAAAGAGTCAAATAAATATCACTACAGGGCACCCAAAATAAAGAAATAAATAAAGCTGAGTTTGTGTGTTTATACATGTGCCCAGAGAGGAAACAAACCAGAGCGGAAATTCATTACTCAGTGAAGGGGAAGTCAGGAGTTTGTCAGCTGGGCCTAAGAAGGACATTTCATCCTGTTTATGCAGAGATGGCTGGATGGCATCACTGACTCGATGGACGTGAGTCTGAGTGAACTCCGGGAGTTGGTGATGGACAGGGAGGCCTGGCGTGCTGCGATTCATGGGGTTGCAAGGAGTCGGACACGACTGAGCGACTGAACTGAACTGCTGCCGGGTAAAGAAGCTGAAAACTGAAGCCAGGGTGGGAAACGCGAGTCGCTTAGAACAGGTCCTGCTGTGCACAGTTGATCATCATTTACCAGCCTCAGGAGCTTGACTCGGTTGTAATAAGACATACTCAGCTTTATTTCCTGGAGATGTTTACCTTTTGTGCTCAGAATTAATTGCTAGCCAAAATGATGGGAAACACTGACAAACGAATTCTGGGTTTAAAACACCATTAAAATCTGACATAATACAGGTGTCGTATGTTTAAAAATGAAAGGTAAAACTCTTCCAAGTGTATTTTAGTAATTATCTGCAAAGTGATGGCAAAAATGGCCCCATATCTAGTCACTGCTACTAGCTTGTTTAAGAAAATACTTAGGAAGTAGACTTACTAAGTCTTCAGTGTTTCATTTCATAATTTTTCAAACATTTTCAACTAAATCTCAAAGGCAGGTGGTTTTGTCAGTTTCGGTCCATTGATGCACCCAGTCACTCTCAAATGCCGCAGACAGTGTGCTGTTAACAAGAGGTGCAGGTTTCCCACGCCTCTGGACGCTGGGAGGCGCAAGGTCAGAGTGCTGGCAGGCTTGGTGTGTGGAGAGAGCTCTCCTCTGGGTTCGCAGGTGCCAGCTTCTTGAGTCCTCCGATGGCAGAGAGAGAGAGGGTTCTGCCCTCTTCCTGTTTATAAGGACACTAATCGCTTCGTCTAAAACCGATGGCCTTCCAAAGCTTCCACCTCCTAATACCATATAAATTGGGGGAGCACATTCAATCTGTAGAACACAGCCTGACACAGAAAAGGCACTCAAAAACAGTGAGTTTCTTGAAAAGCAAAAGAAAGAAAGAAAGTGAAGTCACTCAGTCGTGTCCAACTCTTTGCAACCCCATGGACTGTAGCCTACCAGGCTCCTCCCTCCATGGGATTCTCCAGGCAAGAGGACTGGAGTGGGTTGCCATTTCCTTCTCCGGGGAATCTTCCTGACCCAGGGATCGAACCCTGGTCTCCTGCATTCCAGGCAGACACTTTAACCTCTCAGCCACCAGGAGCAAGGTCCATTATTTTTCCACTTGGAAATTCCGTGGAAGGGTTATTGTGTCCCTACACCTCTTCAGGGAGATTTTCTGGGAAGTTCCATGGCCTGGCAGAGCTGCTGAGAGTGGTGTGAAGTGAGACTCCACCTTCCGCGGTTTCCCCGCCACTGTTCTGTCTGGCCTCGCGTGGACCAGAGATACAGGTGCTCAGCCTTGTCACCGTCGGGGGCAGTCTCACCCTTTGTCCCATTTTGCACCAGTGGGTGCTCAGTCCCAGTGGCTGTGTGGATCCAGGCCATTACCAAATAACAATTTGTTCACATCTCACTCGGAAGGAAAGTTTTCACGAAAGAACTGAGTTCAGCTGTCCAAGGCAAGATGCACACGCCACTGTGTTTAGGGCAGATAACCGGCATGGACTGACTCAGGGAGCTGCCCAGTACCCTGCGGCGACCCAGATGAGAAAAGAGCCAGAGCAGGGGTGTGCGCGGGTGTCGCCGAGGCGCTTTGCTGTCCGCCCGCCACTAGCAGACACTGGCAATCACATGTCAACATGAGATAAACCCGAAGAAAGAAATGCAGTGCCTCATAAAAGTATAGATTTAAAAAGAGGATCGGGAAAGCAGGCTCCCAGCAGTGAGGGCGCAGCAGACTAGTCAGAGTTTGGCCCCTGACGTCTGATTGCCTGAACTCAGATTTAGCCTCCGCAAACCACCACACACCTGGCAGTAAGCTACATATCTGATATAACAGGCTAACAGTCAGGAGAAAAAACATCTCCCAGTGTGAGGCTGGGGTAAAGCTCCTTTAGCTTTCCTTCTGCCGTCGTGATGTGAGATTCTAGGCAGCAGCAGAGGAAAACCCGTGAGGAGAGTCAATATCCGGGCTTCCCAGGTGGTGCGACTGGTAAAGAGCCCGTCTGCCAACGCAGGAGACGTAAGCGACTCAAGTTCAGTCCCTGGGCGGGGAAGATCCCCCGGATGAGGCATGGCACCGCACTCCAGGATTCTTGCCTGGAGAATCCCACGGACAGAGGAGCCTGCTGGGCTAGAGTCCACGGCGCCGCAGAGTGATTTAGCACACACCCAGAGACAGCAGCCGAAGTCAGACTGCAAAGAGGCCAATGAGCTGTGCCCGGGGAAGCACTCCTGGGCAGTAGGCTCTGCATGCCCTGTTTCTAGAGAGAAAACAAGTCTCAGGCACCTACGTTCAGGGTCAGTAGAAGTCTGAGATGCACGTCACCTTTACTAGGTTCACTGCCGGTTAGAGGGAGGGGGTGAGTGGGAAACTGGTAAATCCCTAGGCAGTCAGTTCCGTCGCTCAGTCGTGTCCAACCCGAGACTGCACGCTTAGAGCAAGCTTAACGCCAGGAGGTGCTTGCCAGTGCAGAGCACCAGGAAACGTTGAAAGGACTGAGTGTCCCAATCAATGCACGAGAGTCAGAGGGTAAGTGTGAAAAAAAAAGCTCCCCACAGAGACCAGAGATCAATCTAGGGATAAAATACACTTTTCTACAAGGGAGGTGGGACACGATACTGGACACGGAACACAGNGCACACGCCACTGTGTTTAGGGCAGATAACCGGCATGGACTGACTCAGGGAGCTGCCCAGTACCCTGCGGCGACCCAGATGAGAAAAGAGCCAGAGCAGGGGTGTGCGCGGGTGTCGCCGAGGCGCTTTGCTGTCCGCCCGCCACTAGCAGACACTGGCAATCACATGTCAACATGAGATAAACCCGAAGAAAGAAATGCAGTGCCTCATAAAAGTATAGATTTAAAAAGAGGATCGGGAAAGCAGGCTCCCAGCAGCGAGGGCGCAGCAGACTAGTCAGAGTTTGGCCCCTGACGTCTGATTGCCTGAACTCAGATTTAGCCTCCGCAAACCACCACACACCTGGCAGTAAGCTACATATCTGATATAACAGGCTAACAGTCAGGAGAAAAAACATCTCCCAGTGTGAGGCTGGGGTAAAGCTCCTTTAGCTTTCCTTCTGCCGTCGTGATGTGAGATTCTAGGCAGCAGCAGAGGAAAACCCGTGAGGAGAGTCAATATCCGGGCTTCCCAGGTGGTGCGACTGGTAAAGAGCCCGTCTGCCAACGCAGGAGACGTAAGCGACTCAAGTTCAGTCCCTGGGCGGGGAAGATCCCCCGGATGAGGCATGGCACCGCACTCCAGGATTCTTGCCTGGAGAATCCCACGGACAGAGGAGCCTGCTGGGCTAGAGTCCACGGCGCCGCAGAGTGATTTAGCGCACACCCAGAGACAGCAGCTGAAGTCAGACTGCAAAGAGGCCAATGAGCTGTGCCCGGGGAAGCACTCCTGGGCAGTAGGCTCTGCATGCCCTGTTTCTAGAGAGAAAACAAGTCTCAGGCACCTACGTTCAGGGTCAGTAGAAGTCTGAGATGCACGTCACCTTTACTAGGTTCACTGCCGGTTAGAGGGAGGGGGTGAGTGGGAAACTGGTAAATCCCTAGGCAGTCAGTTCCGTCGCTCTGTCGTGTCCAACCCGAGACTGCACGCTTAGAGCAAGCTTAACGCCAGGAGGTGCTTGCCAGTGCAGAGCACCAGGAAACGTTGAAAGGACTGAGTGTCCCAATCAATGCACGAGAGTCAGAGAGTAAGTGTGAAAAAAAAAGCTCCCCACAGAGACCAGAGATCAATCTAGGGATAAAATACACTTTTCTACAAGGGAGGTGGGACACGATACTGGACACGGAACACAGACTTTTCTGTGTTGCTCTGTCGGGTTCGATGCTGGGCCCTGGACGTGTGACTTTACGGGACTTCCCTGGGGCTAAAGCTTAGGGTCCACCTGCTACGCAGCGGGCTGGAGCCGGCCCGCTCGGGGGCGAGTCCACCTGCCCACGCAGCGGCCTGGAGCCGGCCCGCTCGGGACGACTCCACCTGCCAACGCAGCGGGCCTGGATCCGGCCCCGCTCGGGACGACTGCACCTGCTCCTGGAGCCGGCCCCGCTCGGGACGACTCCACCTGCCAACGCAGCGGGCCTGGATCCGGCCCCGCTCGGGACGACTCCACCTGCTCCTGGATCCGGGGGACGACTCCACCTGCTCCTGGATCCGGCCCCGACTCGGGACGACTGCACCTGCCCACGCAGCGGCCTGGAGCCGGCCCCGCTCGGGACGACTGCACCTGCTCCTGGAGCCGGCCCCGCTCGGG
>SJYQ01000535.1:1739207-1762100 GCA_006410935.1 Redunca redunca | reverse complement strand
CCCCAGCTAATGCCCCTTCTCCCCTTGCATTCCCAGGGGCCCTTCCTAATGGTGGGAAGCCAGTGTCACTTCACCCTCCCCCCCCAGCTAATGCCCCTTCTCCCCTTGCATTCCCAGGGGCACTTCCTAATGGTGGGAAGCCAGTGTCTCTAACTACTCTTGGATGATACCCTCTCTTGAGACGTATCTGGTGGTATCTGTTCCCTTTGCTCCACGCTTTAACCCAATTCCCCGGTCTTTGGTGTTGATTTTCTCAAACTGATAGAAAGGTCTGGTGCAGCTGATGACTCTCTCCTACCTGAAATACTGAATTTATTCTTGGGTGGGCTTCCCTGAAAGCTCAGCTGGTAAAGAATTGGCCAGCAACGCAGGAGACCTCAGTTCGGTTCCTGGGTCAGAAGATCAGCTAGAGAAGGGACAGGCTACCCACTCGAGTCTTGTTGGGCTTCCCGTGTGGCTCAGCTGGTAAAGAATCCACCTGCAATGTGGGAGACCTGGGTTCAGTCCCTGGGTCCCTTGGAGAAGGGAAAGGCTACCCACTCCAGTACTTTGGCCTGGAGAATTCCATGGACTGCAGTCCATGGGGTCACAAAGGGTCAGACACGACTGAGCGACTTTCACTTTCTTTCTGTTCTTGGACCTCAGTCCTTCTGGGTTTCCTCCTTCCTTCTGGGTCTTGCTTTTTGTTTCTATTTTGCTGATCCTAAATTTGGGGTTCTCCACAGTTCAGTCCTTGACTCCATACTCTTTCCTTATCTGTTACAATGGAGAACTCATCTGGTAATAGGGATTTAAATGTTATCTTCACTTACAACTTGGAACAAAAAGGCTACATCTGTTGCCAGGATCTCTTCTCCCAACTTAAGACGCACATATCAAAAAGCCTATGTGCATCTCCACTTGGCTATCTACTCGGCGCCTCTCCCTACTCTGCCCCAGGCTGAGATCCTGATCTTCCACCCCCAAGCCCACTCCTCATAAAGTACTGCCAATTTTAAATGAGCGTTGACTCCATCACTTCAGATACTCGAGCCGAGACCCTTGGAGGCACCCTTCCTCCCTTTGTCATAATCCACATTCACACCGTCACGAGTCCGGTAGGTTTAGTCTCCACAGCGCATCTAGAACCAAATGGCGGAACTCCTCACCGCCTCTGTTATCCACATCTTCCTCCAGGCTGGCATCCTCTCACTCGTGAACTATGGGAATGCCCTGTTTATTCATGCCCCCGCTCTCTTTCCTTAGGGTCTCCTCTCAACTCAGCAGACAGATGATCTTTTAAAAACGTGAATTAGATCCTGCACTATCCTTGCTCAAGAGTGTGCAGTGGGCTGCCCTTGTCACTGAGAGTGACAGGCAAGGTTGGTAAAAGGAGCGACGATGCCGTACGCAGTCTGTCTCACACCCTTAGTGCTTCTGAGGGCGCATTTGCTAATGCTTTGCTCTTAACTCATTTCGATTTCCAAGGAATTCATCAGTAAAGGACGCAATACATGTCTGTGACAGTGATTTTTCACTTGCTTTATTCCCCTGATGTCTGGGATAGTCAATAAATATTAAAACAGTGAGTTTTAAAACAGTGTTTAATAAATATTAAACAGTGAGTAAAGTGAGTAAAGCTCAACATCAGATGAAGAGGGCTAAAAACCTAGTTCTTCCATTTGGCCACTGGCACGGGTTTTTACAAGTTATTTTAACTCTGGTGCCTCATTCTTATCTGTAAGTGAGACGAGATGAGTAGCTAAAATGCAGAAAGCGTTCAAGAAATGTAGGCTATTGTCACCACCACTGGGTCATTACAAAGTATTAATAACTATTAAAATCCGATGACAGATACGATGGGTTATGGCACTAAAGACTTTCTGCTCTACTTCCATTGAAATTGAGCCCTTTATTCACATTCTCATGATAAATTTGCTTTCTATAGCCATCTAACTGGGCCATTTGCCCTAGACCAAACCAAACCAAACAAAAACCTGTAAACTACCTTTTGCAAAACAAAGTGAAAAATGCATATATCACTCCCTGATTTGCTTGGTTAATAATTCTATCAGAAATAGAAGAGGTCAGTTATATACGACTCTCTCTGACACTGGCACCCTGTAATACCCCGGCGCTCCTTTAACGAAGATGGTGACGTACGCTCTGTGCTCTTCAGAGTTCGAAGTGTGCACGCAGCGGTAGCTCTCATCTGTTCACAGTGCTCTCTGGAATTTTTTACAGTTTTCCCTCTTGTTTCTTTCAGACCATCCAGATCCTGTGTTTCCTGGTGATTTCAAGTTTGGGGATCATTTTGGTTTCTGCTCCCAATTCTTCCCAGCTCAGCCCAGCAATTTCCACCATTCTGATGTCTGGGTACCCATTTTTAGGAGCTCTGTGTGTGAGTAGCGGGGTCTCCAAGAGGGGATATGCTTATAAATGCCAACTGGGTGCTAAGTCATGGAAAGACTCAGTCCCGAGAAGCAGGAGAGGACTGAGCTCCGCCACCTTCCCTCAGCTGCTGTCGCACATCACGCGTCTCTAGCTCAGGGAAAGCGGCAGAGAGACTGGCCCTGCTGTGCGAGCCTCCCGGGGCGGCTGGCCGGGGCAGGAGGCCAGACGGTAACACGGTGGGCACGCCAGTGCAGCATTTCTTACTGGCTTCATGACAGACTTCCAGAAAGTGGAAAGTTTTTCACATCCTTCTTTGGCCCTGTGGGGTCCCTTGGAATCCCTCCAATTTAAGAGTGATCCACCTGTTGGCAGAAAGTGAAAAGCTCATTTTTTCTTAAAGAAAGTGAGCGCCGCTGGGAGATACACAGATCTGCAGAGGATTAAACTAACAATGGTGAGATTCATGGGAACCAGGGACACTCGAGCTACACTGTCAGAGGCAACCCGAGCATCCGGTAGGAAGTTTCTTTGAGGCCTTCCGTGTAGTGGCTCATGGAAAAGGGCCCAGCAGGCCCTTTTCCTTGGAGGTTAGCTGGGGCCTCCCCACATCTCCCACAAAAGGCCACATCTTCTCCACGCAGCATTCTGACAGAGGGGAAAAAGGCGTGTTCTGGGCAGACAGAATTTTACCACGGCACCTGCTCTATGGATACAGTCCTCGTGTGGACAAACCACGCATCGGGGCAGGGGGACCCTGCTTCTGTCCCCCAGAGCACTGTTTGTCCTTGAGTCTCCTATCCAACCCACGGTCTGGGCTCCTACCTTCTCTAATGAAAGCCAGAATTGACTCATGCTTGACTGTCTTTGTCTGTGACCACCCGATCCCAAGTGTAAACCACAAGCTTAACCCATGTTTCAGCTTCTCAGAACATGATGCCTCCACCAACTGGACCCTTAATACCACTGGGATCACATGCGGACTTAGGGGGCTTTAAAAGGCTCCTCACATCCGGCCTTCCCACTTCCTCAGCGCCCAGCCTAACTCAGGCTGCGGACGGAGCGGCTGGATCCCGTGTGTTCCCGCGCTCTGTGCCAGTGGAGCCTGGCTCCTAGCGCGTCGGGCGGCTGCTCCTGTCCTTCCGAGCCCGCGGGTCACGGTCCTCCTCCGTCTCCTCTCTCCGCCTTGTCATCAGCAACGCCCACCACCCTCCACGTGTAGCCCCTCCCCGGCCTCCTCAGCTCCTAGCGGTCTCACCAGCGCGAATTCAGCTCCTCTGTGATCCTGCCGATTCCTCAGAGCCCGTGGAGGCACCCTGGAGGCGAACGTCAGGGGTCTCTATCCATACGGATCCCAGTGAATTGACGTGATGTACTGATTGAGCTGGGGCTTCCCAGGTGGCTCAGTGGTAAAGAATCTTCCTGCCAGTGCAGAAGATGCGAGACGCAGGCTTGATTGCTGGTCAGGAGGATCCCCCAGAGTAGGAAATGGCAACTCCCTCCGGTGTTCTTGCTTGGGAAGTCCCAAAGGCAGATGACCCGGGCGGGCCAGCCACGGGGTCGCAAGGAGTTGGACACGACTGAGCGACTCACACACACATTGATTGCCCGAGAGTAACATGGTGTCACATTTCTGTAAGTCACCTGAACTGATCATTTCTCTCTTTTCTGAGCAGTTTGCCATTACCGGAACCCTCTCAATTATCTCTGGAAAAAAGTCAAGTAAGACTTTGGTAAGTGTGAGAACCATCGATTCTTGGCTGACTGGGATAAAAGGAACTTCAGGGTTAGCTCTTCGGAGGGAATTTGGGCTCTTTCCTTCCAGACTAGTGCTCTTTGCCCTAAAGAGACCTCCAGCATCATATTCTAAGCTTGGAAGAGGTTTACCTCATTTGGCTAAATGGTAGAAAATTTTGAATATACCACGGGCTCTTTACGACTTGCTGTCTTGGCCCTGAAGGGGACAGACAACCATCTTGCTAGAGCCTAGAGACCCTTTCTAGGGCAGGGAGATCCTCTTCTAGAGGCAGAGGTGTGTGGGCTTAGGTCCCACGGCCATCTCCTCCACCCCCTTAGACGTAGCTGTCAGACTGCGGCCACTTTGCTGACAAGGTCAGGAGGGGGTGCGGGGAGGCGGGCGCTGAGGCCTTTGATCCTCTCCGTAGCAAGCTCCCCTTCCCACAGCCACACACCCACAGAGATTACCTGGGGAGAAGCCACATCCTGACGCAGGAAGATCCACAGTCTGGTTCGCTGTGGGTGAGGGCACACCAGACGGTGAGTGAGGCCAGAACAAGCTCCTGGTGCTTGAAGCTAACGTCTTAACCCCACAACCGGTGGACAGAAAAATGCAGAGTTCACAGCCTCGGACAGGGCCAGAGCTCGGTCGCTGACACTTCTGTGTGCTTCAGAGAGTTCCTTCCTTCTCCAGCCCCCAGTTTCTCATCTGTAGCATGCGGAAGAGAAGCCCGTAGCTCTCAGAGCTGGTTTCCCAAGTGCCCTGAATTCACTGAAAAGGCAAGCCACAACCGGGATGACCTAACGTGACGTGGCTCACGTGTGGGACCCGAGACGGTCCGTGGGCTCCACTGCCTACACTCGGCAGCTCTGGGCAAAGAGTCCTCCTGTTCAGGCTGCTCTTCCTTCAGGGACTCAGCACACAAAGGCCTGCAGCTACGGGCCAAGAGATAAGAGGACAGGGCAACCCTCCTCCCCAACAGCCGGTATCCCACTGTGATGTTAAAACAGAAAAGAGTGTGTGCTGGGAGTCTTTGCAGAGGAATCCCATCCTGTGGAAGCCTGTTTCCCCAGATGGAGAATACGCCCCAGGAGAGAGTGTGACGGATGTGGTTCTCATTGGTCTGATCCGCCTCCAGATGGGTATTCCAACTTCTCCAGCTGGTTTCTGCCTTTTCTTTGAAGCTGCTTCTTGATGGGAAGAGAGTCACAGGATGGTCCTCCCAGGAGGGACAAAGGCCACATTCCAGGAGCCCTTAGAGCAAACAAATGATGCTAAAGCCACTGAGGAAGTCAAGAAGACCCTGGCAATTGCCCGAGCAGCTCCTCCTCCGTCTTGGTGGCCCTGCAGAGTCAAGGGGCCAGACCTCTGCCCCTAAGAAAGAACTGTTCACACATTTTCTCATTCAACAAACTTTTACTGGTTATATCAGGTGACAAACCAGGTAGTGAGAAGGGCCTACAGAGTAAATAAAGCACAGTCTGTGTCCCCAAGGAGCACACAGGCTGGAAGGAAACAGACACAGGGAAGTCCCATTGCAGCGCCGTAGGTGGAGGGTGTGCTGCGTCCGTGATGAGGTCCCAGTGAAGAATTTCTCTTCCAGGCCATGAACAGCCTCACCTTCAGTGCAGTGAGCTGTGTGGCTGCTGGAGTGGGCTTCGTTCTCCTCACTGGCAGCCTGGTAACTCTGAGGACGGCCTCCGAGCAGTGTGGCTCCGGAAGGGAGTACCTCTCCTCACTGCCTTACTCGACGTACTATTACTCGATACATGACGTCAAGGACTGTCTCCTGACCAGTGTCGGTCTAACTGTAAGTAGACTTCACGTCCTGTCAGGTGAAATCTCAGTGTCCCTGCTTTGCAGACGTTTCTGCCTTTTCAGCAGTCTCCAGCCCTGTTGGTTTGAATGTCTGGAAGCAAACAGGAAAGACAATAATTATGGTTGAAAGAGGTTGGTCGGCAGGCTGCATAACACGGGCGAAGCACCGTGCGAGGTCAGAACAGGGAATCAAGACGGGCTGTGCGCAGCAGCCCGTTTGGTCATCCTTCTTAAATGATAAATACCCCATTCTCAACAGCTTTAGCCCTCAAAGTGCCCCCGTGGTTGAACAGGCCTTCCCACTGCCCCCAGCACGGACAGAAACATTTCTTTTCGATTTGAATTTGATTTGGGATTAATGCATCATATGGTAAGTTGGTATGGAACTTGAACCTTAAGCCCAAGCACATAATTACTGGACTGGCCCAGCAGGGCTGCAGACAATGAGAGAGAGTCTGCCCAGGGATGTGCCTCTTAGCAGGAGTGCCAGCATCCCCGGGCACCGTCTTCTTGCCACGCTTCCCCCAAGCCTGACGGTCGCCACCTGCTGATTATGGCCCTCTTGGCTCGTCAGTCCTCTATACGCAGGCTCAGAGTTTGGAAACCATAAACTCTGGCCCTTTTAGGAGAAGGGTTGCTCCCTTTGTGACTCCTCCTTGTCTGAGCTGGGGAGACAAAGGCAACCTCTCTCGTTCCCTTGGATCTGTCTCTTGAATCGCAGGGAATGTGTGCGCGCTTCGGGACTCACAGCCTTCTGTGAGGTTGCCTGCGGGACCCAGAGGTTGCCAAAAGCATCTGCTTTGGTCCAGGAGCTTGAGGAAGCGGAAGGGTACAGAGACTCATCTGGCTGGGGCTCAGCTTGAGGAAGCCCAGGAGACAGTACAACCCCGGCGCACGGGGGAGGCCAGGCAAAGCAAGGAGAATGGAGAGGCGCTCTCCCTCCGCGGGTAATCAGAGCTCGATTCAGCGAAAACGCATCTCAAACTGCCTCCCCCGCTCAGGTAACTAGAGCCAAAGAGAACTTCCTGCAGCATCAGAGAAGCCACGACTCGGCAGGCTGGCAGGCCGGGCAGACTTCAAAGTCTACTCTCTTTATTAACGTAAAGATTACCTGGGGAAAGTGACAAAGTTAAAGTTAAAAACACATATCGAGAGATGGAAGAAGGAAAGAAGAGAGGGTGGCAGGAAGGTCATCTTACATCCTAGAAACTAAGAAGCATAGTAAAGCCAGAGCAGAGATCAGAAGACCATGGCGGCCTGGACAGGAACGTAGGTGTTGGAGGCTGGGCTCGTGGAATTTTAATTCCCATGATAGGATTTGAGGGTCTTCAGGCACGCTGGATGCAGGAAGCTCACACCGGGTGCCCCACAAGAATGTTAGGAGCTGAGACTAATTATTTAGCCTATTTAAGAAATAAGACAAGGAAAACACTCTGTCCTGCATCTCAAGAAACTTCCAGAAACTCTTCCATAAAGGTTTATAGGATGAAATTATCTCACCAAGCCTTGTGCAGATAGGGTACCCAAATCCAGACTTACATATAAAATAGAGGAACTTTGAATAAAATGACTAACTTAAAATTGCCCCTGGATCTGTGAAACTCCTAAGGTTTGATCAGAATCAAACCCAGCTCTCATCAAGAGTTGTTGTTGTTCCGTCACTAACGCACGTCCGCCTGTTTGCAGCCTCTTGGACTGCAGCACGCCAAGCTTCTCTGTTCTCCACTGTTTCCTGGAGTTTGCTCAGATTCATGTCTGCTGAGTCGGTGATGCTGTCTAACCGTCACATCCTCTGTCCCCTTTTCCTTGTACTGTCAATCTCCCCAGCTTCAGGGTCTTTTCCAGTGAGTCAGCTCTTTGTATCGGTGGCCAGACTATTGGAGCTTTAGCTTCAACAACAGTCCTTTCAATGAATGTTCAGGCTTGATTTCCTTCAGGGTGGACTCTTTGCAGTCTAAAGGGCTCTCAAGAGTCTTCATCAACAGAGATGTCTTTAAGTCCAAATTATGAGTCTCCCTACCAAAGAACCCTTCAACCATTACCGCCCACACACTGAAGTTATCTAAGAATGAAAATATTTTGAAAAACATAATGGAAAAAATGAGGGATTGCAGAAAATGGGACAAACATGAAATTTAGTAACCTGAGAGTTAGAGATGACATCATAATTTGAAAAAATGCTGTAATGAAACTACATTTTAAATGATTAAGGATATTAAAAAGGAATTAAAACCAAAATGAAAGAATATGGCAATGGACAACAACAACCAAAAAAGTGGATTTGAAAAAGAGCCAAATAGTATGATTAGAAATGAAATTAAAATATTTGAAATTAAGAACTTAGCATCAATTAAATAGGAGATACAACCTATAGGTCGGATTAAACCACATTAAACACAATACACTGATAAAAATTTAGAAAATATCAATGAGAAGTTAAAAGACACGGAGGACACAGTGAAGGGAGAAGGCTCAACACACCTCATGTGAGCTCCAGTGGGATGGCCTGGGAGACAGGGAGGGTGCAAAGAAATAAGCGAGCATCTTCAGAATGTAAGAAAGATGTGAGGTTTCAGACTGAAGGACTGCACTGAGATAGTTGCAGGATGAATAAAACAAGCCCACACCTAGAAACAGTGAGGCAATCCAAAGCACTCAATAGAAAAGAGAAAATAACAGGAACAACTGTAGGTGAATGAGCGGCCTCCCTGGGGGCTCAGCTGATAAAGTCTGCCTGCAGCGCGGGAGACCTGGCTTCGACCCCTGGGTCGGGAAGATCCCCTGGAGGAGGGAACGGCTCCCCCCTCCAGTGTTCTGGCCTGGAGAATCCCGAGCACTGTTTTGGGTCGCCAACACGACTGAGCGGCTTTCACACATACACGGGTGAATGAAGGATGCCGCTCATCTCTGAATGTGGAATACCGAGGTCTTGAGGGAAACCCTTGCTAGTCACTTCCCTGCTTCGGTTCCGAGATCCAAAAGAAAAAGCAGGAAAGAGGATGACGTGGTCCTCACCGACCCTTCTTCTCTCCACCGTTAGAATCTTCACTCTCAGTCTTGTCTCCTGAGCAAGAGTCGGGGCACCAACCATTCCTGTGTCCATTTACAGGGTGTCCTGGTGGTGATGCTTAACTTCACGGTGCTGGAGCTCCTAGCAGCTGCATACGCGTCTGTCTTCTGGTGGAAAAGGTCTACTGTAACAGCCCTGCATTCATCCAGTCGAATAAGAAGAACTGGGGGACTGGAGTCGACATGTGCACATTACGACGGGCGTGCTGGCTGATCAGAACCTGCTGCGTAACTCAGGGACTCCACTCCTCCGGGCGGCGGAGAGGGAGCGCGTGTCCGCGCACGGCTGACTCACGCTGCTGTGCTGCCGAACAGCAGAGACTAACACAATGCGCAAAGCAGCTAAACTCCAATAGAAAATGGAAAGAAGAGAGCACGTGCGATCATGAGCCAGTGTGGACTGGCTGAGTCATGTGGTTTGCAGGCCCTGCTTCTGTGGTGATTTCATGCTCACATTGCTTACATTTTAAACATCACAGATTCCAAGAACATTTCAATTAAAAAATACTTCTAAAATAATATGGCTCTATTTCTGTCAATTAAATATGCCTCGTTCTCTGTCTCATTTAACAACTTTATTCTTAAATATCTAAACTCAAAGATCAAATTTAACCAGAAGGCACTCTCCCATCTAAGTTCTAGACGAAACAAGAAATTAGACACATAGAAATATAACTAACTTTGGTGCTGTACTGGCGTGAACAACATGAATTACCCAGTAAAGAGGTTCCTCATGCTGTCCCCTGGTCTAGGCCTTAGGGCTTATCCTAGAGGGAATGTGCAGCGGAAATTCACAGCACGCTTTCCAAACGACGTGTACCAAGATGGCCGCAGAAGTGATACGCACAACAGCCCCCGAAGAAGCTGTCCAAATGCCAAAGGGCAGGAGAGAAATGAAACTGCGGTGCAGCCAGAGAGCAGACGGCCTTCCCGGGGGCTCAGACGGTGAAGATCTGCTTGCAACGCGGGAGACCCAGGTTCAGGGCCTGGGTCAGGAAGACCCCCTGGAGAAGGGAATGGAAGCCCACTCCAGCATTCTTGCCTGGAGAATCCCATGGACAGAGGAGCCTGGCGGGCTACAGTCCCGGGGTCACAAAAGATACAGCTGAGCGACTAACAGCCACAAGCAATGGAGTGTGAGAAACGATGCAGGTGAGCACACAATCATGTGCCACACAGACGACTCCCGCAGCGATGAGTCCACGTGTACAGTTTAAGCAGAAGCACGACTAGTCGAGAGCTTAGGAGGGTGGCTGCCTCGGTTACCAGGCAGGTCATAACTGGAAGGGGACCAGAAGGCCTACGGGTTCCTGGAGATACTGCTTTTCTTGATCTGAGTGCGCTAGAGTGAACTAGAATGTTTTCAAGTATGTGTGTGTGTGTGTGTCTGTGTGTGTGTCTGTGTGTGAGTGTCTGTGTGTGTGTGTGAATATTTTACAGTGGGGCTGGAGAAACTTTTGAGATTTCTTTTTACCCAATAAGCCAAGCAATGCAATAAAATTGTATGTTATCCCAGATCTATTTCTTATTTGTTTACTTTCTACTGTTAATAGAAAGTTTCTTCAGAATATCTGGAGATTATAGTCAGCACTATCTAGGTTAATATTGAAACTGATGGGAGGATTGGTAAGGACATTTCCCCTTCATTTCTAACCTCTCATCCAAACCCTGACCCCTAGCCTGGTTGTCTTTCAAAACTGGAGTGACCGTCTACCCAGTTTCTAAAGTCAGAAATTTGGGAGTCTGTCTTGGCTCCTTACTTTTTGCTTCATAACCACATTCAGTTTGCGAAATCAATTAGCAAGAATCACTAGCAGGAAGATCTAAGAAACTTGTGGTAAGAAGAGGCGTGAAAGGTTTCGGCCAAGCCCAGGAAGACACTGCAGATGTCTATCACACATATTAGACGCCCAAGTTCTCAGCCCTGATTTTCTAAAAATGCGTCTTCCTCAGAAACCTAACCCAAATCACTGGTTGAGTCACACATTGACCCTCATCACAAACTCTCCGATCCTTCTGACCTTAGCCACCTCCAGGGAGAGCCTCCTTGCTCAAGTAAGATAGCAGCCTCACTGAGCAGGCAAGGAGCTGAAGGCATCCTCTAATCTCCAGCCCCGGGAGACGCTACAATGCTCAGAACAACTTTCTACGGCAAAGAATCTTCAGGCCCCAAATGCCAGCAATGTCAAGGTTAAGAAACCCTGCTATACATGGTTGCCACAAACTCGGAAATACTCAAGATAATATTTGAACATTATGGGAGGTTTTGTGAAACTATTTGCTTTATGGTTTAACTGTTAAAATCATAACAAACATAAGAATAGGAAGGAGTAACACGGAAAACAGGCCTTCCCTGGTGGCTCAGTGGTAAAGAATCCACCTGCCAAAGCAGGAGACAAGAGTTCAGTCCCTGATCCAGGAAGATCCCCCGGGCCACACGGAACAGCTAAGCCCACGTGCCCCAACTACTGAGCCCGGGAGCTCCAGAGCCCACGTGACTGAGCCCGTGCTCCAGAGCCCGGGAGCCGCAGCTACGGAGCCCACGAGTAGAGAAGCGTCGCGGTGAGAAGCCCGTTCCCGCAGCTGGAGAGAACCCCCGTTCACTGCAACAGAGAAAAGATCCAGCACGGCCGAAAATAAAGTGAGAAAATGAATAAACATTTTTTAAAAATTAAAATGAAAAAGGGGGCTTCCCTGGCGGCTCAGCTCTAAAGAATCTGCCTGCAATGCGGGAGACCTGGGTTCGATCCCTGGGTTGGGAAGATCCCTGGTGGAGGGCATGGCAGCCCAATCCAGTATCCTTTCAGGGAGAATCCACGTGGATGAGGACCCTGGCGGGCTGCAGTCCTCAGGGTCACAAAGAGTCAGACACGACTGAGCAACTAAGCTCAGCACTAGGTTCAGACACCCTTTCTCTCCGACAGTCCATCTGCTCTTCACTACAATGGTGATAATACCAACACTTACAAAAATGTGCTGTGTAGATTATCTCATTTAATTCTCACGACAGCCCTGCGTTGGGCTTCCCTGGCGGCTCAGCTGGTGAAGAACCCGCCTGCAATGCGGGAGACCTGGCTTCGATCCCTGGGTTGGGAAGGCCTCCTGGAGAAGGGAGTGGCTGCCCATCCCAGTGTTCCGGCCTGGAGAGTTCCACAGGCAGAGGCGCCGGAAGGCTACCGTCCATGGGGCTGCAAAGAGTCAGACACGACTGAGCGACTTTCACACACGCACACACAAGCACGGAAAGCAAAATTCCATACAGAATTTCATATTGGTTTAATTGCATTTGCATAGCTTTAACCAGGAAGACTCGCTTGACTTCATCTTACCTGTCTTTTTGAAAGCTAGAATTATACTCTATGAAAGTGGCAATTACATCTGGTCCAATACCTTTATGTACTGATTTTCACACTGGAAAGAAATATGGTTAAACAGTAGGGAGACAATCAGTCAGCTGCAAGTGGGAACTCCTTTCGAAAGAGGGCGGCAGCGTGGCTGATTGCAGACTCTGGAGGCGACAGGCAGAGTCTGACTCCTTCCCCGCCCCTCGGCACGTGGCCTTGAACAACTCAACCTTCTGTACCTCATTTTCAGTGTGGTAGAAACGTTAAAAGAGTCAACGTGAACACATGTTAAAACAGAGCCCCTCCCGCAGTGCCAGGAACATCGTGGGTGTTTCATCACTGAGCTCCTTTCTAGCCCGTGGACACAGGCACTGGGATTTGCTGGTGCCCCTCCTGTTTATGTCGTGCTGACCACCTGTTTACAAGCGAGTGGACACGACGGCGAGCCTTCCGGATAACTGGCCCCTTCACCAGGAAGAAGAAGGTGCTCTAGAATTCTGGGACTCTGTGACTCAACGGCTGCGGTTCTGTGGCCCCAGTGCTGGGTGGTCGCTAAGGGCTCATGGCCAAGGCCTCCATGTGAGCCTGATGGCGGGCCATGATTTTGGCTGCGATGGTTACTCACCCATTTTTTCTCATAGAGTTTTGCCACTGAATCATGGAATCATTATCTAAGATCAAAAGATCAGCCCACATCATCGATGTACAACCAAATGAAACTGTATTGGCTGCACTTCCCTATGGACCTCATAGTTCTCTGCTGGAATTCCTGAAGGGAGAGCCAAAAGTCTTGGGGGTAAGTCCTCTCCCACTCATGGGTCTTCTCGGAAAGGAGACTGTGTTATTTCTCCAAGTGTGTTTGCAGAGATGCTTTTCAGAAAGGACGTTGATCCCCGCGGTTTCCCCTCATCTGTCATCTAAAATACGTCCTTCTTTTTTATACTCTTTTAAAAAGCGATGTCCGGTCTGCTTACTCATCTTTTGTTGCTGTTGGCTGCCTCGGGTCCTAGCTTCCGGAGGCGGATCTTTTTTCGCGCACGGACTCTTTAGCTGTGGCTCGTGGGCCTAGTTGCTCCTCAGCGTGTGGGATCTTAATTCCCTGACCAGGGACGGGACCCGCATCCCCTGCATTGCAAGGCGGACTCTTAACCCGTGAACTACCAGCGAAGTCCCTGCAGCCCTCTAAGTCACGAGCATGTACGTGTAATCGGATATTCAGCAGAAGAGCTAACAGGTAGCCTACAGGACCACTTCCCTACATTTTACACATCATTTCAGTTCAGTTTAGTTGCCCAGTCATATCCGACTCTTTGCGACCCCATGAACGGCAGCACACCAGGCCCCCCTGTCCATTACCAACTCCCGGAGTCCACCCAAACCCATGCCCATTGAGTCGGTGATGCCATCCAACCATCTCATCCTCTGTTGTCCCCTTCTCCTCCCACCTTCAATCTTTCCCAGCATCAGGGTCTTTTCAAATGAGTCAGCTCTTTAGATCATGTGGCCAAAGTTTTGGAGCTTCAGCTTTAGCATCAGTCCTTCCGATGAATATTCAGCACTGATCTCCTTTAGGATGGACTGGTTAGGTTGCCTTGCAGTCCAAGGGACTCTCAAGAGTCTTCTCCAACACCACAGTTCAAAGGCATCAGTTCTTTGGCGCTCAGCTTTCTTTATAGTCCAACTCTCACATCCATACATGACCACTGGAAAAACCATAGCCTTGACTAGATGGACCTTTGTTGACAAAGTATTTATTTATTTTTAATTGAAGGATAATTGCTTTACAATATTGTGCCAGCCTCTGCCATACATCCTGCAATGCAGAAGACCTGAGTTTGACCCCTGGGTTGGGAAGATCCCCCTGGAGAAGGGAAAGGCTATCTGCTCCAGCGTTCTGGCCTGGAGAATCCCATGGCGTGTGTAGTCTGTGGGGTTGGAAAAAGTCGGACACGACTGCGCTGCTTTCACTTTCACTGCCATACATCAGCGCGAATCAGCCCTTCGTGCACATGTGTCCCCTCCCTCCTGAAACCCTTCCCACTCGTCTAGGTTGTCACAAAATGTCCCTACCTTTTGATCAACAAGGGAAATAAAATTCTGTTTAGAAACATGCAGTGTTTGCTCATGTCTCAGCAATGCTTCTGAGGGCTTAACCCTGAGAAATAGAATGCTCAACTGTCAGGAATAAGACCACTAACTCTGAGGAAATCCCTAGCCTGTTTCAAGAGGAGCTAATGATCATCTCTGAATCCCAGCAAGGGGGATGGAGGAAACCGGGGCCACTTTTCTGAAGATCTTATTAAAGGAGGGACCTTGGGCTGTGCGAGCGCCTCTCGTGGAGCTAAAAGCCTTTGGAGGTGAAGTTGAACACCGCCTCTGGGCTGTTGCAGGCACTGGGAGCTCTTTGAAAACCACCCTCAAAGCTCATAGTGAGCTGCAGTGTTGATACACACACACTCTGTCATAAACAGACTAGAGCAAAGCTGTGTGCACAGCCCCCGTCCTTAGTACAAGAATCCGAAGACTATGGGGACAGCTGTGACCCAGGGCCACAGACGCCAGAGTGGGAGGGGAGACGCTCTGCGCTGAGGAAAGCTGCAGACCCCCAGGGACCACCACGCTCCCCTCTCCCCATGTCCCCTAACGGGCTGAGGGGCCCATGGGGTCACTCTTGGCTCTGGACAGGCCTTCGCATCAAGAGGTGAGACATAGTTCAGTTCAGTTCAGTTCAGTAGCTCAGTTGTGTCCGACTCTTTGCGATCCCATGAATCGCAGCATGCCAGGCCTCCCTGTCCATCACCAACTCCTGGAGTTCACCCAGACTCGCGTCCATCGAGTCAGTGGTGCCATCCAGCCATCTCATCCCCAGTCGTCCCCTTCTCCTTCTGCCTCCAATCCCTCCCAGCATCAGAGTCTTTTCCAATGAGTCAACTCTTCGCATGAGGTGGCCAAAGTACTGGAGTTTCAGCTTTAGCATCATTCCTTCCAAAGAAATCCCAGGGCTGATCTCCTTCAGAATGGACTGGTTGGATCTCCTTGCAGTCCAAGGGACTCTCAAGAGTCTTCTCCAACACCACAGTTCAAAAGCATCAGTTCTTTGGCGCTCATGACCTCACCCCAACTCCTCTGCTCCAGCTCAGGGAACTTCTTATACTTTCAGAGTGCTAGACTGAGGCTATAATTCTCAAAAAAGAAAGAAAGAAAAGAAAGTGAAAGTGAAGTTGCTCAGTCATGTCTGACTGTTTGCGACCCCATGGACTGTAGCCCACCAGGCTCCTCTGTCCATGGGATTTTCCAGGCAAGAGGACTGGAGTGGTGGCCATAATTCTCAAAGGCTACATTTAATGTGGAAAATTGTGTGTGTGTGTGTGTGTGTGTGTGTGTGTTGGGGTGAGGATGGTAACAGGAGGTTGGTTCTACAGAAGGGGAAAAAATGTCAGGGTGGGTAGTTTGGAGTCGGCGTCCCCGAGAAGCTTGCCGTCTAGGGCAGGGGTCCGCAGCAGCCCATGCTCTGCAAGGAATGCCGCAGAGCAGGCAGTGAGCCCGGCCGGCGGGCAGGCGAAGCTTCGTCTGTATCCAGCGGCCCCCGCTGCTCAGGCACCGCCTGTCAGATCAGCAGCCGCGTTAGAGTCTCATCAGAGTGTGCAGGCGACTGTGCACCGCGCCTGAGAGGGGTCGAGGTTTCACGCCTCTTTCGAGAACCATCCCCAAACCGGACTCCCCAGCGCCCCACCACCCCCCCACTCCCGCCTGGCTGTGGAAGAACTGTCTTCCGAGAAACTGGTCCCTGGTGCCGAAAAGGCAGGGACCGCAAATATAGAGGGAGAGTCAGACACAGGCTCGAGCCTGTGAGATGCAAGATGGACTGATAACCCCAGAGACTCTGTCAGCAGGCAAGGGTGAGCGAGGGGAGGAAGGCTGCGGGCTCCTGGAAACCTGAGTGGTGGGTAAACAGGAGGGGAAGGCACGCAGGCCAGGGGCGCACGTTCTGGTGGCGATGCCTACGCGCCTGGGAGGCTCCAGAGAGCCGGGCCTGCGCGGCCTCACGGGCCCGTTCTTCTCTTCACAGGCTGCCCAGGCCCTGCTGGCCCTGATCACTGCCGGCATCGGGGCGATATTTGCACTGAACTACTTCAACTATGCCCAAAGATTCCCCCTGGTTTTCATGACGGGATACCCATTCTGGGGAGCATTTATTGTGAGTACTGCCCGGAGCTTTGGAGGAATTACCATAAAGACGGGTTTGAATTGACTCCAGTCCTGAGAGGATGAATCCCAAGCAGGTGGTCCCCAAGGAGACCAGGCAGCCAATCCCCCCCCCGGGAGAGGGATTCCGTTTGGTCCTGGCAGCACCACCATCCTCATGGTGATAACCGCTCGTGGGCGCACCGTGCTGAAAAGTTTGCCAGCCCTCGAGTGTATAGTAAGTCATTTGCTCCTTAGTACCAATCTGGGAGATTAGATGGGCGTATATCCTACTTTTCCCTTTGCAAATGAGAAAATGGAATTTGGGAGTAGGTAGTGGTTTAAACCTGCCTGGCTGACACTCACAGTCACAGCCTCTCAGAGCTTAAGGAGAATTTCAGTACATTATTGTGGTCCGACTGCTTCCTTATGCCCAGAGACGGCCTTATGAATGCCATTCAACCAGTTAATAAAACAACCCTAAACATAATGCCTAGTACAGAGCCATATGTCCAGCCCGCACAGCCTTGGTTCCTAATCTTACGCCGTCGTATTTAAGGGCAGACTCATCAGAGCTTCCGCCACTAAGACCTACAGTCCTGAGAGGCCAGGAATGCTGTCTGTTACAGCTGTCACATTCTCAGACCTCAGAATCGCACTGGCTGCACAGGAGGCGTGGATGGATGAGCCGCTCAGTGACCAAATGGACGAAAGAATGAGGAAACGAGAGCACTGTCTCTGTTAAAGCCCTGTCCGCTTTTGATGAGCACAAACACTCCACACCTTTTCTGAGCACCTTTTCTGAGTAGTCCTGTTAGCTTCCATTTCCAAAATGTCAGTAACATCAGACAGAAAATGACTTCCAAGGCACACACACAGAAAGCCAGGCAGGCCAGCTCCTCGCTTCCCCACGTCACGAGAGGACGTTCCCAGTGACACTGTGTGGCTGGTACACGTGAATGACAATGAGGGTCTGGCACATTACTTTTTAAAACTCCACTCTTCACTGAAAAGATATTTACTGAGCACGCACCCTGCATCTGCAGCAGGGTCCTGGGAGCTCAGGGTACTGGTGGACAAGGCCCTCTCTGACAGCAGTGATGAACTGCTCTTAGAAATAGATGGGGTCCGGCATCTAACAGGCAGGCTATAAATGAACAGTGACGGTAGCTCCCCAGGCACGTTATGACACACGTGCTATGCACACTGAGGAGTTCCGGGCGTCAGGTGAAGGCTTAATGGGGAACTCACCTGTGCTGGGAGGCCAGGGAAGCGCCTGCCCACGGGTGTTCCCGCCTGACGTAGGGGAGGGCTCGCTCTCGGCAACAGTGAAGCACGAGCTGCGGGCTGGATGTGGACAAGAGCAAGAAAGAAGACCAATGACTCTTTGCAGTGGCATAAAACGAGGCCAGAAGTGTAGACTGGAGCCAGGTCGGGCCGATCGTTGTGGCCGTGAAAAGAACGTGGAGCTTTAATACTAGAGCCAGGCTAGCAAGATCTGAAGACTTGTTGTCTCTAAAATACTATGTCCCCTGAGTGGGTAATGAGCCCACGGATGATAAGAGCAGATCTGGGAGAATGAGCGGGGGGAAGCTGCAGGATTCCAGAACTCTCTGGGCAGCAGCAGGGATAAAGGTGGACGGCTTTGAGAATGACCTGGAAGTAGAGCTAGCCCGATCGGTGAGCCGAGCGGGGAGGTGAAGCTGAAGGAGGTATCAGAGGTAACATTCTGATCCCTACATGTCTTCTCAAGGTCCTTGACTCCAAGGCCCAATATCCCCAAAGTAGAAAACCAATTCCTGTCGCAGAGGTTCTCATTATTGGAACATTAAAAAAAATATGGACCCCACCCTGGGGGCGGGTCTCATTGTTTCTCTGTGGTTCTAAGCTCTCTGTGCTTCCCGGGCTCAGTGGCAAAGAACCCACCTGCAACGCAGAAGGTGCTGTTGTTCAGCCGCCCAGTCACGGCCGACTCTCTGCGACCCCACGGACTGCAGCACCCAGGCCTCCCTGTCCCTCACCATCTCCTGCAGTTTGCCCAAGTTCACATCCATTGCATCGGTGATGCCATCCAGCCATCTCATCCTCTGATGCCCTCTTCTCCAGGAGACGTGGGTTCAGTCCCTGGGTTGGGAAGATCCCCTGGAGAAGGAATTGGCAACTCATCCAATATTCTGGCCTGGACAATCCCACGGAGAGAGGCGCCTGGCAGGCTACAGTCCATGGAGTTGCACAGGGTCAGACACCACCGGGCCGCTAAGCAACAGCTCGGCTGTTTGCGTTTCGTATAAACAAGTGGGTGAGAGAACACCAGACTCCAGGCCCCGCACCTACGCAGAGCAGACGGAGCTCCCCTTCGCTGCTCCAGGCCCAGAGCCCAGGACTGTCTTTCCTCTGGAGCCCAGCGGGGTGGCACCTTTTGGACCTCACGCTGGCAAAGAGCCCTTGTTGAGTGCCAAGCGCAGCCAGGGTAGGGCTTTTTCTTACGTCAGGGCCCTCTGTCCTTTCCTGATGGAAGAGACCAGACACGGAAAGGTCGGGGGGTGGGGGGTCACAGACATGTCGGTTACGATACAGTCTCCAAAGGAAGTTATCCTTCAGGGCAGGCAAACACGGCTCCGCTGCTGACGGCCCTCTTTTCTTCTTCGCAGTTCACTGTCACAGGGTACCTCACAGGAGCCAGCAGCGATGACAAGCACGTGGTGAGTCACTGCGCGACTTCTGTGCAGCTTGAAACTGTCTGCTTCTTTTAGACCACCTTTGGGCAGAAAGCCCTGGGTGGTAGAGGGCCTTCCAGGAGAGTCTTTGCACGTCAAGTGTGCAGTTCAGGCCCCTGCCACCTGGCAGCCAGCACGAGCCGTGCGCCCTTCCCCCGGGGGCCATTGCCTTCGCCAAATCAGCCAAAGGAGGTGCTTATTAAAGACCTTCTACATTCCTCTACCTCAGCAGCGCTTAGCTGGGAGTGATTTTGTGCCTCCCCCAGCTCCACCCCCAGGAGCACTAGACAAAGCCTGAAGACACTTTTTTTCCTGGCTGCTGAGCACAGAGCGCAGGATTTTAGTTCCTAACCAGGGGTGGAGCCCACGCCCCCTGCAGTGGAAGCCTGCAGGCTCGACCTCTGGGCCGCCAGGGAAGCCCCACGCTGAGGACATCCGTGGCCGTCACAGCCGGGGGAGGCGGGGGAGGAGCCCTGCTATCATCTGGTGGGTAGAGCCCGGGGATGCTCCTAAACGTCTTAAAACACAAAGGGTAGTAAAAGAAACAAAAGTGGCATCTGGCTCCAAATATTTATTGTGTCAAGGTGTATAAACCCTACTGTAACCAAAATCAATCCCCGGCCCCAGTTATTACACCCCCACCCCAACAATGGGCTCCCCGGGGGGCGCAGTGGTAAAGAATCTGCTTGCCAGCGCAGGGGATGTGGGTTGGAGCCCTGGGTCAGGAAGATCCCCTGGAGGAGGAAATGGCAGCCCGCTCCAGTATTCTCGCCTGGAGAATCCCATGGCCAGAGGAGCCTCGCGGGCAGTCCATAGTGTCACAGGAGTCAGACGTAACTGAGTGACTGAGTGCGCGCGTGCGTGCACACACACACACACGTACACACGCGTGCGCACACGCACGCACGCACACATGTGCGTGCACACACGCGCGCGCACACGCACACACGCGTGTGCACACACGCATGCACACGCGTGCGCGCACGCACACACACACACACGCACACGCCAGCAATGACAGGTCTTCTCTTTGGGGCCTGCCCAAAGTGTGCAGGAAAGAGTCTGGCACTGATGCTGATTATTCTGGGGCTGAATCCAGGCCACCACTCATCGCCATGTCAAATCTGAAGGATCATTTTGAGGATTTAATAAGATACCACATATGAGACAGAATGATACTTAAATGTTTACATGCCCTTCTAACCAGTCCGGTTTTTTTAAGGCTCTGGAGAAGCAGACCTTCTCTCAAAGCCATTTTTACTCTTTCTTTACGGTCCTCTGCCAATATCCTCTAGAGATAGCTACAAACCACAGGGGCTCCTAGCGGGGAGGAAGGCCTCCGTCTCTCTCTACCTGTGGAGACAGATACAGACGATGCAGATGAAGCCTCAGCTCCCATTCTTCTCTCTGCACTGACTTCCCTTTGGAGCTGAGGAATGTACCCAGGATAAGGCAGACCCACCCAGAGCTCACTGAGCTGGAGGCAGGCCTGCGCCACGGGGACAGCAGTGCCGGCCTGGGCAGTGTGCGATCGGGCTCCATCCGAGCTCTTCCTCCGAAGTCTCAATCGCCTGACCCCGGAATCCTACTCACCTGTGACGTGGGGATAAAAGGGGGTTTGCCGACACCGTAAAACTCTCCTGAGGATGAGAGGAGACTAAGGCTGTGCGTGCTGTTTGTGAACTGTAAAGCAGGATACACCCGAGGGGCCGTTGAGCTAGAGGGTTAGTCCATGACATGTCCTCTGGGAGCCAAAACAGCCTTGAAGGGACCAAAAGACTTAGGGCTGAACGAGACGGTACATCCGTGTGCCCCTGGGTATTTTCTGCCAAAATCTCTGTGGGCAGAAAAAGATCTGTGTTTGGGGCAAACGTTAAAACCATAGGTGTACTTCCAAGTTATGCCACAGAGAGTCAGAAGTCCTCCCGGATAAGACAGCGTGTGTAAATGTGTAAATGTATCGCTGCACTTCCCACCCAACAGACGTAACACGCTCGAGTATAGTAATCATCCACGGAACTGAGATATGAGACTTTTCTGTCTTTCTTTTAAAAGAGGACTATCCATGCTGGGATTAGGTAATGAATGACACCTCTCTTCCTTCAAAGGAACTCAAGAGTTATATAACAAAACAAAATTTAGAAAAAAATAGGAAGTAAAGGGAATAGGAAATTGGTGGGGCTATCTCAGATTTTAATAGCTTGGAGGTTCAGAAAGTGAGAGCAAAAGGAAGCCATTAAATCTCAGTCCAAGTTCATTGCCATCTGTAAAGATGTTACTGATTTGGCTGCTTAGCTTACGGTTTGAATTTTTCCTTGCCTGGAAAAATCCCATGGACAGAGGAGTCTGGTGGGCTGCAGTCCGTGGGGCTGCAAAGAGTCGGACCCCGCTGAATATGCACAGCTACGGAGCGCCCCTGCTTTCCGGATCGCGTCCTCAGCTCCCTGCTGCCGCCGCCGCTGCTGAGTCACTTCAGTCGGTCTGACTCTGTGTGACCCCATAGACGGCAGCCCCCCAGGCTCCCTCGTCCCTGGGATTCTCCAGAAAGGAACACTGGAGTGGGTTGCCATTTCCTTCTCCAATGCATGAAAGTGAAAAGTGAAAGTGAACCCGCTCAGTCGTGTCCGACTCTTAGCGACCCCGTGGACTGCAGCCTGCCAGGCTCCTCCCTCCATGGGGTTTTCCAGGCGAGAGGACTGCAGTGGGTGCCACTGTCTTCTCCGTTCTCAGCTCCCTGGCTCGTTCTAAAACTTGGCCCGGCTCATGGCTTTGATGAATTTAGGGTACTGATGGGGCAACTCCTCCCTGAGGGTTATCTGGAAAGATGAAAGCACGAGGAAATTCTTTCAAAGTGTTTATCTGCTTTGTTGTTATTTTTAAACTCTTTTCCAGGGACAAGGTGTCACGGGCCTGAATGTTATCAGCTCCGTGGTCGCAGCGGCTGGGATCGTTTTCACCATCATCAGCTACAGACAGCAACACGAGCACTGCCAAGGGCCTTCCCTTGAAGGGATCTGTGTGATGGGCAGAGTGCTCCACAACGTGAGTGCTCCGTTCTGCGAGGTGAATCTGTGCCACCTCGTGTGAACAGTCTTCACGATGCCGCGACACTTAGGTTCCCATAATCGAGGCTGCCTCAGCGTTTGAGCTCAGCGTTGAGAAGAGCCGGTGTGACTCGAGAGCCATAGAGTCTGGATTTGACTCCTGGCTTCGTCACTTATAAGCTTGTGACCTTAGCCTGGTATTTTGTCTTCTCCGAGCCTCCATTTTCCTCATTTGAAAAATGAAGAAAATAAGATTGCCCACAGGTGTACTGTGACAGTTACTTACATTAGAGCGTGACTAGGCACGGTGTAAGGGGCCAGTAGGTTTTAGCTCTTCCTTATTAGTATTGACGGGACTTGGATTCAATTTTACCTTATCAGTCTAATTAAGGAATAGAATGATCTAAAAAGTTTTCTCAGTTCAGTTCAGTCGCTCAGTCATGTCCGACTCTTTGCGACCCCATGAATCGCAGCATGCCAGGCCTCCCTGTCCATCACCATCTCCCGGAGTTCACTCAGACTCCTGTCCATCGAGTCCGTGATGCCATCCAGCCATCTCATCCTCGGTCGACCCCTTCTCCTCCTGCCCCCAATCCCTCCCAGCATCA
>SJYQ01000535.1:1582799-1739162 GCA_006410935.1 Redunca redunca | reverse complement strand
ACAGATTTCTCAAGAGGCAGGTCAGGTGGTCTGGTATTCCCATCTCTTTCAGAATTTTCCAGTTTATTGTGATCCACAAAAAGGCTTTGGCATAGTCAATAAAGCAGAAATAGATGTTTTCCTGGAACTCTCTTGCTTTTTCCATGATCCAGCGGATGTTGGCAATTTGATCTCTGGTTCCTCTGCCTTTTCTGAAACCAGCTTGAACATCTGGAAGTTCATGGTTCACGTATTGCTGAAGCCTGGCTTGGAGAATTTTGAGCATTACTTTACTAGCATGTGAGATGAGTGCAATTGTTCGGTAGTTTGAGCATTCTTTGGCATTGCCTTTCTTTGGGATTGGAATGAAAACTGACCTTTTCCAGTCCCATGGCCACTGCTGAGTTTTCCAAATTTGCTGGCATATTGAGTGCAGCACTTTCACAGCATCATCTTTCAGGATTTGAAATAGATCAGCTGAAATTCCATCACCTCCACTAAGTTTGTTCGTAGTGATGCTTCCTAAGGCCCACTTGACTTCACATTCTAGGATGTCTGGCTCTAGATGAGTGATCACACCATCGTGATTATCTGGGTCGTGAAGACCTTTTTTTGTACAGTTCTTCTGTGTATTCTTGCCACTTCTTAATATCTTCTGCTTCTGTTAGGTCCACACCATTTCTGTCCTTTATTGAGCCCATCTTTGCATGTTGCTCAGTTAATGCTAAATATAGTTGGAGAAAGTGTCTAAGGCACTTAATAAAGTGTTTTTTGAAAATAATTTTAGAACATAAATCATTATATATAGAGTTTTACAGGTTATAAGAGATGAACCATATTTTCTTTACCAGAAAACATAGGGGCTATTTTAAGTATTAGTCTAATAAGTATTCAATGACATTATTTTTATGCATGTCAGCAATTCCAAAAGGCCTTTATTTCTACTCTCTAACCAATTCCTGGGCTTTCCTTCAATTCCAATCAGTCAAATATTGAAGGCTTTTGTCCTTAAATACTAACGAGATTTGACTTGGGTGGAGAGAAGTGAAGTGGAAACATGGGAAATTGTCTCCTCCAATAAAGAAGGAAAACAGCTATGAGTTACTGAATACAAGGTCTTGTTTAATCCTCATGATTACCCATTAAAGTGAGGCTTGTACACTCTGATATGTTCCAAAATAAATTACAGAATTAGACTTATAAAAGGTTACTAAGGAAAGTCAGAAAACAATGTAAGAGGCAAAATCCTAATTGGACCAGGAAAGTGACGCTCCATTATTAGCCTTATCCCTTTTCCTGGTAACCAGGAGGCCACCACCGTGCATTACGTTAGCAAATACCAGGAATGAATTGTCTTCTGAGGTTAAATCCCCGGATGAACGGAGCTCTGCTCTTGCCCGGCGCAGATGTGCATCAGAGGGTTAGCTGGCTCCTGCATCCGAATCCAGGAGACTCTGTCCCAAGGCCTCCTGCGCACATCGCTCCACAGTTGCTTGTTGAACACAACCCAGAGCTCAGAAACAAACTCACAAGATCCAGTGACGGCGGGCTTTACTCATCTCTTGGACTGACTTCTGCCCCAAACTCCAGCCCATTGTCTACACCGCAGCTACAGCCGTCACTTAAAATGCACACCTGAGCAGAGTTACTCACTGGCTTCCTGCTAAACACAGAATTTGGACCCCACTTTTAAAAGGTTTATAAGACTCTAACACGTCTACCTGGCCTAACTTTCTAGCGTTATTCCGGGCCTTTATCCTCACTGCATGTGCCCCCCGCCACCTCTAGAATTTTTTAGTTTTCTAGACTACTTTTTCTTTCTTCAAATATTGCCCGGCCCAGCACCCATCTTTCCCACCCACCCGCCGAACTCCTCCTCATTCTGTAATCTCAAACATCCCGTCTTTAAGGGGGTCCTTCCTGGTCACACCTCCTCCCATCCCAGGGCAGGTCTCCCGTTATATTAATAGTAGTACCTAGCCCCCAGTGTCTTTTCATAGCACTTATCATAATTTAGTGAAGCAAATAATTGCCTAATTATTTGTCGCTGTCTGCCTCCCTTACAATGATGGAAGTTCCACAAAGACCAAGGTCAGACCATCTTGTTCACCAGCTGAAGCTGGTAAATTCACAGTGAAAGGGAGAGTCACTCAGTCACATCCAGCTCTCTGCGGCCTCATGGACTATGCAGTCCATGGAATTCTCCAGGCCAGAATACTGGAGTGGTTAGCCTTTCCACTGCACATATTGTGGTTTTCTGGAAAAAAAGAAAAAGGAGACTATTTAAACTTTTGGCTGTGTTGCAGGGAAATCAAAATTTGGACAGACTCTTGTCCATGGTTAAGTGTAACACTGGACCCAACTGCAGTCAGCCCTTCTTGTTTCCAAAGGCTGAGCTTTTTGGACACCATGCTATTCCCCGCCTCTTCTCCCTGCTTTAAGGCAGCTAAACATCACGTTAAAGCAGAGTGCAGAATGGCAATCCACAGGCCACGCCAAACCCGAGGTACGCTCCATTTGGTTCACAGAAGTGAGCCAATAACTGGGAGGTTTCACATTAACAGTGCGCACATACAGCTGCCTTAGGAAAGAGAACACGAGGCATCGAGGTTCCCATAGTCCCGCGAGGCAACCGTTGCTGGGGACTGAGTAACGGACACTAAGGGGTGTGTCTGTTCTCGCCGTCCTCCCCTCCTGTTCCACCCGTCTGAGGTGGCTGGCTGGGGCCTCTGCAGGGAGCCCGCTCTCCCTGCCTGTCAGGGATGAAAGCAGTTCAATCACTGACGGTTCCAGATGCTTCTAAAACGTGGGCTCTCCCAGGCTTGGTCACACCGTGTAACTGGTCCTTGGTTTGTATCTTCAAAATGGTACAGCTTTCATTCCACATGCCGCACACTTATCTTCATTATTTACAGGGACTTTTGTCGATCTTGCTGATCATCAGCATAGCAGAGCTCAGCATCGCCGTGACCATCGCCTCCTTCAGAAGCAGCTGCTGGGCAAATTCGAATGAGGTGGGTTCAGCGATGTTTGTGAGTATCGATTCCTGCTGGGACACGTCAAGGTGACCTCTAGGCCATTAAGTGAGCAGAGCTGTATTCTCAGGGGCTGAATCACAATTTCTCAGTTTAGGAAGATCAAGGAGGGACAAACTTAACACTGGTGGTTCACTCCACGCTTGGAGACAACCATGTTGCTTTTCATTCCTCTATCTGCTATCCATTGGCATCTATGTTCAGACATGACTCCTTATCTCCCTGTCAAAATATATGAAAAACAAGACTAAATGGGGATTCATATTATTGCAACATGAGGCGCCGATACCTGGGCCATAAAGCTCTGTGAAACAACCCCCTCGACAGAGAGGAAGAAGCTGTTTAAGTGACACCAGCGTAATGTGTCGTCACTCAGCCGTGTCTGACGCTTTGTGACCCCACGGACTGCAGCCCACCAGGCTCCTCCCTCCATGGGATTTTCCAGAAAGGAGTACTGGAGTGGGGTGCCATTTCTTTCCCCAGGGGATCTTCCCGACCCAGGGATCAAACCCGGTCTCCCGCATTGCAAGCAGACGCTTTACCCTCTAAGCCAGCAGGGCAGCCCTGGTGGTACAATGGTATTTGTAGTAATCACTGTAGCTTACATTTATTGAATGTTCACCATGCTGAATGTTCACACAGCTTCATCTTACTTGAGTTGTTAAATCATCTTTATTTCACATGTGAAAGAAATTAATAATCTAATTGCGGGTTCCTCATATGTGATGAGGCACTTTTGCTGTTTCAAAGATTCTCTGCCTTTGGCTTTCGACGGTTTAATTACAATGTGCTTTGGTGTGTGTCCCTTTGAATTTATCCTGTTGAAGTTCATTGAGCTTCTTAGATTTGTAGATGAATATTCTTCACCAGATTTGGTAAACTTTCAGTCGTTATTTCTCTGAATACTATTTTTGCCTCTTTCTCTTCTGAGATCTCAGCGACGCGTGTGTTTGTCCGCTTGCTCGTTGCTCACAGGTCCCGTAGGTGCTGTTCACGTCTCTTAACTGTTTCCTCTTTCTGTTCCTCAGACCCAATTATTTCAATCGTCCTGTCTTCAGGTTCATTGGTTATTTCTCCTGCCTGCTCAGATCAACTTCTGAACCCCTCTGGTGCGCACTTTTACTAAGTTTCTCAGCTCTAGAAATTGTTTTGGTTCTGTTTTGTAATTTGCATCGTTTTTATATCTTCATTTTGTGCATATGTCGTTTTGCCGTGTTTGCACGTGATTTTCTTCAGCTCTTCCAGGGCCTTTGAGGTGCTTTAAAGTTTGGCTAGCGTGTCTGAAGTCTGGGCTTCCTCAGGCCCAGTTTCTCTCATTTGTTTTGTGGCCTCAGTGAGGAAGGAGTCCATCCACCTGCAGGGCAGGACGCCGGGGTCTGAGCCCCGGGTCGGGAAGACCCCTGCAGAAGGCACCGGCGGCCCACGCCAAGACTCTTGCCTGGAGAAGCACGGGCAGAGAGCCTGGCGGGCTGCCGTCCACAGGGCTGCAAGAGGCGGACACGACTCAGTGGCTAAGCAACCCCCACCCCTGAGTGAACTGCCTTTTTCTGTTTCTTTGTAGACCTTGAGGTTTCTTTTGTATCTGAATCTTAAGGTATGAACTCTCGAAATCAGACTCTCCCTTTTCCTTTGGGTTTTCTCAGGGAGAGGGCTTGTTTGTTTTTATTGCCATAGAGCATCTCTGTGCCAGAGAGCAGCCTGAGATGAAAGCTTAAGAGCTCCTCAGGACTTTTCTCAGCATGCAGCTTTCCCTGGACCTGCATGGTGGACTTCCACATTCTCACACATACATAGTTGTTTCTGAACATCAAATCAAAGCAAAAATAGTTGAAGATAGGGGTAGCTTCCCTCAAAGCTGCCTCGGCCAATACAGATTGAATCAGTGGCGTCCAGCCTCGGCACTTGCACCGCAGTGATGAGAAGCACTGACCTACAATTAAAACACGGAAACCTGATGTTTGGGAGACAAGGTCCCTATTGCCCATCCCGACTCCAGCAGGTTGCACCAGGGACGTGGGTTGTAGTCCTCCAGCTTCCTGCCAGGGGCTGGGAGTGAGAGATGAGTGGTCACTGCTGTTCTGAAGGCTGAAACTGACTGACGTAACTTGCCAGTTTAGCAGCCAAGAGGCCCTTTGGAAGCTTCATGTGTTCAAACAGACTCCAGAATTTCAAGATGGTTACTTCAGTTTCTGCCAGGATGACTATTGCGTAGATGAATAGACAGATTCCAGGAGTTTCCTATTCTGCCTTCCTCCCTGTGATCTCTAGAGTAATTCCTGCCTTCCTCCTTATGATCTCTAGAGTAATTCCTGCCTTCCTCCCTGTGGTCTCTCTAGAGTAATTTCTGCCTTCCTCCCTGTGATCTCTAGAGTAATTTCTGCCTTCCTCCCTGTGATCTCTAGAGTGATTCCTGCCTTCCTCCCTGTGATCTCTAGAGTAATTTTTGCCTTCCTCCCTGTGATCTCTAGAGTAATTTCTACCTTCCTCCCTGTGATCTCTCTAGAGTAATTTCTGCCTTCCTCCCTGTGATCTCTAGAGTGATTCCTGCCTTCCTCCCTGTGATCTCTAGAGTGATTCCTGCCTTCCTCCCTGTGATCTCTAGAGTAATTTCTGCCTTCCTCCCTGTGATCTCTAGAGTGATTCCTGCCTTCCTCCCTGTGATCTCTAGAGTAATTTTTGCCTTCCTCCCTATGATCTCTAGAGTAATTTCTACCTTCCTCCCTGTGATCTCTCTAGAGTAATTTCTACCTTCCTCCCTGTGATCTCTTAGAGTGATTCCTGCCTTCCTCCCTGTGATCTCTAGAGTAATTTCTGCCTTCCTCCCTCTGATTTCTCTGGAATGATTCCTAAAATCAAGTAGTGTACATCTTCTTTGATCTTTTTCAAAATACTTTTTGGCTGTTCTAGCTGTTCAAGATTTCCATATTTGTTTTAGAAACTACCAGTTCCTATAAAAATCTTCCTGGGATTCTGATTGGAGCTCTATTGAACCGATAACTGATCTGGAGAAAATTGCTTGCTCATCACATTTAGTCTTCTTATCGATGTCTATGATATGTTTATGCTTTCTTATATCTCCTTTC
Organism: Redunca redunca; assembly: GCA_006410935.1. NCBI lineage: Eukaryota > Metazoa > Chordata > Mammalia > Artiodactyla > Bovidae > Redunca > Redunca redunca. Next base: position 1,733,065 of record SJYQ01000535.1, on the reverse strand, counting down.
ATTTCTCTGAGCAATAGTTTGTAGTTTTCAGTGTATAAATCTTATGCATATTTTGTTAAATTCACCCCTAAGTATTTCATGTTTTTTCTTGCTATTTTACCTGGCATTTAAAATTTTTACTTGCCAGATGTCCATTCCTAGAAAGAGAAAGGCAGTTACTTTACACACTGGTAAATGCTACGACCTTAGAAAACTTACTGACTCTGGTAGCTTTTTCATTGATTTCCTAGAATTTTCCAGATAGACATCTATTTCCCCAGTAAAGACATTTTTATTTACAAATTTTATTCCTTATTTTTCTGGATTTACTGAACTGTGTAGCGCCTCCTGGACATTTTTTCTTGTTCCCAATCTTAGGGTAAAAAAAATGTTACAGTTTGCCCTTAAATATGATGTTACCCTATAGGGTTTTCATGGACTAAATTTACCCTTGTTTGTAGAGAATCTTTTATTATAAATGAGTGTAAATGTAAAGTTTCAACTCATATGTAACACTTTTATTATCAGAGCCCAAATACCTGATGCATTGCTCTTTTCTTGGTACAGAAGATTATAAAATGCTAGGAGCAATATTAAAACAAATTGCTCACACTGAGTAACTATCCAATTTAATTCTACGAACAGAGCTTTGTAATTGCACTGCAATATGCAAGCTACAATAGAAGATTTAAAGATATTATGTAATATGCACCCTGATCTCAAGAAGAGGAAAAGGAAGTGAACTCTTAATATTTCCTGTGCCCACCACTGTGCCCACCTCGGTACCTAAAAGCATCATTCCGTATAGTCTTCAGCCGTAGCCACTCTGAAGCAAGGTGTAACTGAAGTGGCTCTACAAGGAAGCGTAGGTTAGAGTGGAGATAGGAGAGCGCAGGACCCGTAATGCTACTCCAGCGTATGAACCCAAGTGCTCTCTGAACCTAGCTCTTTAAGTCATAAAAAAGGATAACACCTCATACAGATGTCGTAACAACTAGCTGACATGACTTCGGAGCCTTGCTTAGCACCTGGCAATCTCAGTTATCATTAGGGACGCTGCTGCTGCTGCTGAGTTGCTTCAGTCGTGTCCAACTCTGTGCGACCCCATAGACGGCAGCCCACCAGGCTCCCCCGTCCCTGGGATTCTCCAGGCAAGAACACTGGAGTGGGGTGCCGTTTCCTTCTCCAGTGCAGGAAAGTGAAAATGAAAGTGAAATCGCTCAGTCGTGTCCGACTCTTAGTGACCCCATGGACTGCAGCCCACCAGGCTGCATCCATGGGATTTTCCAGGCAAGAGTACCAGAGTGGGTTGCCATTGCCTTCTCCACATTAGGGATGAGTAAACTTATTAAAATCATAGCACTTAAATAAAGCTGATAAACTATAATTCATGGCTCCAAACTGCGCTTTTAACAAACGAATGAATTATAATTCAAACGAAATGGAAGTTTGGGACTAACTAAAAATTCAGACTTCTCCCTTAAAGAACCATTTATCTTCACATAAATGCCCTCCAACAAGGATGGCGTGCAGGTGTGGAAACAAATTGGAAGAGTGGGGAATGGTAATGTGAGAACGTGGAGAGCCCCATTCTCAGCCTGTCATCCATCCACTGGGTGACCACAGTCAGGCCATTTAACCACTTAGAGGTCCAACTGCTTCGTCAGATAGAGACAGTAGTCTCTCTGACTCTGTGGATGACCTCAGAAAAGGGCACAGGCTGACAAAACCCAGAAGACTGGTCTGTAATGACAACCCCTCTCAAATGAAAATAAGTTGTAAGGAATGAGAAGCTCTGGTTACAGGTTGTATCAAATGCTGTCACTTAGCTGCTTAAAGAACGTCAGTAGATCTTACTTGTCTGTAATGAGACTGAAAGGGTTACTCGCTCAGTCGTGTCTGACTCTCTGTGATCACATGCACTGAAGCCCGCCAGGCTCCTCTGTCCATGGACTTCTCCAGGCAAGAACGGGAGTGGGTTCCCATCCGTTCTCCAGGGCATCTGCCCAACCCAGGCGTCAAACCCGAGCCCCCTTCACTGCAGGCAGATTCTTTACCATCTGAGTCACCAGGGAAGGAAAGTCCAAATTTCCTAGCCTAATGTCTTAACCCTTTTAGGCTTCTATTAAAAAAAAAAACAACCAAACTGGGTGACAGCAGAATTTTATTTCTTGGAGCTCTGCAGGCTGGTAAGTCCAAGATCAAGCTTCCAGGAGGTTCAGAGTCCAGGAAGAACCCACTTCCTGGTTTACATCTCACTGTGTCTTTATATGGCAGAAGGAGCCAGGGAGGCCTCTGAAGTCTCTTTTATAAAAGATCGTTAACCCCATTCATGATGGCATGGTTCTCATGATATAATTTATCACCCGAAGCCCACACCTCCAAATATAATCACATTGGATATTAATTTTCAACATATGAAAATTAATTAATTCCCATCCTTCAGTTCAGTCGCTCAGCCGTGTCTGACTCTTTGTGACCCCATGGACTGTAGTACTCCAGGCTTCCCCGTCCATCACCAACTCCCAGAGCTTACTCAAACTCATAGTCAGTGAGGCCATCCAGCCATCTCATCCTCTGTTGTCCCCTTCTCCTCCTGCCTTCAATCTTCCCCAGCATCAGGGTCTTTTCAAATGAGTCAGTTCTTTACATCAGGTGGCCAAAGTATTGAAGTTTCAGCTTCAACATCAGTCCTTCCAATGAATATTCGGGACTGATTTCCTTTAGGATGGACTGGTTGGATCTCCTTGCAGTCCAAGGGACTCTCAAGAGTCTTCTCAAACACCACAGTTCAAAAGCATCAATTCTTTAGTGCTCAGGTTTCTTGATAGTCCAACTATCCATACGTGACTACTGGAAAAGCCATAGCTTTGATTTGACGGACCTCTGTTGGCAAAGTTCTGTCTCTGCTTTTTCATATGATGTCTAAGTTGGTCATAACTTTTCTTCCAAAGAGCAAGCGTCTTTTAATTTCATCGCTGCAGTTACCATCTGCGGTGATTTTGGACCCCAAGAAAATAAAGTCTCTCACTATTTCCAGTGTTTCCCCATCTATTTGTCATTAATTTCCATCCTTGCTCCCTCCCAAATTCATGTCCTTTTCATTTGAAAAATACATCCTTTCTATCCTAGTAGCCGCCAAAAGTTCGTTCTTGTTACAGCATCAACTTTAAAGTCTAAGTCCAAAGTCTCAGCTAAAATTAAATACGGTGAGAGTTAAGATATGGCTTAACCAGAGGCAAGTTCCCTCCGGCTGTGAACCCGTGAAACCAAACGTGTTATGACACCGAACTTCCAAACTACAGCAAAGGACTGGGTGCGGGATATGCATCCCCACTCCTAAAGGGGGAAATAGGAAGGAAGGACCGGTAGGGCTCGACAGTGCAGGCAACTGAAACCTTACGGTGAAGAATGGTCCTCTTGGGCTTGGCGCGCGGTCTTCCGAGCTCACTGGGAGGACCTCAGCCCCGCCGCTGAGCAGGGAGGCCCCGGGGCCACTCCCCGCCTGGCGCTGTGGCTCGCCTGCGCCGGAGCCCACGCCTGTGGCCGCCGGCCTGGGGCCCTGCGCCCGTGGCTCTGTGGTTTGAAACCGAGGAGGCGGCAGCCACGTCCCTGTGGGTCTCCGGGCACAGTGCCTGCAGCAGCTGTCTTGGCCCCACCTCCAGGCACGGGTGAGGGCATCTTGACTCTGCTGAACCTGCGAGTTGGTGCCATCCTCTGAAACCATCTTCAGGAGCCCTTGTGCTCAGGCTCTGTAGTGGGGGTGCAGCCCTGGTGGTCCCGGACGCCGTTGGGGGTCATTCTTCCATTATCTTGGAGAATCGCTTCTGGCTTCTGGTGCGGTCGCTGAGCCGCGATACTTTCCTCATCAAATCAGGCACTTGGCCACTCTCTTGCTTTTGGCTGGCTGGCTGGGTCTCTGCTGCAGCTCGTGGACTCCTTCAGCTGCGGTGCGTGGGCTCTGGACGTGGCATGCGGGCTTCAGAGCACACGGGCCCAGCTGCCCTGCGGCACGCGGATCTTAGTTCCCTGACCGGGGATCAAACCTGTGTCCTCGGCATTGGAAGGCGGGCTCCTAGCCACTGGACCACAAGGGAAGTCCCCACTTGATCTACTCTTAAATGTTCTCATTTTTNCTGCAGTCACCATCTGCAGTGATTTTGGAGCCCAAAAAAATAAAGTCTGACACTGTTTCCACTGTTTCCCCATCTATTTCCCATGAAGTGATGGGACCGGATGCCATGATCTTCGTTTTCTGAATGTTGAGCTTTAAGCCAGCTTTTTCACTCTCCTCTTTTACTTTCATCAACAGGCTTTTCAGTTCCTCTTCACTTTCTGCCATAAGGGTGGTGTCATCTGCATATCTGAGGTGATTGATATTTCTCCCGGCAATCTTGATTCCAGCTTGTGCTTCTTCCAGTCCAGCGTTTCTCATGATGTACTCTGCATATAGGTTAAATAAGCAGGGTGACAGTATACAGCCTTGATGTACTCCTTATCCTATTTGGAACCAGTCTGTTGTTCCATGTCCAGTTCTAACTGTTGCTTCCTGACCTGCATACAGATTTCCCAAGAGGCAGGTCAGGTGGGCTGGTATTCCCATTTCTTTCAGAATTTTCCACAGTTTATTGTGATCCAGGCAGTCAAAGGCTTTGGCATAGTCAATAAAGCATAAATAGATATTTTTCTGGAACTCTCTTTCTTTTTCCACGATCCAGCAGATGTTGGCAATTTGATCTCTGGCTCCTCTGCCTTTTCTAAAACCAGCTTGAACATCTGGAAGTTCACGGTTCACATATTGCTGAAGCCTCGCTTGGAGAATTTTGAGCATTACTTTACTAGTGCGTGAGATGAGTACAATTGTGCGGTAGTTTGAGCATTCTTTTGCATTTCCTTTGGAAATGCAAACTGACCTTTCCCAGTCCTGTGGCCACTGCTGAGTTTTCCAGATTCGCTGGCATATTGAGTGCAGCACTTTCACAGCACCATCTTTCAGGATTTGAAACAGCTCACCTGGAATGCCATCACCTCCACTAGCTTTGTTCGTAGTGACGCTCTAAGGCCCACTGGACTTCACATTCCGGGGTGTCCAGCTTCTGCTCGTTGCCCAGTTCCCAATCTGCTTCTGCATGTGTGGGTATTGGTGGCAGCAGCAACCCCGCTTCTTGGTGGCAGATTTTGCCCCGGCCCGGCCGGGATGCTGTGGCAAAGATGTGCGTGCACTCACATGTGCCCCACACTCATTCCATGTCTGACTCTGATTCTGTGGCCTACAGCCCACCCGGCTCCTCTGTCCATGGAACTTTCCAGGCAAGCGTTCTGGGCCAGGCTGCCATTTCCTCCTCCAGCGGAGCTTCCCGCCCAGGGATCAAGCCTGCATCTGGTGTGGCTCCTGCCCTGGCAGGTGGGGTCTTCACCACTGAGCCACTGGGGAGGCCCCGCACTAAATACTGGGTAGCTTAAGCCATAAAAATGAGTGTCTCACAGTGCTGGGAGCTGGGAAGGCCAAGATCGGGTGCTAGCAGATTCTGGGTCTGGTGAGGACCCGCTTCTTGGTTCACAGTTGGCAGTCTTCTCATGGAAGACAGGACACATCACGGGGCTCTTTTACAAGGGCACAGATCTCATTGACGAGGGCTTCATAGTCTTGACCTAATCACCTGCCACAGATTCTAGCCCTCAACACCACACCCCGGCAATGAGGTTTCCACGTACGGCTCTGAAAGGACACACCTGGTTCACAGGACCTACACACCAGCTCACAGTATCTAACTGCTCGCCACCTGCCATCACACTTGCTACACCCCCGCCTGATGCTTTTGTATCCACACTTCCCGCTCCCTGGACTTTGGTTCCTTTCTTCCTTCATCTTACTTTATACCCAAGGAATTTCTGTTCATCCACCAGGACACAGACCAGTGCCTCTTCTCCAGTGAACTCTGCCGGCTCTCTCAGAATTAGCTCATCTTCTGCGCTCTCGCGAAGCTCATGGTGCCTAGCCCTGTAATAGCCTGTGATAGACTGACTGTATCGTTACTGTTTTTATCTTGGCCTGTCTGTAATTTTGAGCAGCACATGTGACTATGTGTGATCCCGAGCGTCCAGTTCATCTGGTGGGTGATAAGTAAATCATTATAAACCTGAATATATGAATATCAAGTAGATAACTTAAATTTTCTGAGAAAGCCCTCGGTCGTGTCCTACTTCCTCGTGGCCCAATGGACCGTAGCTCCTCTGCCCGTGGGATCCTCCAGGCAAGAATGTTGGAGTGGGTGGCCAGTCCCTTCTCCAGGGGGTCTTCCTGACCCAGGGATCGAACTCTGGTCTCCTGCACCATAGGCAGATTCTTTACCATCTGAGCCAAATTCTAAGTATGTGAAGACTAACCCAGACAATCTCAATAAACTCCCTTCTTCAATAGATGAGACAATAGAGGCTGAAGATTTGTCCATAAAAGAAAAAAAAAAAAAACCAGTGAGTTGGGACTTCCCTAGTTAAGCTTCACTTCAGGAGGCATGAGTTCTATCCCTGGTCGGGGAACTAAGACCCCATATATGCCATGTGGCATGGGCAAAAATCAAATTCCAAAAAGTGAATATAAATAAAACTAATGAGTTGATGGTAAAAGCAGCCCTGGGTTTGCTTTCTGATTCCTCCTGCAGACGCTACTTCCTTTCTGCTATCTTAAGGCAGAGAGGGAAAATAGTTGGGGCTACAAGAAGAAGATGATGTCGAAGGTGACCTGTTTGTTGTCTCCCTCGCCCTTTGGTTTTGTAGATCGTGTTTCTCCTGCCTTCGGACGCTACTCAGGAGAGCGAAGTGTCCGTCCCTGACGAAAACGCTGTCATACAGTTTGAGCTACAGGAAGAGTCTACCAGTGCTGGGTCAGCGACAAACATAAAGCCCGTTTTCTTTGGAGGCTATTCATTCTTCAAGTTAAGAGTCACAAAGAATCAGGTTGCCTTCCACCATGCAGGCAGGAGAGGCAGTAATAGTTTCAACATATCTTCTCTGTTTATGGAAGATGAACGACAGAAATATGTCCCTCAAACTGTAAGCCTTTATGGGGAAGAAGTGGAGGTGAAGCATTCGCCTCCCGTTCTAGAGAAAAAGTCCTCAGAAATCGTGACAAATACTGAACCACTAAAAGACGAAGACCTACAAGCTGCTCTCACACAATCCCCAGAAGAGAAAACTCCATCGTTGCAGGACCAAGCCTCAAAACTCCAACTTTTTCCATCTTATTCTGTAGAAAGTGTCCACAATTTATCACTCCAAGACTTGCCATCACAAGCTTTGAGTGCTGAAACTTCGCCAGAACAAGACTTGCTATCTGAAGCATCATCTCATGTCACAGAGTCTCATGGAATTACATCCCAAGACAAGCAATCCCAGGACATACCACTGCAAAATACACAATCCCATGACATGCTATCTGACTACCTACCGTCCCCAGACATGCCTGCTCAAAACCTCCCTTTCCAAAGACAAGCCCTGCCATTACAAGCCATGCCGTTTGGAGCCACATCGTTGCTCTCTGTGCAGTCCTCTACTATGCAACACCTAGACCAACGGTCTCTGGATTTTCAACTACACAACGTCCAATCTCAGGAACAGAGAGCTGCGCGCTTATCATATCAAGACATTAAATCGGAGGTCATGTTAATGACTGAAGAATGGAAACCTGGGGAGGAACCTCAGAGCAGGAGGCCATCAAAGCAGCATTCCCAGCTGCAGCAAAGCAAAGGCTGTCCATGTGCAAAACAGAAAGCCCCAGACGTGTACATTCAAGACGAACTGCCCCCAAGGAGGAAATCCCTGGACAAGCACGTCAGAAGCTGGCTCTCTCCAAAAAAGCAGTACATAGACAAGGAAATCCAAGTCAGTCAGACCATACTGCAGCTCCCAGATCAGCAAGCTGAGAGCCTGCGGATCCAAGAGGAGAAACCCCCGAGGCAGCTATACCAGGATATGCGAATCCAGGGGTACCATGACTGGCAGTCTCCAGACAGGAAAGTCCACACCTGGCAATCTTCAGGCCAACAATCCCAGGAATGGAGAATTCAAGACTGGAAAAGCAAGGAATGGGAGAAACGAGAATGGCAACTTGAAATGCAGCATTCCCAAAATTGGGACTTCCAGACCTGGAAAACCCAAGATCTAGGAGTGAAAGAATCCCGAAAGCAGAGATCTCTATTCCAAGAAGCCCAGGCTCTGCATGCCACTATTCCACCCGAGCTAGAAGAACAACCCCAGGATGTTCTACCAGACAGTCAGCACCAAGATAAAGACCAGCAAGACCTTCAGTCTGCAGGAATCCAAAAAGAAGTTATGGAATCAGATGCTGTGCAAACAAGGGACATCAAATCAGAGGACACGAGTTATGGAAAAAGCCAGACTCCAAGTGACTTGCAATCAGAAGACGCGAAGTCAGATTTTAACTCTTTCTCCTACCAAATCTCAGTACAAGAACTTCAATCCACAGGAAATCAAAAACAAGATATGGAAACAGATGCTGTGCTAACAAGGGACATCAAATCAGAGGACACGAGTTGCGGAAAAAGTCAAAGCCCAACTGACCTGCAATCAGAAGACATAAAACCAGATTCTAACTGTTCTTCCCACCAAAGCTCAGTACAAGACACATATCACACCTATATGTCCAGTGAAAATTCAGAACAAGATGTGAAACAAGACGCATCAGCTTGCTCAGCTGTGTGCAAAGAAGACCAGTCTTTAGCTTCCGCCTCCTGTGACCCAAAAGAAAGGCAGCAATCTGAAGACTCGAGCTGACGCGCAGACTGTCCTGCACGCTGCACGGCTCCTGATTTTGGAACCAAATTCGGGAAAAGCCACCTCCCACCTCTGTTCCCAGGTGTGGCTACTGCCTCATTTACTCCCCAGAAAACAAAGGGCAAGCAAAACACTCAAAGGATGTGTCCTTAGTCATCATAAAATGACAGCAGATATTAATACCACATCAGAACTTTCTGGGGATGAAGAAATAATTCACATTTAAACTCTGTTATCAAGGTGAGTGTCTCTGTTTATGGTCACTAATTCTTTCTACAGCTTAATATTTAATGGACTTACTCTTCCACGGTGCTAACTTGTTTTGTCTTCACCTTTGTGTATTATAGAAGCTCAGCAAGTCAACCAGAAAGAAGTCTATGCAGCTCTCTAAGGGCTCAAGGACCGACAGAGTTGGCAAGGAATAAAAATCAATCCCACCATGGCCCTGCTTTGCTGTTTCCCATCACCTAACTTACTCCCCCCTCCAAATCTAAATCTATGTTGAGGATACAGACTTTGTTCGATTAGTGAGGTGGGATGTGGCAGTGAGTACAGAATGTGGTGAAGAGGGAGAGAGAATAAAACATGCCTAGAGACAGGGAAGCAGGAGCAGGGAAGGGAAGAGACGCAGAGGCCTCAGTAGAAATTATGACGGACTCATGAATCGCTCGAAGCTCGACTGCCCGTCACACGCCTCTGCTCGCCGCTGCTAATTTCATACACTCATGACATACAATGTCACCCTCAGTGGGCAAGGGAAACTGATCACAGCCATCAGTTGCCCTCCATCCTCCATGCCTGATTACATTTGCAATCTTCTTTCTCCTTGAACTGTTTTTGATACGTGTGGGGTTATTCACCAGCCTTCTTCCCACTAATATTTACCACCCTTGTTGATGTCTGCTTTTCCCTCCCTTTTTCTATTTCAAGAAGTTTAAAATAGTGTTTCAGGAATATCTCTTCTTTATTGAAATCACAGACACTCTCATAGTTCTCTCGTTTTCTTATGAATACCCCAAGATTGTGCTGTCTCTATGTCTTTACAGGATTCTGCACGAAGGATCCTTCTAGTAGGGATTTAGTAAATTATGTTTAAAAACATAAACATGAGCTTGGAGCCTTCACCTAGAGGCGAGTGAAATTACATGCAGTAGGGTAGTGACACGCAGAGCTGGAGCGACTGGCTGTGTGCCATTTTTTGGCTGGGAATACTAAATTTTTTTTTGGTCCATTAACAAATAGATCCGCGGGGGCGGGCGGGGGGGAACCTTTAAACACAGGATAATAAAAATTGAACACTAACATTCTTCTTCAATTTTGTGTAAGCTCTGCAGTAGAGAAAAATATACGAACTTCAAACAGCGGCAAAAATAGTGTCTTAGGGAGAAAACAGAGTTTCTACATCGATACCAAAAAAAAAAAACCCAAAACCTGGTATTTTTCTAATTCAACCCAGTCCTTGGGCAGGTGGAGGGTGGAGAGTTATCACTGGCCACCCAGAGAAATGCCAGCCTTTCCTCTCCCCTCTGACCCACCGGGGGCTGGCCAGGCTGGACTGCTGCTGAAGAATCTTAGGGTAAAAGCAAGATGAAAAACCCACTCGGGAAGAGGCGTGCTTCCCCCTCTGCCAGCTGCTGGAGGGGTCGAGTGCCCCCCTTGCTTCCCCTTTCTGAGATGCTGACAGCAGCCTATCAGTGAGTGGGTGTAGAGTTGACAGAACCGACGTGTGTGGGAGGCAATAAAGGGGTGTCACTGCGTGAAGCAGCTGTTTATAAAGACGAGGTGCGAAAGGAGGAAGGGAACAGCGTTTATGATTTACTTAAAGGCATCCAAGGGTTTTCTTACTACCTTATTTTAAACATAATATGTTTCTCCTAGAATCGTTACTCGTTTTTTTTTGGAGGGGGGCGGTAATACTGGGAAGACCTGATTTTCTGATGCTACTACCGTATACCCACAGTTGCCAAGAAACCTCGGGAGAAACGAGCTGGTTGTTTGAAGTGCACTCTAATTTGCTAGACTGAACATCCCAGAGCTAGGAGGTGGGAAGGCGGCCGTCACCGGTGGAGTGCTGACGAGGTGACGCTCCCACTGCCAGGCTTGACCCCAGATGGCCTGCATTATTCTCACAGTCTCTTCTTTCTCTCTTGTCCTGGTCAGATGGAGAGAACCCAGAGCCCAGAAGAGGCTGAGTTCTGTAGAGAACTGAGCGTCGTCCGTAAATAGCTGCACAGATTAAGTCCAGGATTCTTGCGCTTCCCTGGTGGCTCAGATGGTAAAGAATCTTGCCTGCAATGCAGGGGACCTGGGTTCCATCCCTGGGTTGGGAAGACTCCCTGGAGGAGGGCATGGCAACCCACTCCAGTATTCCCACCTGGGGAATCCCCAAGGACAGAGATGCTTGGCAGGCTGCGGTCCATGGGGTCACAAAGGGTCAGACACGACTGAGGGGCTAGGCAAAGCACAACACCCGTGACAAACGGCCGCAGACACAGCTGTCTGAAACAGTACAGTTTATCCTCTCTGAGCCCCACTGGTCAGAAGTCAGGTCACTTACTCCAACACCTGGGCCACATGCTGCAGAGAGCCAATCCATCAGAGAAGACTGGTAACGGGGAAGATCGAAGGCGGGAGGAGAAGGCGGCCGCAGAGGGTCAGATGGACAGCATCGTCGGCTCTATCAACACGAATCTGAGCAAACTCTGGGAGACAGAGAAGGACAGAGGAGCCTGGCGTGCGGCCGTCCACGGCGTGGCAGAGCCGGACACGACCTAGCAATTGAGGAACAGAAGCACTTGCTCAGGGTCTCCGGCAGCTAAACTCAGAGCTCTGGCCAGACCTGTGGTTCTGAGGCTCGGGATTTCCTTCCAAGCTCGTCTATCACTGGAGGAAACCAGCGACTCACAGCTGTGGGTATGAGTCCCAGCTTCCTTGCTGCCTGTCCGCCGGGGGCCACTCTCTGCTCCTAAAAGCCGCTTCGTTTCTTCCCATGTTGTTCCTTCCGCCTTTAAGCCAGCAGCGGTTTGTCAGGTCCTTCTCAAATTTCTACTTCTGCTTTTAAGATGTCCTGTGATCACACTGAACCCATTCAGATAATCCAGGACAATCCCCTTGTTGTGAAGCAAGCTCAGTAACTGGCTGTGAAGTTCCTTCTGTCACTTAAGGCAGCACATTCATGGCTGTGATGTTTTATTGTACTCATAGTCCTGGAAACTGGGCCGTGGGATTCTCTTGGGGGCCATAATTCTACCACACCCTTGATGGGTGGTAAGGGGAGAAGGAAAATGATTCAGTATATTTCAATGTAAGATTTCCTCCTCTGATACATTAACTTGTCTTGCCTCAGTAGAAGTACCCTTTTTTCTTTATGGTTTCAATAATCACAGTTATTTATTTACATGGTTTAAAAAATCAGCTAGCCACAGAAAATTATCTTAAGTCACAAATAGGCCCATTTGTAACTCAAAATACTTCGAATTCAGCCTGAACCAGGAAAATATCATGTTATATGAATATCTTGATATAAAAAAGTGGAAAAACACTGGTCTTCTCACAATGGAAGCTCAAGATTTAAGTTTTTTCCAAATCCCAACCAACACGTACACGAACATCTCCATCCCCCAGGCTCTCTAAGAAGCGCTCAGTTTTGGTCAGAGAGACATACTGTTTACATCTTTATGACAATATATGCCATCAGAGCTGAACTATTTACTATTTTTTAAATTTGAACAGTGATTTTTTTCCCCCTAGAATTATGGTTTTTCTTTTTCTTCTTGCTTTTCAACCCCAAACTCTCCACTGGTTTTTCTAAGTCCTCTTAGCACAATGGTTCATATCACGAATTGTATCAGTTTCATCATTTTGAAGGACTTTCTGCTGGAGATGTCCGGGCTGCTCGCTCCCCATCGCTGGTACCCGGCTGCCATCTCAGGACTGACTTGCCATCATCTTGGAATTTTTTCCATGACCCTCTTTCACTTCATATCACATTTATTTCTCTCTCTTGCTATCCTCCTTTGTTAAGAAAGCAAAAACGAAACAAAATCACGTATTCCAGTAACTTCCCCCCCTTTCTCCATATATAACATGTTTATTGATTTTCCTGTTATGACAAAATATTTTTCTGGATGACTTTGTACCACAGAAACAAAAATGAATAAACACACACACTTTACTACATTTAATAGTTCAGTATGCATTTTTTACCATTCAAGCTCTGTAAAGTTTTTCCTTTTTTTTACATTTTAAAGTAATTATGCTGCTGCTGCTGCTAAGTCGCTTCAGTCGTGTCCAACTCTGTGCGACCCCATAGACGGAAGCCCACCAGGCTCCCCCATCCCTGGGATTCTCCAGGCAAGAACATTGGAGTGGGTTGCCATTTCCTTCTCCAATGCATGAAAGTGAAAAGTGAAAGTGAAGTAATTATAGACTCTTTCAAAATTCTTTGAAGCTGCAAGGATAAGAGTGTGACATGCCTTCACGTGTATCATCCAGTTGGTTGCATCTTAGGTGGATGAGACGCAAGATCAAACCCAGGAAGCTGACACTGGTACACTGCAGTTACTTGAACTATTCAGCTTTTGTCATCTTTTATCCTGCATTCATTGGTGTGTGTGAGAGTTGAGTTGTATTTCAGTTCAGTTCAGTCACTCAGTCATGTCTGACTCTGTGCATGGACCACAGCATGCCAGGCCACCCTGTCCATCACTGACTCCCAGAGCTTGCTCAGACTCATGTCCATCATGTAGGTAATGCCATCCAACCATCTCATCCTCTGTCATCCCCTTCTCCTCCCACCTTCAATCTTTCCCAGATCAGGGGCTTTTCCAATGAGTCAGTTCCTCACATCAGGTGGCCAAAGTACTGGAGTTGCAGCTTTAGCATCATTCCTTCCAATGAACACCCAGGACTGATCTCCTTTGGGATGGACTGGTTGGATCTCTTTGCAGTCCAAGGGACTCTCAAGAGTCCTCTCCAACACCACAGTTCAAAAGCATCAATTCTTCGGCGCTCAGCCTTCTTCACAGTCCAACTCTTAACATCCATACATGACCACAGGAAAAACCATAGCCTTGACTAGACGGACCTTAGTCGGCAAAGTAATGTCTCTGCTTTTTAATATGCTATCTAGGTTGGTCATAGCTTTTCTTCCAAGGAGCAAGTGTCTTTTAATTTTATGGCTGCAGTCACCATTTGCAGTGATTTTGGAGCCCAAGAAAATAAAGTCTCTCACTGTTTCCATTATTTGTCATCTATTTGCCATGAAATTATGGGACTGGATGCCATGACCTTAGTTTTTTGAATGCTGAATTTTAAGCCATTTATTTTCTTTCATCTTCACCAAGAGGCTCTCTAGTTTCTCTTCGCTTTCTGCCATTAAGATGGCGTCATCTGCATATCTGAGGTTATTGTATTTCTCCTGGCAATCTTGATTCCAGCTTGTGCTTCATCCAGCCTGGCATTTCCCCTGATGTACTCTGCATATAGGTTAAATAAGCAGGGTAACAATACATAGCCTTGAAGTACTCCTTTCCCAATTTTCAGCCAGTCTGTTGTTCTATGTCTGGTTCTAACTGTTGCTTCTTGACCTGGATACAGTGTTCTCAGGAGGCAGGTCAGGTGGTCTGGTATTCCCATCTCTTGAAGAATTTTCCACAGTTTGTTGTGACCCACACAGTCAAAGTCTTTATAGCATAGTCAATGAAGATGAGGTAGATGTTTTTCTGGAATTCTCTTGATTTTTCTATGATCCAACATTTGTTGGCAATTTGATCTCTGGTTCCTTTGCCCCTTCTAAATCCAGCTTATTCATCTGGAAATTTTCTATTCATGTACTGTCGAAGCCTCGCTTGCAGGATTTTGAGCATTACCTTGCTAGCGTGTGAAATGAGTACAGCTGTGTGGGAGTTTGCGGAGAAGGCAACGGCACCCGCTCCGGCGCTCTCTCCTGGAAAATCCCGCGGACGGAGGAGCCTGGGGGGCTGCAGTCCATGGGGTCGCTAAGAGTCGGACACGACTGAGCGACTTCACTTTCACTTTTCACTTTCGTGCACTGGAGAAGGAAATGGCAACCCACTCCAGTGTTCTTGCCTGGAGAATCGCAGGGACCGGGGAGCCTGGTGGGCTGCCGTCTATGCGGTCTCACAGAGCCGGACACGACTGAAGCAACTTGGCAGCGGCAGCAGCAGTGTGGGAGTCTGAGCATTCTTTGGCATTGTCCTTCCTTGGAATTGGAATGAAAAGTGGCCTTTTCCAGTCCTGTGGGCACTTCTGAGTTTTCCAAATTTGCTGGCATATTGAGTGCAGCGCTTTCACAGCATCATCTCTCAGGATTTGAAACAGCTCAGCTTGAATTTCTTCACCTCCTCTAGCTTTGCTCATAGTTCATTCTCTTTAATTGCTGAGTAGCATTCTATGTGTGGTTGTATACTCTGGTTGTTCCAGATTTTGTTTAACCATTCATCTACTGAAGGACATTTGGGTTGTTTAATATAGTTTTCTCTTATGCACAAAACTGTGAGAAACATTCATGTGCCGATTCTGTGTGAAAACTGTTTCATTTCTCTGGGGTAAATGTACAGAAGTACAATTTCTGGGTTGCATGGTAAGTACATGTAAAGTTTTGTAAGACCCTTCCAGACTCTTTTCCAGAGTGGCTTTACATTTTCACATTCCCACCAGCAGTGTATGAGAGACCCTATTTCTCTGCATCGTCACAAGCATTTGGTATTATCACGTTTGCATTTTAACCATCCTGCTAAATTTGCAGTTATATCTCATGGCAGGTTTAATTTACATTTTCCTTAATAACTAATAACTAATGAGCTTGCTTTCATGTTGCCCGCTGCCTTTTCAGAAACAGCACCTGGTGATAAAGTTTGGAGACTGTGCCTGTCTGAAAATGTTGTAATCTATATCCTCTCAATAGTTGGATGGTTTGGTTGTCGTGTAAAATTCTAGTTTAGAACAATTACTCTTCTGAATTTTTAAAGGCTGATTGTCTTCCCATTTCCAGTATTGCTACTGAAAAATCCGAATACTAATATTTCTAGCCTTTTATATGTGATTTGACTTTTCTTTCCTCTTAGAATCTTCAAGGGTGTTTCATTTGTAGCCACTGTTCTGAAATTTAGTCATGTGGGTCTATTTTCATCAATTTTTCTGGGTATTCAAATGTAAATTTTTATATTATTTTATACTCCTGGTTTTTCTCCTTTTCTCTTTCTGTAACTGCTATTGAAACTCCTGAGTTAGACTTATTATTATATTCTTTCTTCTATTTTCTGTTTTATTGCTCTTCTTTTCTGCATTCTGGTTAATTTTCTCTACTTCTTATCAAAACTGTCTACTGAGGTTTTCTTTCTGACTTTCATTTCTATTTTCAAGAGATCTATCAATATTTATTCTCTGCTTCCTTTTTGAACAGCCAGTAACAGCAGTTCTTGGAGGCAAATGCTAAGACTAGGCACAGGGGCAAAAAGAACAGGCCAGCTCAAGGGAAAGAAATTACCTGGTCAAGAAGAGGCTATGCAAGCTATTATCAGGATGGATTAGAGTCTGGAACTCTCTGCAAACTCATCAATAATTTCTGTCTATGTTAACTCCTGAATGGTCAGATCTCGTAAGACAGCTGCTCTTGTGCTCTCTGTCCAGCCCCTGCCTAACCTGGCCCTGCCTCACAGATGCCAATCTACAAGCCGATCTACAAACAACCCAGATATTGAAACCAAGGGAGCGCTTTACAGGAGCAACACCGGGAGTGAGAAGATAATCAGGCTTTAAGCATCAGAAGAGCAGCTTCTAAACTAGACATGGGAAAAAAGCCGCTTCTGGGCTAACTCCCTGTGACATTTCCAATGCTCTTATAAAAACACACAGGACATTTAGTTGATGAATAAACCAAGCTTAAGTTCGGAAATAAAGCAAACGTAACGTAAACCCAAGCATCTGGCCACCATGATTAAAGTGGTAATAATAACAGAAGCAACGCTCACTGCTACTGTTCTTATTTCAATTTGTATAACACCCACTACATGCCAGATACTTTATAGTCCGTTCTCAATTCTCCTGAAAGTGAAAGTCGCTCAGTTGTGTCTGACTTTTCGCAACCCCGTGGACTATACAGTCCATGGAATTCTCCGAGGCCAGAATACTTGAGTGGGGAGCCTTCCCTTCTCCAGGGGACCTTCCCAACCCAGGGCTCGAACCCAGGTCTCCTGCATTGTGGGTGGATTCTTTACTGTCTGAGCCACCAGGGAAGTCTAAGAATACGGGAGTATTCTTACACATAGTATCGAATCAGGGTCTCCTGCATTGCAGGCAGATTCATTACCAACTGAGCTATCAAGGCAACAATTAGTATTTCCATTTTTAACAAGGAATGAAATATTTTAATGAACATGTGAGTTAATATGAATACGTAAGTTAATACATCACTTGGCCAAGATTCCATAACTAGCAAATAAAAGGGCTGGGAATTAATTCTAAATTTCTATGCTCTAAGGATTGAGTTTTCCACTCAATGTATTTTCAGAATTAACTTGCATGAATTAAAGCATAATAAAACTCAGCTTCCACATTTGTCAGATGGCTATTACTACAATGTTCCAATCATCATGCTTAGAGAAGCAGGTAGGGGAGAAAGAGGAACTAGAAAAGGCCCAGAGGAAAGCTAGACCTTGAGTGATGAGGATGAAACGGTACATTATAAAGTATCTGGAATAGAGTTCACTTACTTTCGAGAACACTGACTCAGCATCAAAGGATTTTCACAGAAGATGATATCCACTAGGATTCTATGTCCACGGAACATTGAATGAAAGAAGGTAAATTCAGAGAAAGGAATTTTAAGGTGTTCTAACTGGCAAATGGCTAGATACTGCCTTAGCAGCATTTTCAAAGTAGGCAGACCTGATTTAAGCAGAGGATGCCAACACAGAATGGATGAAAAACACAGTTCTTCCCTCCCCTTCCTCCATGCACTGAGAGAGCAGCTCCTTCTCTGAAGATACTGGGGTGCACTTTTCTACCCCTTGAATCTGGGTTTTCCACGTCAGTGATCAGAGGGAGATTAGCACACATGATTCGGGAGACTTTCGAGAGCATTTGAGACGCGAGAGTCCACCAACTGCCAGGTATGTGACTGTGTGCTAAGGCGCTTCAGTTGTGTCCGACTCTTCGTGACCCCACGGACGGTAGTCCCCCAGGCTTCTCTGTCCAGAGGGTTCTCCAGGCAAGAATACTAGAGTGGATCGTCATGCCCTCCTCCAGGGGACCTTGCCAACCAGGGAACTGAACCAGCATCTCTTTTGTTTCCTGAATTGGCAGGCGGGTTCCTTACCACAAGAGCCACCTGGGAAGCCCAGATATGTGCCAGAAATCATACTAAATCATCTAGCTGTGGTCCCGCCACGAACAGCATGAAAAGGCAAAATGGTAGGACACTGAAAGAGGAACTCCCAGGTCAGTAGGTGCCCAACACGCTACTGGAGGTCAGTGGAGAAATAACTCCAGGAAGAATGAAGGGATGGAGCCAAAGCAAAACCAACACCCAGCTGTGGATGTGACTGGTGATAGAAGCAAGGTCCGATGCTGTAAAGAGCAATGTTGCATAGGAACCTGGAATGTCAGGTCCATGAATCAAGGCAAATTGGAAGTGGTCAAACAAGAGATGGCAAGGGTGAACGTCGATATTCTAGGAATCAGCGAACTGGAACGGGTGAATTTAACTCAGATGACCATTATATCTACTACTGCGGGCAGGAATCCCTTAGAATAAATGGAGTAGCCATCATGGTCAACAAAAGAGTCCAAAATGCAGTACTTGGATGCAGTCTCAAAAACGACAGAATGATCTCTGTTCATCTCCAAGGCAAACCATTCAATACCACAGTAATCCAAGTCTATGCCCCAACCAGTAATGCTGAAGAAGCTGAAGGTGAATGGTTCTATGAAGACCTACAAGACCTTTTAGAACTAACACCCAAAAGAGATGTTCTTTTCATTATAGGGGACTGGAATGCAAAAGTAGGATGTCAAGAAACAGCTGGAGTAACAGGCAAATTTGGCCTTGGAATGCAGAATGAAGCAGGGCAAAGGCTAATAGAATTTTGCCAAGAAAATGCACTGGTCATAGCAAACACCCTCTTCCAACAACACAAGAGAAGACTCTACACATGGACATCACCAGATGGTCAACACCGAAATCAGATTGATTATATTCTCTGCAGCCAAAGATGGAGAAGCTCTATACAGTCAACAAAAACAAGACCAGGAGCTGACTGTGGCTCAGATCATGAACTCCTTATTACCAAATTCAGACTCAAATTGAAGAAAGCAGGGAAAACCACTAGACCATTCAGGTATGACCTAAACCAAATCCCTTATGATTTTACAGTGGTTGTGAGAAATAGATTTAAGGGCCTAGATCTGATAGATAGAGTGCCTGATGAACTATGGACTGAGGTTCATGACATTGTACAGGAGACAGGGATCAATACCATCCCCATGGAAAAGAAATGCAAAAAAGCAAAATGGCTGTCTGAGGAGGACTTACAAATAGCTGTGAAAAGAAGGGAAGTGAAAAGCAAAGGGAAAAAGGAAAGGTATACCCATTTGAGTGCAGAGTTGCAAAGAATAGTAAGAGGAGATAAGAAAGCTTTCCTCAGTGATCAATGCAAAGAAATAGAGGAAAATAATAGAATGGGAAAGACTAGAGATCTCTTCAAACTTTAGGATTGACTGCTTTGATCTCTTTGCAGTCCAAGGGACTCTCAAGAGTCTTCTCCAACACCATAGTTCAAAAGCATCTGCTTTATTGACTATGCCAAGCCTTTGACTGCATGTATCACAATAAACTGGAAATTCTGAGAGAGATGGGAATACCAGACCACCTGACCTGCCTCTTGAGAAACCTGTATGCAGGTCAGGAAGCAACAGTTAGAACTGGACATGGAACAACATACTGGTTCCAAACAGGAAAAGGAGTACGTCAAGGCTGTATATTGTCACCCTGCTTATTTAACTTAAATGCAGAGTACATCATGAGAAACGCTGGACTGGAAGAAACACAAGCTGGAATCAAGATTGCCGGGAGAAATATCAATAACCTCAGATGTGCAGATGACACCACCCTAATGGCAGAAAGTGAAGAGGAACTGAAAAGCCTCTTGATGAAAGTGAAAGAGGAGAGTGAAAAAGTTGGCTTAAAGCTCAACATTCAGAAAACGAAGATCATGGCATCTGGTCCCCTCACTTCATGGGTAATAGATGGGGAAACTATAAAGAAAGCTGAGTGCTGAAGAATTGAGGCTTCTGAATGGTGGTGGAGAAGACTCTCGAGAGCCCCTTGGATGCAAGGAGATCAAAGCAGTCAGTCCTAAAGGAAATCAACCCTGACTATTCATTGGAAGGACTGATGTTGAAGCTGAAACCGCAATACTTTGGCCATCTGATGCAAAGAACTGACTCATTGGAAAAGACCCCGATGCTGGGAAAGATTGAAGGCGGGAGGAGAAGGGGACGACAGAGGATGAGATGGTTGAATGGCGTCACCGACTAGATGGACATGAGTTTGAGAAGCTCTGGGAGTTGGTGATAGACAAGGAAACCTGGTGTGTTGCAGTTTATGGGGTCCCAAAGAGTCAGATGCAACTGATCAACTGAACTGAAGCTAATAAACTCAGCTGGCAAAAAACAAAAGTGACAGGCTAAACAGACACGTCTGCTTCAAGATGCAGCTAATTAATTCTGTGGCCTGAGAGGTTTTGTTTTCTACCTGTCTGAAGATTGAGAAGTAGAATACACGTCCATAAAACTCATTTATTTGAGAGTTGAAATGTCTTTATAGACCATTTAGTCCAACCTAATAGGTGCACAGATAAGGAGGCTGAAACCAAGAGGGGGCTATGACTTGCCCGAGATCACAGTGAGTTCCTGACTGAATCGGGTCTACTGGTCAGATCCTCTGACCCCCAGACCTGGGCCTTTTACTCACTAACCTTCTTGAGATCTTGACCAGTGCTGAGATTCCATGACTATGACTCAGCGGTTCTATAATTCCAAGGCAAAGCACAACAAAGGCAGTGCTCCCGACAGCCGTGGTGCAGAGGAACATGACCTAGGCTGAAGCATCAGCTAAATCACTCTTTTGGTTTCACTTCAAAATCTCAGCTACACCATCATGGGCTCGAGAGCCGCACACAGCCCTGTGTTCCTAGTCTTTCCTCCAGACATCACTATGCCCGAATTTCAGTCAGGGGATGGTACAGGCACAACCTACGACTCAAGCATGCCCTTCCCAAAATTACTCGCTACAAGAATGAAAGTCTTAGGGGTGAGTAAGATTTTCCCCCATGTAAATTCCACAGAGGGTATGTTAGAGGCTTGATGTTTCTTAGCCCCCAAATTTGTATTTGAAATCCTAATCTTAATGTGATGGTATTTGGAGATGGAGTTTTCGGGAGGTCATTAGTTTCCGATGGTGGAGCCTGCATGAATGGGGGATTAGGGCCCTTGGAAGGGGAGGACAGAAAGCTAGCTAGCTTTCTTTCAACAGCAGCACTCTGCAACCTGGCAGAGGACCTCCTTCAGAACCCAACCAGGCCAGGAATCTGAGCTCAGACTTTGGGTCTTCAGAACTATGAGGAGTAAATTTCTGCTGTTTGTAAGCCACTCAGTCTATGGTGCTTTGTTAAAGAAGCCTGAACTAAGACAGTGGGTAAGAAGAGAAGGGGAAATATATATAAATAAATATATACGGTAGAATGATGTTTAGCAAAGTGATCCAGTTATATATACATTCTTTTCCGTGTTCTCTTCTATTACGATTTACCACAGGGTGCTGAATACTGTTTCCTGTGCTACAGAGCAGGACCTCATTGTCTATTCATAACGGTCTTCACGTGCGACCCTAAACTCCCAGTCCAACCCTGCCCCTGCCTCCGCCCCCCACTCTGGAAACCTCAGGTCTGTTCCCTAGGTCTCTGAGTGTTTCTGTTTCATCGATAAGTTCGTTTAAGTCACATTTTAGATTCCATGTCCAAATGATGTCATATGGTATTTGTCTTTCTCTTTCTGACTTACTTCTCTTAGTGACAATCTCTAGGCCCACTGATGTTGCTGCAAATGAGATTGTTTCATTCCATTTATAGCTAAGTAGTATTCCACTGTGCATAGAAACCATGGTGGTGGTGGTGTCGCTCAGTCATGTTCGACTCTTGAGACCCTAAGGACTGTAGCCCACCAGGCTCCTCCATGGGATTCTCCAGGCAAGAATACTGGAGTGGGTTGCCATTTCCTTCTCCAGGGGATCTTCCTGACCCAGGGATCGAACCCGGGTCTCCTGCATTGCAGGCAGATTCTTTACCAACTGAGCTGCAAGGGAAGACCTACATCTTCTCTATTTATCTGTTGATAAAACATTTAGGTTGCTTCCAAGTCTTGCCTACTGAAAACAGTGCTGCTATGAACATTGCAAGGGCTTTCCTGGTATCTCAGCGGGTTAGGAATCTGCCTGCAATGCAGGAGATCCCAGTTCGATTCCTGAGTTGGGAAGATCCCCTGGAGAAGGGATAGGCGACCCACTCCAGTCTTCGTGGGCGTCCCTTGTGGCTCAGCTGGTAAAGAATCCGCCTGCAATGAGGATACCCTGGTTCCATTCCTGGGTCGGGAAGATCCCCTGGAGAAGGGAATGGCACCCCACTCCAGTCTTCTTGGGCTTCCCTTGTGGCTCAGCTGGTAAAGAATCCGTCTGCAATGTGGGAGACCTGGGTTCAATCCCTGGGTCGGGAAGATCCCCTGGAGAAGGGAATGGCACCCCACTCCAGTCTTCTGGCCTTGGAGAATCCCATGGAGTGTATAGTCCGTGGGGTCGAAAAGAGTCAGACACGACTGAGCGACTTTTACTTTTCATGAACATTGCAGCGCATGCATCTTTCTGAATTATGGTTTTGTGTGGATCTATGCTCACGAATTGGGTTTCTGGATCATATGACAATACCAGTTTCAGCTTTTTAACAAACCTCCAGTTCTCCACTCCCATCAGCATGTAGGAAGGCTTCCTTGTATCCACAGCCTCTCCAGCATTCATTTTTGTATACATTTTTAATGATGGTCATTGTGACCAGTGTGAGGTGGTACCTCCTTGTAGCTTTTCATTTCTTAATAATGAATAATGTTGAGCATCTTTTCACGTGCCTGTTGACCATCTGTATGTCTTTGGAGAAATACCTATTTATATTCTATACATCTTTTGACGGGGCTGTTTGTTTTTTTGTTGTTGCATTGTATGAGCTATTTGTATGTTTTGAAAA
The DNA here is from genome assembly GCA_006410935.1 of Redunca redunca. Lineage (NCBI taxonomy): Eukaryota > Metazoa > Chordata > Mammalia > Artiodactyla > Bovidae > Redunca > Redunca redunca. The sequence continues at coordinate 1,709,981 of SJYQ01000535.1, read as the reverse complement.
TTAAGCCTTCGTTAGCTGCATCATCTGCAAATATTTCTCCCATTCTTTAGGTTGTCTTTTTGTTTTCTTTATGGTTGGTGATACCGTGTTTCAAGGTAGGAGCCAGTTCCAAAGTTTATGCTTGCTAAATTCAGGAGATGTGTATCACTTCTGTGCCAATCCTGTGTAAGATTCTATGGAAAGGAAAACATTAAATGAATAAGCCAAGATCCCTGGACTCTTAAAAGTTACATAATAAAAATCCCCAAACTGACTACCTGTATGATTTTTTTCCAGTCAAGTTCAGAAAAAAGAAAGGAAGAAGAAAATTGAATAGAAGTCAACACACTGAATTCTATATCCCAGGCTGTTCAGTCCTACAGTTTCATATTTTCCCAGTGAAAAATCAAAATTCAGCCTGAAAACATGATATGGTGTTTGTGTATGTGGAAACTTTTTGCAGAAAATCTCCTTAACACTGTAAGTCTTCATGTATCCATCCATCTATCCACGTCATCAGCATTAATTATCAATTATTTAGCAATCTTCTTTTCAGACAATGTGGGGATTCAGGTATGTTTGAGGCTATGAAAGTGAAAGTGTTAGTAGCTCAGTTGTGTCCGACTCTTTGCGACTCCAGAGACTATAACCCACCAGCTCCTCTGTCCGTGGAATTCTCTGGGAAAGAATGCTGGAGTGGCCGTTCCCTTCTTCAGGAGATCTTCCCTACCTGGGAATCTAACCCAGGTCCCCTGCACTGCAGGCAGACTCTTTACCATCTGAACCACTAGGGAAGCCTTTTGAGGCTATAGTATTGCCCAGATCTTAGAAAATATCCTTTCAATACCCAGACCTCTAAGAACAGAAAATAGAAATAAATCAATATTTTTTTTCAGGAGAAATAAAGAGATTAGTACATAAATATGGCCCACTGACATGAGGAATGGGGCCATCAGTCTAAACTGCATTAGCACCTATTCAAATATGATGACTTCCAAACTTCTGCTGAAGAGTGAAAGTTATTTCTGAAATACACGTTATTAAACTACATGCAGGAAACTACGTTTAACATTATAGGGCCTATAAAGACAAGCGCAATCTAGTTTCTCTCACTGAGGAGAGAAAACGAATAATTTAAAATGAAGAGAATGAAAATGTTAATAACTGCATTTCAATGCAGCATTTACTGAAAGTCATAAATGGTGTTGGTGGTGGGGCAGGAGAACCCAGAGGGGAAAGTTACTTCCAGCTAAGGGGATGAGACAGCATCATGGCAGATCTGAACACAGAAGAAGTGATGCAATTTTAGAAAGCAGAGAGGAGGGAGGTAGAATATTCTAGATGAAGAGAGCATAATGGGCAAAGGTTCATGGTGGCGCAGCTTTCGTGAATGGCAAAGGAGAGCGGGAGAAAAAAGCTGGGCTTAAAAGATGCGAGAGGATTGAAAAAGGACAAACTAAGAAGCAACCAGGACGGACCAGTGAAGTGTGGGACATCCACACAGTGGACTTTTACTCAGCAGAAAAAGCAACGAGCCATCAAGCCACGAAGGGACGAGGAGGCCCTGAGCACGCACTGCTGAGCGAAGGGAGCCGGCTTGCAGAGGCCACCAGCTATCACGTGACGCCAACTACAGCCATCCTGGGAAAGCACCAGCTACCACGTGACGCCAACTACAGCCATCCTGGAAAAGCACCAGCTGTCACATGACGCCAACTACTGCCATCCTGGGAAAGCACCAGCTACCACGTGATGCCAACTATAGCCATCCTGGAAAAGCACCAGCTACCACGTGACGCCAACTACAGCCATCCTGGAAAAGCACTAGCTATCACGTGATGCCAACTACAGCCATCCTGGGNCACGTGATGCCAACTACAGCCATCCTGGAAAAGCACCAGCTATCACGTGAAGCCAACTACAGCCATCCTGGGAAAGCACCAGCTGTCATGTGACGCCAACTATATGCCATCCTGGGAAAGCACCAGCTGTCATGTGACGCCAACTATATGCCATCCTGGGAAAGCACCAGCTGTCACGTGATGCCAACTACAGCCATCCTGGAAAAGCACCAGCTACCACGTGACGCCAACTACAGCCATCCTGGAAAAGCACCAGCTGTCATGTGACGCCAACTATATGCCATCCTGGGAAAGCACAAGCTATCACGTGATGCCAACTATACGCCATCCTGGAAAAGCACCAGCTACCACGTGACGCCATCCTGGAAAGCAGAACTACAGAGACGAGGCCGTCAGTGGCTGCCGGGAAACGAGGAGGGCAGGGCAGGATGAAGAGGTGGAGAATGGGGGGTTTTCAGGGCAGGGAAAACCACTGTGTACGATAGCACAAGGGTGGACACGTGACATCATGCATTTCCCACAAGCCCTGGAACGCAACACAGGCCCTGCAGCCCAGCGTAAAGTAGGATCTCTGGCTGACAGTCGTGTCGATGCGGCTCATCAGCTTTAACAAAACCACCATCCGGTGGGAGACGCTGATATTTGGGTGGGAGGTGGAGGAAGGGGATAGGGCGATATACGGGAACTCTGCATTTTCCACTCAATTTTTCTGTGATTCTAAAACTACTCTTAAAAATAAAGCTTAATATTTTAAATAAAATGGTAAGTATGGTAAATTTTATATGTACCTTTTACCATGGTGATAGAAAAGTACAAAAAAATAAATGCTAAGTGATGAGGAGAAGTAGCCAGGGAAGCAATTTGGAGGCCTAATTTCCAGGAGCCCTATAAACCACCCTTACTCAAATTTTATAGCACAGATAAGTGTTAATATTTTCCAGTCTGTAAAATCAATGAAATAACCTAAGGAGCTTTACGAAACACACACGAAGCCTCCAGACCATGCTCCAGAACTATCTGATTACAATTGTGAGGGGGTGGGGGCTGCAGACCATTTTCAACACTTCTCTGAATGAATTTGATGACTGCTGTGTTTCAAACAATACTGAGAAAAGCAATGGGGTTAGGCTTCTCTTTTACACTGTCAAACAGGGGAAATGGATGCTGGTGCAGAAAGGCCAGTGAGAAGACAATTGTAATAGTTTAGATGAATGGCAGCAGCCACTGAGCTGAACTTACTCCCCAGACATCAAGCTTTCCCACTGCAGGAGCCGCAACTGCCGAGAACATTTAGGCCTTGAGAAGCAGAAGGCGATGTGTGCCTGCTGGAAGACCGCACGGCAAGGAAGGGAGAGAGAAGGGGATCAGCTTCCCAGCCGCCGATGGAGACAAGCTGAGAATATTCGCACACACGCACTGACACATGGGAGGGACTTGGGGTTCGTGAAACAGGTGCCCCAACATTGGGGACGACAGAAAAAAAAGAAAGAGCAAAAGCCAAATATTTATGATTTTGAAAACAGAGGCAAGAGGAAAGCGTGGTTACTCTCTGATTGTAGGAGGTCAGGGGACATTCGAAGAGCAGAAGATGACTTTAAGCCTCAGAAAGAGATGACGCTAAAAAACAGAGGGCAGAAAGAAGAGGAGGTTCAAAGGGAGAAAAGGGAACTTGGTTCTGGCATATGGAATGCAGGGTGGTAGTGGGAGATGCAGGTGGTGGTGTTTGACGAGAGCTGAGCGTGTGAGTCTGGAGGCGAGGAAGGCGGCACCATTTACAATGTACCTTTGCAAACAGTACTTGCTACGGAAGTAGGGGAGCTCAGCGTCTGAGAAGGTGGACTGGGAATAAATGAAGACTGAAGACGCAGACTCATATATTGTATACCTTCTAATCACTTCATCATTCTTACCAACCAAAACACTGCTTGGTGTTGTAGGGCATCACAAATGTGTCGCAGAGAGAAAAAAAATAGAAAAATGTAGAAAAGATGGGGTCCTCTGGGCCCCGGGAGATGACGGACCCTCCACAGGCTCAGAGGACTGGCCGTCAGCAGAAGGGTTTTCTGACTGCCCACTACTTGAGGCCAGACTGGTATGGTGACTTATTATTTTTTATTGGAGTGTAATTAGCTTCCCAGGTGACTCAGTGGTAAAGAGTCCGCCTGCCAAGGCAGGAGACGTGGGGGGCGGGGTTGATCTCTTGGAGCAGGAATGGCATTTTACTCCAGGATTCTTGCCTGGAAAATGCCATGGACAGAGGAACCTGGCAGGCCACAGTCCATGGGGTCACAAATAGTGGGACACAGCCCGGCAAGTAAGCACCCATGCATAATTGCTTTACAAGGATGTATTCATTTCTGCTGTGCAACATAACGTCGTGACTCAGCCGTGGGTATACGTTATCCCCTCCCTCTTGAGTCTTCCTCCTTTTCCGCTCACCTAGGTCATCACCGGGCAGCTGGGCTCCCTGTGCTATGGTGATTTAGGATCAGGTGTTTCTCAGAGTCTATCACTTATATGAAAAAGCCTTTGAGGTTTCTCCCCCAGCTTTACTGAAACATAGTTGACATATAACACTGTGTAAACTTAAGGTGTACAATGCAGTGATTTGATACACATACGTATTGCAAAATGTTTATACAGTAAGGTTAGTTATCACTCCTTTGCCTCATATAATTTGTGGAAATGGTGGCGAGAATATTAAAGCTTGGCTCTCATAGCAACATTTAAGTCCACAGTGCTGTCCTGCTGCCTACGGTCACTGTGCTGGACCCTCGGTCCCCAGAACTTAAAATCAAACGTTTGTTCCCTGTGACCGACATCTCCCCATTTCCCCTGCCGCCCTGTCCCTAGCAATCAGCACCCTACTCTCCGCCCCCCAGTCCCTAGCAATCGCCATCCTGCTCTCCGTTCCTGTGAGTTTTAAATAATTTCATCTATTTTTGGGTGTGCTGGGCCTCCACTGCCGTGCGGGCTTTGCTCCAGCTGCGGCGAGCAGGGGCCGCTCTGTGGCAGGCGAGCAGGGCTCAGCGGCTGCGGCTCGGCAGCTGTGGTTTCCCGGCTTTAGAGCACGGGGTCAACAGCTGTGGCGCCCGGGCTCAGTTCGTCATCAGCACGTGGGATCTTCCTAGACCTGGGATCAGACCCGCGTCTCCTTCGTTGGCAGGCGAATTCTTTACCACTGAGCCACCAGGGAAACCCCGAGTTTGAAGTTTTTAGATTCAGCATACAGAGGACATAATGCGGTATCTGCCTTTTCTTTTGACTTACTTCGCTTAGCATAATGCCCACAAGATCCATCCATGTTGTTGTAAAAGCAGGGTTTCTTTTGTGATTGAATAATATTCCTGTGTGAGCGTGTCTTTATCCACGCATCTGCCGATGAACCTTTCGGCTGTTTCTCTGTCTTGCCTGTTGTGAATAATGCTGCAGTTGACTTGAGGGTATAGGTAGCTCTTCGAGACAGTGATTGCATTTCCTCTGGACATATACCCAGAAGTGGAATTGCCGGATCACAGGGCAGGACCATTTTTCACCTTCTGAGGACTCCCCATCCTGTCTGCCGCAGTGATGCGTCCCCTCCAGGAGTGCACAAGGGCTCCCCCTTCTCAACGTCGGCTCTAGCGATTGCTCCCTTGTCTCTTTGATGACCGCCGTCCTAATAGGTGTGAAGTGATGTCTATTTGTGGTCTCTATTTGCATTTCCCTGATCTTGGAGAGTCTAAGACGCAGACTTCTCAGCCTCGCCTGGAGGGTCTTTTTAGTAAGTACTGGGTGTGACCCGAGAGCCTGCATTTCTGATTCCCACGTGATCCTGATGTTCCCAATCCATGGATTACCTTTTCAGGAGCAGGGAATTAGATCACTTTACTCTCATCAGTCACTGGACGGAGGGGTCAAGAGAATATCTGTAGAAGCTTCTACTGCCATCATAAAGAAGCGTCTACTATACTTCCCTGGTTTCTAAACGGGGGCAATTTCCTTTTAAGCAGAAGGAGGCCTCCTAAATTCTCGCACAGGAAGCCCACCACGCTGATAGCTTCTCACCAGGACGTTCTCCTCTGTCTGCAGGCTATCCAGATCCTGTTTGGAGTGATGAACTTTTCTTTTGGAATTGTTCTCCTTTTCACCTTGGAAGATCCATACCCAAGGTTTCCCTTTATATTTATTTCAGGATATCCATTCTGGAGCTCTGTTTTGGTGAGTATAAGTCAGTCAAATTCAATTTGAAGTCATGCCAACAGGGATATCAAGGAGTTCTTAGTGATGAAATGAGCTACGCTGCGTTGTATGATATGGTTTGAAAAATTAAAATAAAATTCAACTCTGTTGAAATGATTTCCCCATTAATTCATCAGTTACTTGCATTCCATCACTGGGTTCCTTTGGGAATATTTGCTTGGGTCTTGACACTATTTGTCCACTCGTCCATTCAAAATGAATTACTATTATAAGTCAGATATGGAAGACCCCTGGTGTAGGAAATGGCAACCCATTTCAGTACTCTTGCCTGGTAAATCCCATGGATGGAGAAGCCTGGGGGGCTACAGTCCATAGGGTCACAAAAAGTTGGACACGACTAAGCAACTTCAGTTTCACTATGGAAAACAGCATAGAGGTTTCACAAAAAATTATGAAAAATAGATTTATGACCCTGAAATTCCACCTCTAGGAATATACCCAATGGAAATAAAAGCAGTTGGTCAAAAGCATAGACGCTCATAGCAGCAATGATCACAACAGGCAAGTCACGGCACGACCCAAATGTCCATCGGTGCACAAGTGAAGACGCTGTGCGACGCCACACACAGTGAAATGCCACTCAGGCTTGTTCATGAGGAGGGAGGCTATCTTGCCACCTGTGACAACGCGAATGAACTCTGAGGGCATCACGCCAGTTGAGATGTCAGACAGAGAAAGACAAGTACAGCTGATCTTGCTTGTATGTGGACTCCAGGAAAGAGGCCAGGGGACGGGCAGAGGCGAGCAGGGAGCCGAATGAATCTGCTCTCAAGGCGCACACCTCCAGTGTAAGACATACAAATGCCAGAAATGCAACCCACAGCACGAGGACCAGTCAGCACTGCCATGTGATACACGGGAAAAGTTTAAGAGGGTGGATCCTAGGAGTTCTCATCACAAGGAAACTTTTTCTTCTTCTTTGCTTTCTCTTTTCCTTTATTTGATACTGATACAAGATTATGAATGGATGGCAACTAAACGTATTGGGGTAATCTTTTCATGATACATGTAAGTCAAATCATTAAGTTGTGTACCCTAAACTGATACAGTGCTATAATTCAATTATATCTCAATAAAACTGGGTGGGGGAGGGGGCAAAGAAAAAGAATAATGCATGAGCCCTTCCTTCAAACGGCTCTCACATCTAGCAAGAAAGAAAACACGGAAACAGGTCCTTTCAAAATGAGATATCACAGAGGCATAGAAAGTGCTTATATAAGCAGAGATGAAAGATCAAGTTACTCTTTAGAGAGGTGGAGAAGCAGCTAGGACTTCTCAGCTGTACCTTTGAGCTGCACAGAAGCATTTAATCACATCCAAGAAGCAACATTGTAGCACTTATTCTAGTATCAGAAAACTGGCAGCGTCTGGGGATTCTGAAAAACGGCAGTCCCCGGTCTCAGGGTCTCAGCTGAGTAGGGAGTGTCAGTCGCTCGGTTGTGTCCAGCTCTTTGCGGCCCCCTGGACTGCAGCCCGCCAGGCTCCTCTGTCCATGGAAGTCTCCAGGCAAGAACGCTGGAGTGGGGTGCCATTTCATTTCCTTCTCCAGGGAATCGTCCCTGCCCGGGGGTCAAACCGGGGTCTCCTGCATCTCCTGCCTTGGCAGGCAGCTGAGTAGAGTGTCGGACAATTATCGTCTGGTGTGATGGGTGATGATAAAGGACACACAAGCTGCTGCTGCTGCTGCTGCTGAGTCGCTTCAGTCGTGTCCGACTCTGTGCGACCCCACAGACGGCAGCCCACCAGGTTCCCCCGTCCCTGGATTCTCCAGGCAAGAACACTGGAGTGGGTTGCCATTTCCTTCTCCAATGCACAAAAGTGAAAAGTGAAACTGAAGTCGCTCAGTCAGGTCCGACTCTTAGCCACCCCATGGACTGCAGCCTACCAGGCTCCTCCGTCCACGGGGTTTTCCTAGGCAAGAATACCGGAGTGGGCTGCCATTGCCTTCTCCACACACAAGCGGACTCTGCAGAACAGAGGGCAGGTTTTCCAGAGACATCTGCAGCTTGACTGACTCTTGAAGGACGAGTGGTTAACCTGCTGGGAAGGAAAGGAGTGGGGGTGTTTGGGCGTTAGGGGCACTGCTGCCTCGCTGCATACCAAGGGAGAATCACAGGCGAAGGCTTAAGGTATGGGAGGACCGAGTCCAGCCCAGACAGCGAGAGTGGCGGGACGGAGCTGGAGACGCTCCAGTCCACGTGGCTAGAATTTTAAAATAGATGTGTTGTAATCAGCTTGGAAGTTTCCTCCAGATGATAACAAAAACAGCATGGCTCACCCCGTGGAAATTACCAGGATTTTCCAGAATGTCCCGGAGAAGGCGATGGCACCCACTCCAGCACTCTTGGCTGGAGAATCCCAGGGTCAGAGGAGCCGGGTAGGAGGCTGTCTATGGGGTCACAGAGTCGGACACGACTGAGGTGACTTAGCAGCTGCATCCCCATCTATGTTCTCATCCAAAAGAACACGTTGGACTGCAAATGGCTATGAAGGAGGCTCCTTGTCAGAATGGCGGGATCCAGTCTCACTGGCTGTAAACTGATTTGGCACTAGTCTCTCGTGGTATCAGAGCCAAGTCCACAGTAGCTATGAAAGGAAGACAGATGAGAAAACAAAAAAGCTCAGGAAGGGTAAAAAATTTCTCTCGTTCAAATAGTTAGGACCAAAGCAAATTTCTAGTCCTGGATTTCGCCCACTATACATTTAGGACAATCATGGAAGGCATCAGCCCTTCTCACTGCCTTGGGGACTGTGTGAACTAGGAAAGAGGGATGCAAAAGAAATGGACAGCGGTCTGTTAACCACAGCAATTCTTTAAATCAGTTCAATGTGTCCATCACTAAGATACGTATTCTTTTTAACAGTTTGTTAATTCTGGAGCCTTTCTAGTTGCACTGGAAAGAAAAACCACAGAAACTCTGGTGAGTTATATATCCCCTTTTCTAAAGAATTTTAACTTTAAATAAATCATTCCAGCCTTGAAAACGAATTTAGAAAATCTTTAAGCCACTATAATTCCACAAACTGCCAAGTACTGACACCAAGCAATGATGTTTGCTTCCATTTTCACAGAACCATAAAACACTGTGCCATTTCTAGGGCATCTAGTTAAATTCTTAGACACTGAGGCTTAATAAATGACTTGCCCACGTTACTCAGTCATATGGGGCAGGGAACGGGTTTCAATGTTCCGGTAACTTCCTCATCCATTTTCTGCAATTCAACTTTGTAAGCAGAATCTCAAAATAAATAATACAGTGTTAATGAACGCCAACTTTTAATTTTCAAGTAAGTTATAGAGTATTTTTATTTTTCCCAAAGAAGCAAAGACATGAGATATTAATTCATAGGCCAATCAATTATTTTCAGCAAAGGACATCACATGTGGGCTTGTAGTTTTAGAAGGAAATAAAAATTGCAAAGAAACACAAGATTTCATTAAACAATCATAAAGTGGAAATGTCGACAGGCCGCGACGTTTAGTGGGGCATCGGAAGACAAGGTGATGCGGCAGCCCCCTAATTGTTAACTCCTCTTTTGTCCGCTGTGCGCTGCTTCCTGCAATTAAATGGGGGGCAACTTAGGTACGGCCTTGGGAGGGGGGGGTGGAAGGGTTATGACCAGTTCACTGGACCCCCTCCTTTCTGTGGACAAGGGGCTGAAGCCCACAGAGGTCAAGTGAAGGCGCCCGAGGTCACAGGCCGCTCGGGGCAGCTCACGGCTGCGGTCACAGCCTGCTCCCGGCCGCGGCTCTGTCCGCGTGCGCTGGGCTGCCACCGCATCCCGGCCTCGCTCTCTTTCAGGTGACGCTGAGCCGGATCATGAGCTCGCTGAGCGCCCTGGCCGCGGCAGCGGGAATCTTCCTCCTTGTCATCGCCTTCCAAACAGATCGCGACTTCTTGTGCGGCTACGCTGGGGAAGTCAGTGAGTGCCACGCCGTTACCACCCTCTTCATTGTAAGTGGGCTGCACCTTCAGGGCGAGGAGAAACGGGTTTACTCCGGAAGGTCTGTTAGCACCCGATTAGCATCAGCCAAAAACCACTGCAGACAAGGGTACTGTCTTTTATTCTCAAACATCTTACCGAAATCACGGTATCCGATAGAATGTTATGTCAGGCCCTGTAAAATAGAGAACTGAACGCATTATAACCCCCCACTTTTAGGGATTCACAGATAAGGAGATAAAACAAGCATACCAGTAAACATAACCGAAAAGGTAAAGTGATGCATTAAAAGAAAAGTATCCACGTAGCAACATGGTAACAGTCCAGGCCTAGACGCACGTGTGGCCACATATGGAGTATATGGAGTGTTTCTACGGTATTGGTTTTAACACTTAGACTGGACTTCTGGTAAAACATGGTAGATAGAAAACAGGCATTTATTTCTGCTCTTTCCAAAATACCACTGAAATTAGTGTTAAGAAACGGAAAAAAATATGAATCTACATGGAGAAACAAAAAGTGAGACCCCAAAATTGCTGAGAAAGCTGGAAAAGGGAGATCCTAACAAAAGTAAAATATTTCATATGGCACATTCCAAGAGACACTGAGTGTCTGTATGTACGAGGACTACAGAAAGCAAGGCCAAAGAGAAGAAAATAGAGAGACTGCTTCTGGTAATTGTTAACTGAGCTATTTGAATCAAACCTTCTCTGAAAACAAAGGAAAAATGCTACATTAAAAAAACCACTTCAAAGACACAGAAGAGCTGAAGAGTCAGCTGGGCTCCTAGATCAGTTTTTACAAAAAATCTAAAAACCTACCAACGAGACGCCGAAGACCAACCCAGCTGCTGCTCAAGGCCTTTTCCAGAGTTGTCGAGTTGGAATCTGATTCCCAGCCTAAGCGTAGGGCAGGAGAAAGAGGCCACAGCCCAGAGTCCGCTCCAAGGAGGAAGACTTAGAAAAGATCTCCACGTTGAGATTAAGGACCGGGGTCCTTGATAGATTACTTTTCAGATAAGGGCAAAAAGATACAAAATCCTCTGCCCCGTAACAGCAGAGAGAACTTACTGAACCGAGTGAAGAAAGAAAAATCCCCCTGAGAAATGTGGCCCTATACCAGATCCCCTGACAGCATCCTCCCACCCTGCACCCTGACCAGGACGTGAACCTTTGGTTAAAGTAAACCGGGTGACTCCTGTGCTATTGCTGGGAACGCAAACTGGTGTGGCCACCTCGGGGAACCTGGCGGCTCAGAGCTAAAGAACCCGCCTCCGGCGCAGGAGGCGCAGAGATGCAGGTTCCATCCCGGGGTCGGGAAGGTCCCCTGGGGAAGGAAGTGGCAACCCACCCCAGTGTGCTTGCCTGGAGAGTCCCATGAACAGAGGAGCCTGGAGGGCTACAGTCCACGGGATCCTGAAGAGTCAGGCACAACTGAGCATGCGCAGGCTTACGTATATGAAGCGTCTTTATCCATTCATCTCTTCTGGACAGTTAAGTTCCTCCGTGTCTTGCCTGTTGCAGACAGTGCTGCACTGAACACTGGGGTGCGTGTGTCTTTTTGAACTTCAGTTTTGTCTGTTAATACGCCCAGGACTGGGATCCCGGGACCATATGGTAACTCTGGTTTCCGTTTCTTAAGGAATCTTCATCCTGCTTTCCATCGTGGATGCAACAATTTACATTCTCACCAACAGAAAACCACTGCATCTTGATTATGGCAGTTTTGGAATAAGTTCTGAAAAGGGGAGGTGCAAGTTCTCAAGCTTGTTTTTCTTTTTCTGAATTGTTCTAGCTGCTACGGGCCTCTGCATTTCCACATGAATTTAGGCTCATCCAGTCAATTTTGGGGAAAAGAAAAGCCAATTGGAATTTTTAGGTATTACATTGAATCTGTAGACCAGTATCGACACCTTAATATACAAAGTTGTTTGAACCATGAACCTCTTCATTTGATTAATTCTTTAATTTGTCAATGACTTACAGTTTCCAGTATGCAAGCCTGCACTTCTTCTGTTAAATTTATTCCTATCTTATTCTTTTTTTATGCTATTACAAAATTAGGGTTTCCCAGGTGGCACAACCCACCTCCCAGTGCAGGAGACTTAAGAGACATGAGCTCAACCTCTGGGTCAGGAAGGTCCCCTGGAGGAGGGCATGGCAACCCACTCTCGTATTCTTGCCTGGAGAATTCCATGGGCAGAGGAGCCTGGCAGGTTATAGCCCAGGGGTCACAAAGAGCTGGACACGACTGAAGAGATTTAGCACACATGCGTGCACAAATGGAACTGCTTTCTAAATTCTATTTTTGCAACATTCATTGCTGCTGTGTGGAAATACAGTTGGCCTTTATATTAATAGACTATATACTCTCACTCTAGCTTACTATTTGTAATAGTTCTTAGAGGATCCCTTAGGCTATTTTATATACAAGAACATGAGTTCAGTTTAGTTCAGTTCAGTTCAGTCGCTGTCGTGTCCGACTCTTTGCGACCCTATGAACCGCAGCACACCAGGCCTCCCTGTCCATCACCAACTCCCAGAGTCCACCCAAGCCCATGTCCATTGTGTCGGTGATGCCATCCACCATCTCATCCTCTGTCGTCCCATTCTTCTCCTGCCTTCAATCTTTCCCACCATCAGGGTCTTTTCCAATGAGTCAGCTCTTCCCATCAGGTGGCCAAAGTATTGGAGTTTCAGCTTCAACATCAGTCCTTCCAATGAACACCCAGGACTGATCTCCTTTAGGATGGACTGGTTGGATCTCCTTGCAGTCCAAGGCTCTTCAACATCACAGTTCAAAAGCATCAATTCTTCGATGCTCAGCTTTCTTCACAGTCCAACTCTCACATCCATACATGACCACAGGAAAAACCATAGCCTTGACTAGACGGACCTTTGTTGGCAAAGTAATGTCTCTGCTTCTTAATATGCTGTCTAGGTTGGTCATAACTTTCCTTCCAAGGAGTAAGCATCTTTTAATTTCATGGCTGCAGTCACCATCTGCAGTGATTTTGGAGCCCTCCAAAATAAAGTCTGACACTGTTTCCACTGTTCCTCATCTATTTACCATGAAGTGATGGGACCGGATGCCATGATCTTAGTTTTCTGATGTTGAGCTTTAAGCCAACTTTTTCGCTCTCCTCTTTCACTTTCTTCAGGAGGCTTTTCAGTTCCTCCTCACTTTCTGCCATAAGGGTGGTGTCATCATATGCAAATTCAGGTGGTTTTCCTTTTCTTCCAACATGGATGCTTTCTCTTTCTGTTCAGCTGCCCTGGCTAGACCATCCAGCACAATGTTGAACTGAAGTTGCAAGAGCAGACAGACATCCTTGTTTTTCTTCTGTACTTTGGGAGAAAACATCTAGTCTTTTACCCTTAAGTAGAACGTTGTCTGAGAGCTTTTTTCTGGTTGAGGACATTCTCTCCTCTTTCTACGGTGTTGAATATTTTTATAATGGGCGATAAATTAGTTACATGCTTTTTCTCAATTTACCTATTGAGATGATCAAGTGGTTTTGTCCTTTATTCTATTGATACGGCATATTGCATTGATTTTTTTATCCTAAATAAACCTTAGATTCTTGAGATAAATTTCACTTGGTCATTGTGCATAATCCTTTTTAAATGCTGTTGGATTCAGTCTCCTAGTATCTTGTTAAAAGACTTTTGCATCTGCATTTATAAAAGATATTGGTCTGTAGTTGTCCTTTTTTGTGTGACGCCTTTGATTCTGTGTCTGGTTAAAACTGGCCTTACAGAATGAGCTGGGAAATATTCTCTGCTCTTATATTTTGTGGTGGTGGGGGGGAGAGATTTGTGAAGCAATGATATTGTCAGTAAACATTTGGAAGAACTCACCAGCAAAGTCTCCTGGCCTTGGGCTTTTCTCTGTAGAAGTTACTTAATTACTTGTTATAGATATATTCAGATGTTCTGCCTCTTCTTGGGTTGGTTTCAGTAGCTCGTGTCTTTTTAGGAGTTTGTCTCTTATGCAACAGTAATTTTCAAAGAGTACCTTGGTGGTCCGTGTGTGTAGGCCTGTCTACCAACAACAGAGAGCTCTGAGCTAGCGGTGGGGGGGGGAAGGCCGAGAAGGTGAGCGCATCACCCCCACAGCGTCTGTCACCCTGAGCCGGGCGGGGGCGGGGGTAGTTTTGTTTCAGTCATCTTGAGTGGAAGCAGTTTACCTGGTAAACCGAGGCACTTGCACCCGCTGTCTGCGAGCTGTCCTGTCTTTTGGACCATTTGCTTGTGGAGAAATGCTGGAAGAGCAGAGCTTAAGGCCAGGAGAGGGGTGTGGGGGCGGGGAGGGGGGGTGGTGTTAGCAAGGTCTACGGACAAGGCTCACGTGTCTTCTTTCTCTGATGAAGTTTCTGAAATAACCAAGCTCCTGCCTAAGGTGGCAAAGAATGATAAATACCTGCAAAGGAAAGCAGTCTATTTCAGAGGGGAAAACTGACAAATTTACTGTATCATCCATGTTCTCAGAACGGGAGTCAAATCCATTGCAATATTGACTGAAATAGAACAGAGTTAACTTCCAAGGACTCAGTCAATGACTAACTGGAAAGTAAGAAGTTTGAGGGATAGTGACAGCCTTGGAAAACCCACCCCTCCCTGCGGACAGAAGGAATCAGCCGCCTCTGACAGGTGGAATTTGTCAAAAAGAATCTATCCCACAGCAAATTTCTTATACATAAATAAAACTAAAAAAAAAAATCTTCTAATATTTTAAGGAGGAATCCAAGATAGTTGTTTCTAGAAGGGATATTGCTCAAAGAGACCTTTTACTCATTAGTCCCTGTGGCTGGATAAGCATGATAAAACCTGAAATGACTCCTGCCCTGTGACCTATTCTTACACACGCAGAGAAACACAGATCGGAGGCAGATGGGCAGACAGGATGGCTCGTGGCAAAGCTTGGGCAGACCTTCACAGAGAAAAAAACAAGAACAAATCTGAGAGATGATGAAAAAGGACTCTGGGAGACCAGCGACCTGGACGAGTAAATAAACCCTGCTCGATGAAAAGGGCTACGCTCGCCTCACCAGCAAGGACAGCCAAATCCTGGCCGGGGCAGCTCACGGGGACCCGGGGGCGAGCCGCCACCACAGGACCATAATCGTGAGGGCTCTGGCCGGCACCTTCGAAGATTCCCAGCAAAACCTATGACAATGAACAGCTTAATTTGTTACATATGTTAAGCAGAGGAGAGCAGAGTCTCAGGCCCAACAGGCGAGAACGGAAAAGGGCACCAAGAGGGTTTCATCAGCTGAGTCAGCCGTGGGGCGGTTTCCCGGACAGGACAGGAAACGGTTAGACTTGCAAAGTGGAAGAGTTGCAGGCACAGATGACGATCTTATTTTCGGAAAACATGAATTAACATAAAATTACCATGAAAACAGTTCTCCATGGGTGTATCTTGAATAAAATAATGAGGCTCTGAAAAGCCTTAAGTTAAAAGCTTGAGTTTAGGCAGTAGCCTTTCACACCAGACCGTGGCGCACTTTACCTATTTGCTGAGTTATTTTTCCAAATTAAGTTTTCTTTTCATTTCTCACTTCTCAGCAATCATAACTAAAACTAAAACTGAATAAATAAATAAAGATTCTGATAATTACAAAAAGGAAAAAGTAGAAGCAACTGAATGGACAGCTATCTTTCCAAAAGCATCAATAAAAGAAGATAACAGAACAATATCTTCAATATGCTGAATAAAATAACTGCCAACCTATAATCTATCATTATCCATTAAAATATCTTACATGAAGGTGAAATAAAGAATTTTTAGAGATACAAAAGTTGAGTTGGCCTCCTGCACACCCCACTAAAGGAATAATAGAGGATGAATCCCAGATAGAAGGGAAACGATAGCACAAGCAGACGCGACAACAATGGAAAAATCGAAGGACAGAGCAGACACTGGGCTCACGCAGGCGAACGCGGCCGGTGTGATGCAGCAGCGATGATACGCACTGGGGCTGAACGGAGCGTTCGAGTGCCAGACAGCAGGGCCTGCGAGCAGAACTCGGGAGCAAGCGCGCTTCTGCGGCCCGCGTCTGCTGCGGGCCTTGGCTTCCAGGTTTCCTGGTGGCCCAGACAGTAGGGAGTCTGCCTGTAACGCAGGAGACCAGGGCTCAGTCCCTGGGTGGGGAAGACCCCCGGGAGAAGGGAATGGCGACCCATGCCAGTATTCTCTTTCTTTAAGGGTTATAATATGGAATCACTTACTGACTGATAATATACCGTTAAATTAAAAATCAAACGATAAATAGTAGACCCAGCACAGTCTCATTTTCATAAAAAGAACAGCTGTGTGTACAGATACCCTGATCTACCTGTTAACAGTGGTAGGATTATGGATGATTTTATTTTCTTTGCAATCTTCATATTATCTGAATTTTAAAAAGAATAACATTCATTAGACCCATTATTTTCTGACTTACACATGATTTCCATTTTGAAAAAAATCAAAAAGACATTCAAACAACTTTTTCTGTCACAAAACCTCACTTGAACAACAGGATTCACTTAGACCATACCAGAGACAACCTGACTTTCTGATTCAAGTGGGCCTCTAAGAAATGATCATGAGGATCCTTTATTTCTGTGCAAAATTTATTATTTTATTTTAATGTCTATAATTACCCATTAGTCTTCTCTCTCCCCTGATTCAAATTCCTTCTCAGGATATGGAGAATAGAACAGACTCTAATTTCTTAGTCTATCCTTTTTAGCTGAAGACCAAGAAAGTATAAAAATAAAATTAAAAGGTAATGGATTTCTCAGTGTAAGACAATGTCAGTGACTGGTACATTTCAAGTACCTTCCTCACATTGAAGCAAGGTTGTAAAAGTGAAATTTCTCCCAATAAAACACTAAAACATTACCAAAATTCTAAAAGTTTACCCACTTTAAACAAATACTTTCAATGGCCTTATAGGTTACAAAACTATAATTGGACATTTTAAGATTAGCTTATAATTTTCACTTTCAAAAGACATTCAATTCAGTTCAGTTCAGTCCCTCAGTCGTGTCTGACTCTTTGCAACCCCATGAATCGCAGCACGCCAGGCCTCCCTGTCCATCACCAACTCCTGGAGTTCACTCAGACCCACGTCCATCGAGTCAGTGATGCCATCCAGCCATCTCATCCTCTGTCGTCCCCTTCTCCTCCTGCCCCCAATCCCTCCCATCATCAGGGTCTTTTCCAATGAGTCAACTCTTCGCATCAGGTGGCCAAAGTACTGGAGTTTCAGCTTTAGCATCATTCCTTCCAAAGAAATCCCAGGACTCATCTCCTTCAGAATGGGCTGGTTGGATCTCCTTGCAGTCCAAGGGGCTCTCAAGAGTCTTCTCCAACACAAGTCAAAAGCATCAATTCTTTGGTGCTCAGCCTTCTTCACAGTCCAACTCTCACATCCATACATGACCACTGGAAAAGCCATAGCCTTGACTAGACAGACCTTAGTCGGCAGAGTAATGTCTCTGCTTTTGAATATGCTATCTAGGTTGGTCATAACTTTTCTTCCAAGGAGTCAGCGTCTTTTAATTTCATGGCTGCAGTCACCATCTGCAGTGATTTTGGAGCCCCAAAAAATAAAGTCTGACACTGTTTCCACTGTTTCCCCATCCTACTTCCCATGACGTGATGGGATCGGATGCCATGATCTTCATTTTCTGAATGTTGAGCTTTAAGCCAACTTTTTCACTCTGCTCTTTCACTTTCATGAAGAGGCTTTTTAGTTCCTCTTCACGACATTACTTTATACAAATAAGACATTTACAGATGATAATAGCTACAGAACAATAGACTCCTGGATATCTTAAAAGGTAAATATAATTGCACTTACTTTATAAAATAATTTGCATTATTGTGGGGAAATAGAAAATATATTTGCATATAAATTCCTTTTCCCAACTAAGTATAATGAAACTCTCTAAGTTTCATTAAGAGTCAGTTTAAAATAAAATTTAAAAAAAGAGAGAGAGAGAAAATAGGGCAAATACTGTATATGGCTGTCTGTCTCTCAGTAATATTCACTGTGTTGTTCATTCCAGTTTTGATCCATGGACACAAAGACCTCAGCACCATATTAAGAAGTCATACTGTGACCTATAAAATGTGACAGGCCTGGGAGAGCTAGTACACCGTTATTCCTTTTCAGCAAAAGCCTAACGGAATAGTTGATCCCCTTTGGGACTCGGAACCATAATCATACGTTACAAGTCATTTACAACACAAACTGCAGTGAGGAACGTGTGCTGCACAGCTGGGCTCTACGCGTCCTCTGGAAGCTCAGAAAGTTCAAGGATGTCTGATCAATCTTCATTTCAGATCTAGTAGCGTAAAACCTGGGCTTTCTAAGTAGGATTTCCACAAATTAGAGCAGGTGACACTGTTGCGCCACCAACAGTTCTGTGATCAGCTGAGCGGCTCGCGCTCATCATCTGGGCCTTGCAGACTCCCCTTCTCGTTAAACTGGGGGCCTTGACGGTTCCCGGGCCCCAGTTGCCCCCTCAGGTGGGAGTATCAGTGGTTTGGCACAGGCGCCACCAAGTGATCCAACTGGACAGAGTGGACGTTCCTCCTGGAGGGTCGTTGGTGCTGAGCTGACCTGCAGAGCCCAACTTCTGGAGGCGGTTCAGATCAGTGGTGATCTCAAATATGGAGCAGATCTGAACATTTTCACAGTAGGTACAATCAAGCCCCGCTCTGTATCCATCGCTATTCCAATGTTATGGGAAGCCTTGTATGTTATGTTCTGGCAGTTTTCATCCACAGAAGCATTAAGAATAGGAAACTGTAGTAATCCCAAGGAAGCAGCTTTGAAGAAGAAGGGCATAAAGGAAAGTTTAATTCCATGAGCAAAAGCAATGGGTTTTAATTCTTCTCGTAGCTGAACCAGTTCAGTAAGGTCAACCTCATCACAATACCCAAAATGAGGTGTCTTCAGGGCCGCAGACATGGTCTTGGCCGTTGCTTTGTGAAAGCCTTTCACGGGTTCGGTTCTGTCTTTGCCTGTGAACACCGGAGGCTTTGAGATTGGAATATTTGGTGGAGGTGCCATAACTTCAGCTTTTGGTGAAGGAGGTAGTATAGCTCCTGTTTGCTTTTCCACACAGTTGAGAATATCTTCTTTAAGTACTCTGCCAACTTTTCCGGAGCCAATATCTTCACTCGGCTTAGTATTGTTTTCCATCACAAGGCGACGGACTGCAGGAGTCGCCAGTGTTTTCTGGCCTTTATCTCTTGGTGTGTGTTCATCATGGCACACAGCAGGGCTTTCAATCTTCTGAATCCTTCAAAGCTTCCGTTTCTGTGTCTACTAATGGCTTTCTCACATAGGCTCTATCATCTAGGTTATAACAGTTTTTTAATGACCCCATCATAACGACTAGTGATAGTATCAGAAGCCTTATCGCCTTGAGCTTCACAGATGCTCTCAAACTGAGACACTGCATCTCCTTCTTTTACATACCGTTCTTTACCAGTTACTTCTCTAATCCCTTCTCCAGTGTCTGAGAGCTTGAACTGGAGAATCTGTCCCTGGAAGAAGCAGTTGTTTTTAGCCACTGTTGTGGATGGCTGTACTTGAATGGAGGATAACCAAAGAAACACACAGATTTTGGCTTCAAAACATGAACATTACCACGTTTGAAAGTAGCGGACACAAATAGGCTGTCATAATGAGTGAAGTCCGTCAGGCAGAGAAAGACAAATATTGTTGACACCACTCATCTGCAGAGTCAGCTGCCCCGAAGCCCAGCTCCAGGTCCTCAGCACACGCGCTGCAGCCGTCTTACTCCGGAAAATCCCACTCCAGTCTTCTTGCCTAGAGAATTCCGTGGACAGAGGAGTCTGGTGGGCTACAGTTCATGGGGTTGCAGTCAGACACGACTGAGCAACTAACACTTTAGCTTTACCAGCGAAGAGGGTAAAGCTTTGAAGAACTTGAGACTTTGGTATGTTTTAATTCTTGAAAGTGAAAGTGTTAGTCACTCAGTTCGACTGTCTGTCTCTATAACCCCACGGACTGCAGCCTGCCAGGCTTCTCTGTCCGTGGAATTCTCCAGGCAAGAATACTGGAGTGGGCAGCCACTCTCTTCTCCAAAGGGATCTTCCCCACCCAGGGATAAAACCAGGTCTCCTGCATTGCAGGTGGGTTCTTTACCTTCTGGGCCACCAGGGAAGCCCTGTAGCTACACAGAGACCCTTAACATTGCAGAGAGGGATTCCTTCTACTGTATTCCTTTCTGGGCCTGTCTCAGCTCTTCCACGTCCTGCGCCGTTCCACAGAGATCACAGAGCAAGCTTTACTCCTTTCTGGGCCTGTCTCAGCTCTCCTGTCCCGCGTCCTGTGTCCACAGAGATCACAGAGCAAGCTTGTGCCTGTTTATCAGTTTTGTATCTTGCAACTTCACGGAATTTGTTTATTAGTTTTAATAATTTTTGGTGGATTATTTATCAATAAACAAAAGTTAAGTGCATTCTAAACACCAATAACAAACTATCAGAAAGAAAAATTAATGAAACAATCCCATTTGAACTTACACCAAAAAAGATAAAATATACAGGAATAAATCTAACCAAGGAAGTGAAAGATTGGCATACTGGAAAATATGATATTGAATAAAGAAAATAAAAAAGACACAAAGAAATGGAAAGATAGCCTCTGCTCATGGATTAAAGGAGTTAATATTGTTAAAGTGTCCACACTACCCAAAGCAATCCACAGCCAATACAACCCCTACGGAAACCCCAGTGGCGATTTTCACAAATTAATAGAGAAGGAAAAAACCGCTGAGACTTGTATGGACCCACGGTATACCACAAATAGTGAAAGTAATCCTGAGAAATAAAAAGCAGAAGATATTGCACTTCCTGATTTCAAAGCATGTTACGAAGCTACAGTCATCAAAACAGAAAGAGGGATCAGTGGGACAGAACAGAAGGCCCAGAAATGACCCACACAGACACGGTCAGCCAGCTGCGACCAAGGAGCCAAGAGTATAAAGTGACGAAAGGACAATCTCGCCAACAAATGGTGCTGGGAACCCAGGGCCACGTGCAGAAGGATGAAACGGCCACTATCTTTCACAGCATACACAAAAATAAACTCAGTGGACTAAAGACCTGAATGTGAGGCCTAAAACCATAAAACGCCTAGAGGAAGACATAGGAGGTAAGCTCCTTGACGTTGGTCTTGGCAATGATGTTTTGAATTTGACACCAAAAGCAAAGGTGAAAAAAACAAAATTAAAAAGTGGAACTACTAATAGCAACCTGAAAAGCTTCTGTATGGCAAAGGAAACCATCAAGAAGGTAAAAAGTCGACCTATAGAATAGGAGAAAGTGACTGCAAACAATATATCTGATCTGAGTCTAGTATCCAAAATAAAACCATACAAATATCAACAGCAAAATACACCCAATTGAAAATGGGCAGAGGGTTGAATAGAAACTTTTGTGAAGGATGCAAAAGGCCAATAGATACAAGAAAAGATGCTCAACATCATGAATCATCAGGAAAATGCAAGTCAAAACCACAGTGAGATGTCATCTCACACCGGTCAGAATGGTTACTGTCAAAAAGGCAAGAAATAACAAATGTTGGCTAGAATGTGAAGAAAAGGGAGCCCTTGTGTACTGTTAGTAGAAGAGAAAATTAGTGCCGTCACTATGGAAAACGGGATGGAGGCGGCTAAAAAAATTAAAAACAGAACTATAATATGATCTAGCAAACCCACTCTGCTATTTAATCCGAAGCAAACTGCAACGCTAACTCGAAATATGTGTCCCCCCATGATCACCGCAGTAAGGGTCACAATTGCCAAGGCGTGGGAACAAACTAACTGCCCACTGATGGGCGAGTGATAGAGAAGACATGAGACACACACACACACACACACACACACGCACACAGGAACACGAGTGTCCACCGACGGAGGAATGGTAAAGAAAATATGAGATACACAAGCACACACACACAGGAACATTAGTCAGTCATAAAAAATCTTACCATTTGCAACAAAATGGATAGACCTTGAAGAAATTATGCTAAGGGACATAAGTCAGATATTGAAAGGTAAATACTGTATGACGTCACTTATACAAGGCATCTAAAAAATCCAAATTTATGGGGACAGAATAGAATGGTGGTTACCAGGGGCTGGCAGTGGGTGATCTGAGGAGGTGTTAGTCGAAGGGTTCAAACTTCCATTTACAAGACGAGTAAGTTTTGAAGGCCCAACGCGTGGCAAGCGTTACTGTTGACACTACTGTATCACGGGCTCCAGTGTCGTTAGGAGACTCGATTGTGAATGTTCTCATCATAAAGAAGAAAAGATGATTACATGACACGATAGAAGTGTTGACTGACGAAAACCATGGTGGTAATTATACGGTAATATATAAATGTATTACATCAACATGCTGTACACCTTCAAGCTACACAATGTTATATGTCACATATCTCAGTTTTTTTAAAAAGTAAGTGAAACTGCCAGGCACAGAATGGGAGGCAATCTCCTCAATACACGTAACTGACAGAGGACCCACATCCCCAATATATAAGCATTACTAAAAATCAACAATAAAAAGACCGAAAAATAAAAGTAAGGCCTGCACAAGCACCTCACAAAGAAAGGCACACCAATAACTAGCGAGCATATATCTGTTCAGCACTGCACTGTTAATTACCAAAAAAGTGCAAATTAAAGTCACAAGCAAGATACCACTGCACATACACCAGAAGGCCCTGAATTAAAAGAACTGGCAAAATGGAGTGCTGGCTGGAATAGGAAGAAACTAGAACTTAACCACCTTGGAAAACCACTTGGTAGCTTTTAACAAAATTAAGCATAGACCTATTTATATATCAGCAAAAACCAACAATGTTCTTGGGAAATCTACTCGTAGCAGTTAAAAACTTGAAACGATTCAAATGTCTATCGGCAACAGGGAGGTACAGCCAACTGTGGCTGTTCACACCGTGGGACCCGATGCAGGCAGCAAGTGGCTGAGACGCAGCCCAGTGCGAGTGCAGACACAGAAGCAGCAGGCGAACCCGAGCAGCTGTGTCAGAAATCACAAGAGTGGTTCCCTCTGGAGCGGGAGGGGACTGACCAGCAAAGTGCACTGGAGAACTCACTGCGTGACGGAGTGTATGGCTCTGTCTCGAAATCGCAAAGGGGCAAAGAAAACACAGTCATGTTAAACTCTGCAACAGTAGAAGAACTGGAAGAATATTTTTAAAGCAGATAACAGCGAAGTTTTAAGGTTTTTATACAGAAAGAGAAAATAAAAGTGACAAAAAAAGTCAAGAACACAATGGAAAAAATAGACAAAAGTTTATGAGGAAGGACCAAACATCGAATGTAGCAGCCAGAGACACTCAGAGGGACGCTCACACCCACCAGCGGGGAAATGCCACGCAGATTAACAATGGACTAGGATCGATATACGCTCGACTGGCAAAAATCAGACTTATAAAAGTTGTGACTGGCAAGGAGGTGGTGAAACGGATGCTTTTGTGTACTTAAGCAGCAGAAATGTGAAATGTTCCTAAGATTCTGGAAAGCAAGGAGACACTCACTTATATGAAAGAGGCACCCACCGTAACCCGGAAAGCAGTCCCCACAGCGCTGAGTCCCCCGCACACAAGGACACGTGGGCAAGGACGTTTACTGCGGCATTTCCCAGAATGGTGAACACAAAGAAAAAGACAAAAGTTGAACAAAAAGCAGAAAAGAACAGAAGAGGAGAAAAGAAATAAACTATTTCCAGGCACTAAAGAATAAGAGAATTATAACTACACCAAGAGATACCTTCCTCAGCCATGTCAGACTCCTGGCAACCCCATGGACTGTGACCCGCCAGGCTCCACTGTCCATGGGATTTTCAGGTGAGAATGCCCGAGTGGCTTGCTGTATGTGACTTGAGAACAATTTTTCAGCCTCTAGTCAAAGCATGCAGACACAGACAGTTGTAGGACAGAGTGTCAACCATACTAATCTTTACAGACCTTCACCAGCAAAACCCGAGTTGTGACCAGCCCCTGGGCTACTAACAGGTGTGTGTCCCTACAGACACTCTTAGTGGCCAGAATACAAAATATTTTCAGGGTCTTCAGTGGTAACAAAAAGAACACAAGAAGTTACTGTTAGCAGTACATTAAAAGGTGTCTTTTTCTGCATGTTCCTCTTTTTCTTAGCCTGTAGGGTACTTTCCCCTCTTTTTCTTTCCTTTTCTATTTTTGCTCCTTTATCGTTTCTTAACCTTCTTTCTTTCTCTTTCAACAGGCCGCTTTTAAAATATTTCTCTGTATTGCACGTTTATGAAGTGGAGTCGTATAATTTAGCGTATAATTCAGAAAGTAGATGCGTAACTACCTCTTGCATAACTTCCTCCAGAAAAACAACGATGCTGTTCTGTACGGGGCTCTGCTGCGCCTGCTGTGTGCAAACGCCCACACTCCCTCACAGCCCTCCGGCAGTTTGCTTCCCAAGCGTCAGACACACTTGAGACATGGAGGTCTCATTTCTCGCCTTACCACTGCTGCCCCATCAGCATCGGAAATTACTACTACGTGAGCATTACTGTGCCAGTACCATAACCCTTCGTATGTTTTTCTTCTGTTACAGGGACTTTTGGTTATGTTGATGGCCTTCAGCATCATCGAATTTCTCATTTCCCTGTCTTTCTCCATTATGAGGGCACCCACTGAGTGTGGTGACTGTGAGGAATGGGGCGGAGCAGAACTGTGAGAATAAAGGCCTGATATAAAGTGTGACTGAGAGGCGAACTGTGCTTGTGAGGGAAAGCCCGCAGGAACACAGACTCTTAAGGCCGGTAATTCCTTGAAGCAAAGGGGTTGCTTGGTCGGGGGCTGGGGGCGGGGCGGGCAGGGGATGGGGACTGGGAACATTTTGGCTGATAAACACATCCTGCCTCTTTGCGAGACCGTCTCCTCCTCTCCTCACATCACACAGTCGCCGTGGTGTCGCCTCCTTTGCCAGTGGTCTGTTCACTGAACTAAAGGACGGCAATGTGGGGCTGGTTGAGAAACGAGCCGGAGCCAGGGTGAACTGGGTCCAAGCTGCCTCCTGCTGACTTCGAGAGACTCGGCCTAGGGCCTCCTGCTCCACTGCGTGTGGGAAGATGAGCTGGCTGCAAGCATGGCCAGGCCCACAGTCCACGCCGACCAGTGTTGGCCACTCACACCCACTGGCAGGTGACAGCAGAGGCCGCTGCGTGTCTAGGCACCATGCCCAGGGCTTCAGGGCGTGGCTTATCCAACCTCCCCCCAAAAACCCAAAAGGCAGCTTTTATTATTATACTCATTTTGCAGACCCAGTGACGCTGAAGCATACAGAGGGTAAGTCAAGTGCCCAGGGTCACAGAGTCTGCAATGGCAAAGCCACGTATCAACACTTGATCAAGCTCCAGGGCCCAGAGCCTTGCTCTCCAGGCCACACACCGACATCTCGCAGATCCTTGGTCTCAGAAGCTCTTGACACTCTGAAAAAATATTTGACTGATCATTACAGATTAATATAGGTAATATTTTTACTAAAATAACTCTATTTTAAAAAATAAGAAATATTGTGGAGAGTAACATTGATATACAGTTTTGTAAACCTTTTTTTTTTAGGGTTACGTGAGATTTTTTTATTTTTAGCTTTATTGAGTTATAGTTTATTCACCAAAAAACCTGCACACATTTAATGTGTGCATATGCCCTATACCATCCCAAGCCACTAAGCCTACCCATCACTTCCAAAGTGTTCCTTCTGTCCTTTTCTGAGTTCTGGTTTTGGTTTTAGATTTTAGTGAAAATGCTTAATATTAGGTCTATCCTTTTAGCCTATTTTCAAGTGCACAATACCATATTATTAGCTATAAATACTCTGCTGGACAACAGATCTCTAAAACTTACTCATCTTGTGTAACTTTATATCCATTGTAAAACAAATCCCCATTTAATTTGACTGCACATTCAAGGGGAACTTGCAGAAACCCCAGTGCACCACATACCACCGTGTACCAGTTAAATCAGAACGTGGTAAAAGTCGGACATCGGTGTTCCTTAAGGTTCCTGGGTGGTTGCAACGCAGAGCAACCCGAGGAGACCACTGCTTCGCTCTTGAGGGAAGACGAGTCTCCAGCGGCTTCTGCGCCCAGCCTCCTGCCTGCCTCACGCTCTGCAGCCGGTGGAGAATGCTGCCGTACGTCCATGAAGAGGGGAAACGAGGTCTTAGTATTATGATGAGAATTGTTCTGAGGTCACAGACCTCCTACGAGGGTCTCAGGAAGCTCCCGGAGATTCCCAGGCCGCCCTCTGATGACAGCTGCCTGGGAAGAGTTGGGGGTCTCACCGCTGTCATTGCTCGCTTGTCCCTGACACCCTGAAAGAGGTGTGTAACTAGCCCAGATCGCAGACGGAGGCACAGAGTGGCTAACTCTCAGACCACAAAAGGGAGCCTGATTTAGTGCAGGATTTGAACCAAAACCCCTAGCCCTGAATCCTGTTATCCTCTGCTTCTTTAGGCATGGGGAAAACAGCATGCCTCAAGAGCAAACAAGCAGGTTTTCGTTTCTGCTCTAGGCTGGAAGGAGGGGGCGTAACTGAGGGCAGAGGGCTGGGGAGTGGGGTTCCGATGAAAAGTAGACGGTAGCCAACGGGTAGGGTTCCGATGGGTAGGGTTTAAGATATATTTGAGGAGGGGCCTGTCATCTAATAATAAGGGCTTTTAAGGCAGGCTTTGGTTTCGACCTTTAAAGCAAAGTGACTTGAACAAATTATTTAACTTTTGTGAGCTTTAAACTCCTACACTAAAATGTAATGATACTACCTAACGTGTTTACTGTGAGCCTTAAATGAAATGTGAATGGATTCTATGACTGCTTGGAACATAAAACTCACTCAGAAAATGGTGGGTTTTCTTTGAAATCTATAATTGCAGTTATCTTGCTTCCCAAGCATCACTATCACTTACTCTGTGCCTTTGAGTCAGTTTCCCCCGTTTCCTCCGAACTTTGGTTCCCACAATTATAAAACGGAATCGTTGCCGTAGACGGTACGTGGTCAGTGTTTGGCATCTCAGCGGACATGCATCTGATGCTGTTTTTTAATTTAAAGTGGTCCCTCAAAGCAGAAGGAAGGGCTTTCCTGGCAGCTCAGTGGTGAGGCATCCAGCTGCCAACGCAAGAGCGGAGAAAGCCAAAGCGCTAGGCACGCAGTCGCGTCTCTTTGCGGCCCGGGGACTGTAGCCCCCGGCGCCTCCGTCCCGGGGACCCCCCAGGCACGCGTCCTGCAGTGGGTCGCCCTCTCCTTCTCCGGGGGATGGAGCTCGCTCACCCAGAGGACGAACCCGTCTCCTGCATCTCCCGCACTGCGGGCGCATTCTTTTATCGCGGAGCCCCCAGGGGAGCCTCAGGCCTCGCAGTCAACCGCGACTCAGACCCCGGGGCGTCGCGGGCTGGGAGGCGAGCGGGTGGCGCAGACCCGCAGGAGCGGCGGGGTCTCACGCGTCCCCCTCTTCGCTCTGCGACGCCAGTGAGAGGCGCCGCGTGGCTTCGACCCAGCAAGCTCCCTGCCAGCCTGCCCCGCGGTGGGGAGATGGCTCTTTTTCTACGCTGCCCCCACATCGGCCTCTCCAGAAGGACTTTTACTTCGCGTTAATCATCTGATTCCAGATCACCTTAAAGAAAAGAGAGGCAGAAATAGAGAAGAGAGAGAGAGCAAGAGAGAGGGTGTGGACTGATGTCAGGTTCAGCGGCAGACCGCTGTGTTTCGGCCCTTTAGCCTCGGCAAACGACGGCCCAGCTACAGCCCTGAGTCTCTAGGGAGTTAAGTCAATAGATAGGAAAATGTGAAAGTCAGGGAGAATCCAAACTATGAACAAAAAGGTTGTATACTGGAGGGCAAGGGGTACAGTATCTTTGGACAAAGCTCTCTCTGCTTCCTGTTCCATACTGATTCGGTTTGGTCCATCTTCCATCTCTCTCTCTTGGCCATCACCTTCCTCCTGGCTCTCCCGGCCATCACCTTCCTCCTGGCTCTCCCGGCCATCACCTTCCTCCTGGCTCTCCCGGCCATCACCTTCCTCCTGGCTCTCCCGGCCATCATCATCTTCCTGGCTCTCCCGGCCATCACCTTCCTCCTGGCTCTCCTGGCCATCGTCTTCCTCCACC
Organism: Redunca redunca; assembly: GCA_006410935.1. Taxonomy (NCBI): domain Eukaryota; kingdom Metazoa; phylum Chordata; class Mammalia; order Artiodactyla; family Bovidae; genus Redunca; species Redunca redunca. Next base: position 1,681,752 of record SJYQ01000535.1, on the reverse strand, counting down.
CACCACCTGATCTGGCTCTGGGCTCTGGGCTCCGTGGTGGCACGGCCCCAGCCCCTGCTGCAGAGACAGGACACGGGGTGGCTAGACGGACAGAGGGAAGCGGCAAGCATGGAGGTAGAGGTTTTATTTCAGTGACACCCCAAACGTGGAGCTCTCACCTGAGGCTTCCCGGGACACGTTCTATAGCACCAAACAACATTTTTAGGCCATCTCTACTAAATTCAACGTGAGACACACGTGGTCCCACTGGAAGTCTCCGTAAGGGCCAATGGGGCGCAGAGGGCTCACAGCACCTCCACTGTAAGGGATCAGCGATCCTCGAGTCGCTCCGCGCAGATGCCTCCTTCCCACCTGCCCCTCCTAAAAGCAAACGGAAAAAGCTAAGAGTCCCGACAGCCCTTCTTGGGAGAATTTCTAGAGCCCTTCTTGCCCTTGGGGACCTACCATCCACACCTGCTTACAGGGCGGGGGTACACCGTCCTTCTAATTAAGGCAGCGTGAAGTACGCCTGGCAGTCCCTGGGGTCTTTTTCAAGAAGTGAAACCTCCTGGTACGGCGGAACTCTTTTGTATATCCTCTGGCTCTCATAACTGTGCATTAAGCCCAAGCCGCCGGCGCAGAGCCCGAGGCAGCAGAAGCCCCTGACTTCCTGTCACCTGGCGTCCCTCGCGCTCCCAGGCCTGGCCCTGCTCACTCTGGCCCCCGTGTCCTGGTGAAACGAGCTGGCGAGGTGAGCTCGGCGGCCAGAACCCGCACATCAGCCCTTGAGCCTTGAGACCTCGGAGACTCAGGTAAGGAACCCGTTTGCTCTAAGTGACTGAGGCAGTGCTGGATAAGGCACAGGATGGGTCGCGAGGCAACAGGCTCATCTTTGACTCCAGGGCTTCCCTGCTCGGGTTTTCTGGTGGTGTCACCATCCGAGGAGGGTGAAGCCAAGACGTGCGGTCTGTCTGCTGTCGTAACTGCGCTCTCTCAAGAATGGCCTGGGCCAGCCAACTCTGGGTCCTTCCACAAAAGCAGCAGACTGCAATATGTAGATTAGAGCATGGTTACTACCTGCTGGGCTCCAACCTGAGCTCCACCATCAACAAGTTACCGAACCCCAATATTCCTCGGTTTCCTTCTCTGTAAAATGGGGGCAGTAGTAATACCCGCTGCATTATGAAGAATAAAGGAGCTAAAATGCTGACGCTCTTAGAATGGCCCTGTACCAAGTGAGAAAATAATCAGGCAAGGCTATTATGAAAACAACACGCCTCCTGCTTTAAATGCTTTTGTCTCCAGATATGTCGCACTAAATGTGAATAGCCTTAGGTGTTGGTGAGCCTCTCGCGCTAAAAGTTTCTAGAGGGGCTTGGTGGACAGCAAACCCCTGCCTCAAATCCGTCACAGCAGCTGCTGGGGGCGGGGGCGGTGCGCCGAGGATCTAGGGCAGGCTGATAGCGATGACCTAACCCTGTCCCGGTTCTTTCCTGAAACCAGCAACACTCCCATAAAGCGGTCTCAGCTCACTGATCAACAGGTGAGGGGAAATGGTCGCCTTTTGGTCGACACCTGAGTGTGCATAAGGCTGCCCAGGAAAGCAATTCAGTTTCCTACTTATTAGCTCATAGTGTGTAGAAAAGATCTTCCCTGAGGCTCAGATGGCCAAGAGTCAGCCTGCAATGCGGGAGACCTGGGTTCGATCCCTGGGTCGGGAAGATCCTCTGGAGAAGGAACTGGCAACCCACTCCAGTGTTCTTGCCTGGAGAATCCCAGGGACGGAGGAGCCTGGTGGGCTGCCGTCTATGGGGTCGCACAGAGTCGGACACGACTGAAGCGACTCAGCAGCAGCAGCGGGGGGATTAACAATGTGACATGAGAAAGACGACTTTGAGTAGAGGACGCGGAGAGCTGGGGTTTACGGAATGTCTGCCCAGGAGGGGCCTCCACGCGGGCGCTCAGTCCGTCCAGCTCCTTGTAGCTCCCTGGCTGCAGCCCGCCAGGCTCCTCCGTCCCTGGGATCCTCCAGGCACGACCACTGGGGTGGGCTGCCATCCCGTCCTCCAGGGGGTCTCCCTGACCCAGGGACTGGACCTGCGCCTCTTGTGTCCTGCACTGGCAGGCGGGTTCTTTACCAGCAGTGCCGCCTGGAAGCAGGAGATGTGTCCCGACCAGTGGCTCTGTGGGCAGTGGAGGGATGCGGCTTAAGAACCATGTTGAGACCACCAGTGCTTCTGAAAACCAAGAGATGGGTGATGCTTCATAAGCCTGAACTCTTAGAATAAGGCAAAGTCTGAAACTGTAAAAAAAAAAAAAAAAAAAAAGTCGTGTAGAGTCTGTGAGCAGCCAGGTGGAGGGTTTCTACAGCAGGTGATGATGGATCAGAGATGAGTTCGAGTTCAGGAAAAAGTACAACTTCAGCAGGGATTTAGAGAGCCTGATCTAGTAGGCTTGCAGAGGATGGATTAGGAAAGAGAGATGGAAGTCAGAAAAGTAAGACTTCTGTGCTAGACCAAGAGAGGAAGTGAGAATCTCACTCATGGGGTGACACTGGCAGTAAAAAGGAAAAAGAAAAAGGTCCACCTGCAAACTAAGATCCCTTGCAGAGGGAGAAACGGCAGGACTGGGCCCCTGGTTTCACGTGGAGATGAAAGAGCTGGAGAGGAGTATGGCTCCAGCTTTCCGAGCCAGGGAGGCAGGGGTATGGACGTGAAGCTGTCTGAGGGCTGGTGCCTGGCTCAACAGCACCGTCTTTATCTCTTGGAGCTGTCTCACCCGCAGCTCGTGACACGCAGGATCCCAGAGACTTGCAGGATCTCGGTTCCCAGACCAGGATGGAACCCGTGCTCCCTGCGGTGGAAGCCCAGGGTCTTAAACCACTGGCCTCTAGGGAAATCCCTGCAGCACGGTCCTTGAAAAGAGCGGTTTCAGCCGAGTGGCTCCGGCCGCAACTAGCCCTGTCGAGGAGTAAGTGGGTGGTGAGGAGGTGGAGGGAGACAGGAAGCGCCTGGGGCGCTGAGGGCCCAGGATCGGGGGGCTGGGAGGTGGCTGAGGCAGGCCCGGGGTAGAGGAAGGGGCTTTGGGGTTGGGGGGTACTGCAGCACCTGCTAAACGTATCGAAGGTTCCTGGCTCTGTTCTGAACGTTGTGGACACAGCGGGGAAGGAGAGGGCGGGCAGACAGAGGCGGAGCGCCGGCCGGCGCGAGCCTGGGAGCAGAGCGGGCAGCGGTGCGGAGCTCTGCGCGGGCGGGAGGCCCGGGGAGGGCGCGGACGTCTCGTGCGGCTGATCCAGGCTGTGTGGCAGGGGCCAGCACGACCCTGCAAAACAGGGACCCTCCGATTAAAAAACCGAAAATTAGAAAAACGCAGGTTCCAGTGACAGCTATCCTCTGAGCGCCTTAAGTTGAAACGATCCCATGTTCTCAAAACAAAACTCTGGCTGGGGAGATCAGATCAGCAAGGCAGCAAGCAGAGAGCGGGGCCAGGAACGGCCGCGGTCTTTCTGCCTCTTGTGCTCCACGCGCGGAACAGGAGCCGAGGCGCGAGGCCCGCGCCCGCAGACGCGCCCGCAGTGAAAGGAGCCGGGCGCGGGCCCCGGGCGGGGAGGAAGCCGACCGCGGTCCTGAGACCGGCGCCGAGGCCTCGCGGGCCAGATGGAAGCTATTTTGAGCGCAAAGGAGGAAGCTGAGGCGACAGGAGCCGCGCAGCCTCGGGCTTCTGAGTAAAGGACGGGCTTACTGGACCTGAAAGTCATTATTCAAACCAAAACCCATAAAGGCTGTGAGAGCCTCTTCAGTGTAGATGGACAGGGGAACTGAGTGGGCGCCGTTCACAAACCCAAACCGTTTGCAGAAGTTGCTCTAATAACACAGGGCAGGGTCTGAGCCCCGCAGTTCTGCCTTTAGCACAGTTCAGTGAGAATAAAATCCTCTTATGACCACATTTTGACCAGTGTGATCAGTAATCGCTACCAAGTGTACCCACTCGTCTCGGAGCCTAACCGTGTTGTGGAAAACACCAGCAAGGACAAAAAGTCACTGAACAGTTAAAAAAATACACAGGGCGAGGCTGCAGGAATCTGCACTATTCTGATGAGCGTGTGGCCCAGTTCCATATATTCCCATAGAAAAAGGTGAATGAAATCTTTCATCAGTCAGTCTGCAATAACCTGCTATAAATATACATATTTATGGGCTCCCCTGGCGTATGTATAGTTATGTCCGTGAAAAAATGAAGTAGCATAGAGAAACAAGGACGTCTGTGCTTATAAATTACCATTTACAGTAATATATGTGTTGAAGGTTTTGCAGAAATACACTTGCCGGAATGAGACATTATTTTAAGAGAAATAAAATATTCCCCTCCAAAGTCATTACTGCCATTAGTCATTGCTGGCACAGCCCTAGCAGGACTTGTTTACATAAAAGGTTTATGTCACCAATAATACAGGCATAACCTTAAGCAGCTGAGAAATAAGGAGAAATTAAAACAACAGTTGTCCAGTCGTCGCCTTCTGTCCAGGTAACTGATGACCTTGGCTCTGGAGAGAAGCAAGGTCATCCCGGCCCATTCCACACTTGTTGTTTAGCTGCTAAGCCATGTCCGACTCTTTGTGACCCCTTGGACCCGCCAGGCTCCTCTGTCCATGAGATTTCCCAGGCAAGAAGCCTGGAGTGGGTTGCCATTTCCTTCTCCAGGGGATCGTCCTGACCCAGGGATCGAACTCACACTTCCTGTATTGGAAGGCAGGTCCTTTACCTCTGAGCCACCAGGGAAGCCCCTTCCATGCTTAACCATGGGAAAATAAACTAAGTTCTCAGAACTCCCATTTCCACGCCCGCAAAAAGGCAAAATGCCCACTTAGTAGGAAATGTGTGGGAGAGCTGGAACCAGACACCCACTATCCCTGGCACAGAGTGGGTGCTCCGTGAACGACTCTGTGTGGTCCAGCCTGCAGTGCAGAGGAAGCACCAGCCTTTCCAGAGCCCTGGCTTAGGCTCCGCCGCTGCGCGCAAGGCCTTTTTTTTTTTTTTTTAAATAGGTCCATCATTTATTATTCATGGGAATAAAGTCCTAGAAATACAATTATGGGAGTACGTCAACATTTGTTTGGCTGCACCACACACAGCCTTGGGGATCTTAGTTCCCCAAGGGATCCAACCTGCACCCCCTGAATTGGAAGCACAGAGTCTTAACCGCTGGACCACCAGGGAATCCCAAGTACAAGGTCTCCAACAAGGCATGTCCCGTCGCTGCGCCACAGTTTCCTCATTTGTCAAACGACCAGAATGGTTTCAGAGGTTCAGACTGGTGCTAAAAACTCTGCCTGCTGACCAGAAATGGCTTTGTAAACTCCTTAGCGGTCTATGTTAATACATTGCCTTTTGTTGGCGGTCTTGTGGGGAGGTTTGTGGTGCAAAGCAGGTCCCTGAGACCGCCTGCATGTGGCATCAAGAGCTGGGGCAGACATCAGGTGTGACAGGCCCGCAGCCTCCCCTCTGCTTCAGCCACGGCTCAGACAGGTGCTCTCCTTTCAACTGCTTTGTAATCACCCAGATCGTACATTTATACGAAGAGAAGGAGAAGCTTCATGAAGGAAAGGCTAAATTGCTGTTCCCCATGGGAGACGAAGCAGCCTGGGGTCACAGGTCTCAGCCCTCGTTTTCTAAAGTTTTACTGGCGTGCAGTTGCTTTGAGATGTTGTGCTGGTTTGTGCCGCCCGTCCGAGTCAGTCAGCTCTCACATACACACACATCCCCCTCGTGTCTGGGTTTCCTTCCCACTTACATCAGGGAACACTGAGCCGGGCTAGCAGGTTGCCATTAGTCGGCTGCTTCACGCATGGGCGTGTGCAGACCTCAGCCCCAAGCTCCCAGCTCACCCCTGCGCCCTTCCCCACCTTGGTGATTCGTACTTTGTCCTCTATGATTATGCCTCTACTTCTCCAAGCCCTCATGTTAAATCCCTGGTGGCTATGTGACTTTGAACAAGTTACTCCTCTGTGTCCTTGCTGCCGTTTCCGCACAAGAGAGGCAATGCTTCATCCCGTCTCCCCTGGGAGGCTCAGATGAGGTGCCAGACCCAGAGTGTCTGTGTTACTGGGAAGTGGGCACAGGACGGGGCCTGGGAGGCTCCCGACACCTGTCCTCAGCGCCCCGCAGGCACCCAGAGATAGACACGCGGGATGCACAGCTCAGCCTCCAAGGATGCTCTCGTGACTCAGTCCCTCCATGAGGACAACACGAACTCTGTGTCCCTAAAGGAAGACTTCCAGAGCCCGGGAAAGGCGCCGCGGAATTCCTGCCAGTAACTGAGCCACAGAAATGAATTCCCGAGGGGATCACGTGATGAAGACGGTAGAACAGTCTTAAAACCAGAAAGGGACATTTCTGTTCAGAATCCAGAGATCAAGCCACATTTACTCTCTCCCTGTGTACGGAGCATTTTCACTTACGTTAACTTACTGACTTATCACAACCTGCCTGTGAAAGGTGTATTGGTCTCATTTTTCAGATGAAAAAAAAAAATAGAAACAAATGCTCCTAAGGGAAATCATGTTAAGAATAGGAACAAAAACAAAAGAAGCGAATGCTTCAGGCGTGGGTACATCACCCGCATGTACTTCTTCAGTTACCTTCACGAAGAAACTTCTAAACCCAGGCTCACTTTCATTGCTTTTAAAAGTACTCGGGTGCTTGGCCAACTGCCCCGGCCCGGGCGCGGCACGAGGCCCCTCCCTCTTCAGCGCGGCGTGCGGGGTCTCTGGTGGCATCGTGCAGACTCTTAGTTGTGGCACATGGCTCATCCCGGATGGGACCCGGGCCCCCGGCAGTGGGAGAGCGGAGTCTTAGCCGCCGGACCTCTGGGGAAGTCGCAGGCGTGCTTTAAATGGTAAAGAAGAAACGCAAGGGATGCATGCTCTAGTGGGGAAAGACAAAGGTAAAGAAGCAGGCAAACGCAGCAACCAGTCCCAGTAAGTGAGCACGAAGCAAGGAGAGGGAGGTGCTGCGGGGGCCAGCAGGAGGCGCGCTGTGGACCGGGGGCTCGGGGAGGCTCCTTCCGGACGCTGAGGCCCGAGCTGCCCCGGCTGAGGCACACTCGCCATACGGCCGTTTAAGTCTTACAGCAACCGTGTGAGACAGGAATTAGCAGCGTCCTCGTTTTATGGCTGAAGAACTTGAGGCCCCGAGTTTGAAGAACTTTCCCAAAGTTTCACAGCAAACAGGGAAATCGATCTGCACCTAGGCAGTCTGATGTGTGATTCAGGAGGCCACCGTCTTACACAGAACCTTCGAGAGCCTCCCCGAGGTGACGTACTCAAGACTGCAGAGTCGGTGGGGCAGGGCAGACTGCACCAGCCCCTCCTGACCGCAGGCTCGGTCTTCACCATCTTCCACCTGTCCGTCTGTTCACGGTGACTCTGGGCCATCACCACGGACAAAAGCAGATAAGCAAATGGACAGGACACGCCCGTGAAAAATACATTTTCTTATGTTAAAGCACAAGAAAAGCGTCCAGGGGTGACAGACGTGCAGAGCCCACGAGTTAGCGGGCGTGACGTTCTCCACAGAGAAAAACCATGACCCTTGTGTGGGTGTCGAGAATGCTGGCAGCGACCCCTGAGCCAGATACCTGTACATTTAAAAAACAGTCACAGCCTGAAAGTTGCGAATGTTCTTTTATTTGGCAGAAACTTTTAGGACTTAAGCCCAGGAGGCAGCATCTCAAGGAATCCTGAGAGAACTGCCCTGAAGAGCTGAGGGAAGGCGCCAGGTCATTCAGAAGTTTTGAAACAAAAGGCAGGTAGCCTGAACATCGAGATGTTACTGTTAATTAAAGGAAATCAGACCTTCCAAGTTAGGGGATTCGGTGCTTTTCTGTGTCTGGGAAGATGTAAGAGTCTGGGCTCGCGGAAACGATTCCTTTCATACTGCTGTTCAGTCGCTCAGTCGTGTCTGACCCCATGGGCTGCAGAACGCCAGGCCTCCCGGTCCTTCACCATATCCTGGAGCTTGCTCAAACTCATGTTCATTGAGTCGATGATGCCGTCCAACCATCTCATCGCCTGTCATCCCCTTCTCCTCCTGCCTTCAGTCTTTCCCAGCATCAGCATCTTTCCAATGAGTCAGCTCTTCGCATCAGGTGGCCAAAGTATTGGAGTTTCAGCTTCAGCATCAGTCCTTCCAGTGAATATTCAGCACTAATTTCCTTTAGGATGGACTGGTTGAATCTCCTTGCTGTCCAAGGGACTCTTAATAAGAGTTCTCTGACACCACAGTTCAAAAGAATTGGTTCTTCAGCGCTCAGCTTTCTTTATGGACCAGCTCTGACATCCATACATGACCACTGGAAAAACCATAGCCTTGACTAGATGGACTTTTGTTGGCAAAGTAATGTCTCTGCTTTTTAATATGCTGTCTAGGTTGGTCATAACTTTTCTTCCAAGGAGGAAGTGTCTTTTAATGGGTGCCCTTAGGGCTCAGAAATTCACACTGCAGGGCCAGAATCACTGGTGACTCTGACATCCTCAATTACTGATCAGGCAGGAAATACTCCACTTGTCATACTTTATCTGAGATGCTCCCCCAGACCCTGTCTCAGAACGTGGAAGGAGGCCTTGCCTCAATCCAAAGCCAGTATGAAGAGGCCCTGACGGCCTTCAGTGACGCCTGCAGAGAGCACAGAGGAACCGTTCAGATTCATGACAGGCAGAAGTTGGCTAACAATCCTGTTTCCTCTCACTTCATTATTTATCCTCAGGAGTCTGAGGGTGAAATGACGACACCCAGGAACTCAGTGGTGGGAGCTTTCCCAGCAGAGCCTCCGAAAGGCCCCGCTGCCATGCACGCGGCTCAGAAAGGGATTCCCAGGAGGGTGCCTGCGGTGGTGGGCCCCACGCAGAGCTTCTTCATGAGGGAAGCGAAGGCTCTGGGGGTAAGTCAGTCGCCCTGCATTCCACATCCTAGGGACTCTCTGGCCTCCAGAAGCAGCTGTTCCGGGCCAGGTACAGGATTCAACCTGACTTAAAGGTATTTGATCCAACACGAGGTGTTCTTTATGTCTGACACGGCGGGGGGATGGGGGGAGGGGGAGGATCACACCAGGGATGCACAGAGATTGCTGCGGTTCACGCTCCCCTGCCCTGATCCTGAGACTTGCACAGTGAGGGGCCTCCATCCCAATTCATCACCAGTATCCCAGTACACCTGCCTGGGAAATGCCGGGGTGGTGGGGAAAATGAATCTGAAGACGACAAGCGGCTTGGGCCCTTTAACGCTTGCTCCGGACATCTCACACCGCCCTTCCGCTCAGGAGCCAGGGCTTCCAGGTCCCCCTCCTGCGTCAGCGCCCCTCTCCTCCCCGCAGGCTGTCCAGATCATGAACGGGCTGTTCCACGTTGCCCTGGGCAGCCTCATGCTGACCCACATGGACGTCTACATGCCCATCTGCGTGACCTTGTGGTACCCTCTCTGGGGAGGCATCATGGTGAGTAAAACCTAGTAACCTTTTTGGGGAGTGATACAGACAAAAATGTTCAAAGAAGCTCAGGGGGAATGTACCAGATCACCTCTGTGTTGAGGAAAGCACAGGACCACGTGGGGAACAGGTTGTCTGGTTGAAGTGATTAGGAAAAAGAGGCTGAGTTGAGCCTGAGTCTCATGGTTGAGTCAGTGGTCATGCTTCTTGGGAATTCAGAGAAAGCGGCCCGACGTGGATGTCCACAGTGAGGGAAGACCGCTCCAAGCATGACCTCTCCAAACTCAACGGCTGGGGTGGAGCTGGGTGGGTCCTAGACTTCAGGGTTGGTGTTTCAGAAAGCAAGAGTGGGTGGGGGCATGGCAGCTCCCCCCACCTGGCCCTTCTTACCGAGGGTTCTCCTTAGTTCCCGTCTCATGTGGTGAAACAGTCGCATGCCAAGTAAATCCCCCTCGCCTATCCGTGGGGCAGTAATCCTCATGGCTGCTTCACGTGCAGCTTCCCAAGTCTGAAACCCTGTGTGGATGAGGCATGAGGCAGTGATGTCTTTATCCCCGTAGCCTGAAGACAGGTTCAGGACTGAAATTTTCAGGGCAAGCAGAGATCGATTAGAGCCAGAGGCTCCTCCATTTTGCAGCTTGAAGACGAGAAACAATGATCACTTCCTGTGTGGCCCGCATCTTAATAAAGCGCCTGCTCCAGGCAGGCCAAGTGCGTCTTCTATATCAATTCACTCGTCATTGCCATCAGCCATTTAAAACACTGTGAACTCCAAAGAACCATCCCCCAGTTTTTTTTAAAAAAATGGAAAGCTGAAAATGAAACTTTTAAACTCGCCGTGTGAGGCTAGTTGCCGTGGAAACGTGAGCTCTGCTTCTGGCTTTACTAAATGGCTAGTCACAGGTCCCCAGCTGTTTGAATGAAAGGCATGGATTTACCGTGGTTGGGCCTGAATAGTGGAGAAATATGTGCTGAGAAATGAATGACTCCATTAAAGGGGCTGAACAGTGCAGGGAAGGTGGCTGAAGGGGGGCCAGCTTTCTCACAGTCGCTCCTCTTCCCCTCTGCCCCTCCCCGCTGCTTCTCCCATCTCTCCCCACCCCTCCCCGCCCACCACCTCTCTCGTTTACAGTACATCGTTTCTGGGTCACTGCTGGCAGCAGCGGAGAAGAACTCCACGCAGAGCATGGCAAGTGGCGCATGCCCCCCTTCCCGCACATCAGAGCAGCGTCTGCTTTCCCCGCTGGAGACAGGGCCCTGGAAGACCCTTGAGCCGCAGTCACTGTTACCCCTCAACCCCCAGGAGGGAGAGCTCCTCTGTGATGCCACTGTGATCGGTTCACAACAAACGTGAAAACGGTGTCTGTGGGAGCAGAGGCAGGCCGGTGAAGAGCAGGCTTACGGTCTCAGGGCGGAGGGAGGCTGCGAGAGACTGAGATCTCTTTGAAAGGCTCGTCCCTTCTCTCAGATCAGCACTGAGGAAAATGGTCTAATCAAGACCATGATTGACTCAAGTCTTTGTTAACCTTGAGCTGTAGCCTTGGGCAAGCCAGCTTCCCCCTATGTGCCTCTACATTTTCACCTATGAGATGGGGATAATAGTCCTTGCTGCCACATGAAGTTGTCCTGAGGATAAAACAGAGTAAAATATACGCAGGATAAAATATATGAAAGTGCTTCAGAGGCTATAAGGAGCTAGAGGGCTCATGCTCACATAACTCCTCAGGACACATTTACACCTAGGTAGAGCCCCTGATTCTCTACAGGTCAAGAGTTTACCAGCAGGCTTCCTTCTTCAACTTTCCTACATTTACTAAGGTCTTACTAATTTAAGTCCCTTCCGAAGTCCATGAGAGACTGAGATGACTCCCCTCTAGAGGTGGTCTGACAAACTCACTTTGTGGGGGAAAAAAGCAACTGTTTATGAAGATGAAGCTGTGTTGAAAACACGGCCCGTCGTACCGACTTGCCATCTGTAGGTCATACAACCAGGGAAGAAAGCTGCATGCTGTGCGATGATCATCAGGAACCACACGCCATTTTGGTGCTTGTTGCATGAATCTTCCTGGTTTTGAGCCTGCATCATCCCTGCAAGGTGGCATGCCACACTGACATCCCGGTGCCACCTGGAGACGTCAGCCCTAAGTGTATTTGTTTTGGGAGATGGCTGGCTGACCGGGGCTGATTGCAGCCTGTGTCCACAGGGAAGGAGAAGGTCATTACTACTGTGTGGCTCCACTCGATGGTACAGACCTAGAGGGGCCGACCTGCTCTCTCCCTGCATAAGCCCACAAAGGGTCCTGCTTCACTGTGACACGCTCTGAATACTGCTTACTTCATTTGCTCAACAGCTGTGCACTGAATGTCTATTAGGATTCCAGGGGAGGGGGGCAGGCAGCTAAAAGAAGTACAAGGATCGCTTCTAGAACATTCTCTTGATGGACTGATTGGATGGGTGTCATAAACGAGGTGGGGAGGACCGAGAAAGCAACAAGGTGCAGACGGGAAGGTGTTTATTTTACAGTGACAAAGAGGCCAAAACAGCCAAGAGAAGCAGGACTTAGCAGGGTTTAGATGTAGTTCCTTTATGAGTCAGGAAAATAGGACCTGGAACTCTGTCCTAGCTTTTATTGTCCAGTTGGAAATTAGACTCAATTAATACGTATCTGTGTCTCTTATTTCAGCTCACAGGAAGAGTAATTATGAACTCCTTGAGCCTCTTCGCTGCTATTTCTGGAATAATTTTTTTGATCATGGACATATTTAATATGACAATTTCCCATTTTTTTAAAATGGAGAATCTGAACCTTATTAAGACTCAGACGCCATACATTAACATAAACAACTGTGAGCGAGCCAACCCTGACGAGAATAACTCCCAGTCCATGGAGTATTGTGCCAGGATACGGTTTGTGTTCTTGGTAAGTATGCAATTGGATTTATTTTCAGGAGGGAAGCCTGGCAGTTTTCTTGATCATCAACTCTGGATCCAGACTGTCTGTGTCTGCTGCTCATTGCCTATGTCCATGGTTTTGAGCCAGAATTCTGACCACACCACACTGTGTCTCCTTTTCTTCCTCTGTAAAATGGGAGACCGTAACAGTATCTATAGAACTGTTTTGAGGGATGTGGTAACATCTGAAAAGCACTTTGAACAGTGTCTGGTACACGGAAAGTGCCGTTGCAGCCTTTGCTTTAACATTTACTAGTATAACTAGTGGAACTAATACTTATTATCTCTGTTATTAAGATGGGCATTGAAGAGCCCAAGCTGTAATGATGTCCTCTGCCTCAAGGGCTTCCCAGGTAGCTCAGTAGTAAAGAATCCGCCTGCCGGTGCAGGAGAGGTGGGTCTGATCCCTGGGTCTGGAAGACCCCCTGGATCGGGAAACGGCCACCCACTCCAATGCTCTTGCCTGGAAGACCCCTCGGGCGGAGGAGCCTGGCGGGTCACTGTCCATGAGGCCATAAAAGGGTCGGGCACGGCTTTAGCGGCTAAAACGTCGCTTCACTTGAAGGGAGAAAATCCATCTCCCAGGCGCGGAGGAATTTCCTTGGTGCGATCGTATACCACCTAAAGCTGGGTACAGCATCACGTGGGCTCACATTAAACTATTCTCACCGACATGGAATTGATTCTTCAACTAATTATTCCTGCCTTACTTTCGGTCAACAGCATGCACTCTCTGTTATGTGCCAGGAGTTGCGCTAAGGGTTAGGGTTATGCAGACACCAGCATTTCTCACAGTGAGTCACTATTTCCCTGAAGAATTGACCTTTTAATCATTTACTTTTAGTCAGCGGTCACTTACTGCGCATTAACCATGTTGTCGTATCTTCACTAGTACATTTTTACCCCCATTTTTCTGTTCTTCAGAGCAATTTCGCAGTGATGATGATCTTTGCCTTCCTCCAGAAACTTGTGACAGCTGGCATTGTTGAGAATGAATGGAAAAAAATATGCTCCAGACCCAAAGCTGTAAGTAGAAGCTGTACTATTCACAACCTCCGTTAGGAAAGTCTCACCTGCAAAAAATCATTTATGGAGAGCATAATCTGATGAGTCTGGAGCATCATGAAAAATGATTCTGGCGTATTTCTGGGAAGCAGAAAATACCAGTAACGTTCAGTGTATTTGAGAAATGGCTGACTGGGGCTGACTGCAACCTGTGTCCACAGGGAAGGAGAAGGTATATTACCACGTGTGTGTCTCCACCCGATGGTACAGGCCTAGAGGGGCCAACCTGCTTTCTCCCTGCCTATACCCACAAAGCATCGCGCCTCACTGTGACGCACTCTGAACACTACTTACTTTATTTGCTTAACAGCTGTGCACTGAACGCCTACTAGGATTCGCAGGGCGGGGAGGCGGGCGGGGCATGGCAGATAAAAGAAGTACAAGGGTCCTATGCTACATGCATCCTCTTACTGACCTTGGGCTCTGCTGGACTTCAGTCTTGCCTCTTGATTTCAGGTTTCCATACTTAGATGGCTGAAGGCTCATTAAAGCCACAGTTCTTCCAAACCCAATTTCGCAGTGCTCTCTTCTCCTCTCTTCTTTCTATCTAATCTCTCTTCCAAAACAGCAGGTTCAAAGAGGCCCTACGGTTGAGAGATGTGAATATCCCAGTGAGCAACTGTCGACTGCTTCAGAACCACAGGATGTCAGTTTCGCAATAGAATCTAGAAATCATTGTTAGTGCCTCCATTTTGCAAGTGAGGAAAGCAGGATTAGAGACAGCAAGTTACTACTTTCCTGAGGTTATCTCCAATAAAGACCAATCAAAACTGACATATAAATTCCTCTATTATCGCAGTGTTCTTTCCCAAACACTGTGAGTTCACTCCAGGTAAGGTGGCAAGTATTTGCTGGCCTTGAGGATAAGCCTTGATTAGTGGTTTGGTGAGGATCTGACCACATGGGAAACCAATCCTGGTATGCAGAAGCATTTAGAAAACAGCATAAAAACCAGGAGATATTGATATTTGTGCAGATTGTTGAGAAATGTGCCAGTGATCAAAGTCAAGAAAAATTTGCTCAATTTTGTGTTCCAGAACATTGTTCTCCTGTCAGCTGAAGAAAAAAAGGAAGAGGCGATCGAAATAAAAGAAGAAGTGGTTGAGCAGACTGAAGTGGCTGAGCAGATTGAAATATCTTCCCTGCCAAAGAATGAAGAAGACATTGAGATTATTCCAGTCCAAGAAGAAGAGGAAGAAGAAGCAGAAATGAACTTCCCAGAGCCCCCCCAAGATCAGGAAGGCTCGCCAATAGAAAACGACAGTGTCCCTTAAACTGTTTTTTCTTTGCTGTTTTCTTTTTTCTTTTAGCATTAGTGTGTACGGCTTCCCAGAGAGTTACTCACCCGCGTTTCTGAAAGCACTCTGCACGTGGCCTCCACGTCTTCCTCGTCTTCGCGTGGAGGGACCACAGACAGCTCCCTTCTCCCCATCCTCGTTCAGAGTCTGAGCACAGGCCCTGCAGCAGACCGTGGCATCGTGCTTCTCGCTCAGGACAGCCTTCTGGCACGGAAAAGAGGCGTCTGGATGAGGCTGCAGAAGGCGGCTTGTCGCTGGCCTGCTCTTGGGAGGGTTGGCAGAGCAGTCGCAGCGGCAGGGGCAGCAGCAGAGTCTGCTTTCTCTTCTCTCCTCTCTGCAGCAGGCAGGCTCTGTACCAGGTGAAAAATGTGAGTGGCCGCTCCACGCCGTCCTTAAGCTGTCTGTGATTTCTTCCACATCTACGTGTGTGTGTGTGTGTGAGATCTCTTTTGTACCAGTGTTTTCAGGAAAGTAAAAGATAGTAATAACGAGGTGCAGTAAAGAACCCATCCCGTCTGTCTTTCTGTGGGGCTGACGCTTGCCTCTGCGTCTCACTGGAGGAGTTCGGAGGGGCCAGTCCTCAGCCCTGTCTCTGCACAAACAGCACCGCTCAGGCCTGGATCTGTCTCCTTCCGCCTCGACTTTTCCTAACTCCTCCTCTGGGCTCTTGGCTGCACTGTCTACATGCTTTTCCCCTTAGGCAAGAGAAGAAAGGACGTCGGAAACAAATGCTGTAATGGACGCCCAGATCGCAGAGGATGTCAGTGCTTGCATTTGTACACTGTTTCCAGTTCACAGAACATGTTATCAAGTGATTGTAATTGATCTTCCACGATCAAGGAGAAACATTCCTATCTCTGTTTGACAATGTCCACACAGTAAATAAATAAATCAATGTAACTTGTCAATAGTCACAGCAAGTAATTTTGAGAGTCTTATTTCGTACCCAGATTTTCTTATTCAAATACTATAATGCCTGAAACAATGAAATTGCCTATCCAGTGTCTGTTTAAGAGCCGAGTCAACAGGTTTATCAAGCAGCTGCTCTCTGACCAGCATGAAAGAGGTGTTGAGAAAGACACAAAACAATCAGAAATCATGTTTTACCCCTTGGGGACAAAAAACTTAAACATTCACAGTCTTCAAAAACTCATTAACATACAATTAGCTGTCCGATTATAAAATGCAGATATTAAGTGCTAGAGACATTCTGAGAAAGATCATGCTTGAAAATAACACAATTCCTTACAATGCCAACTCTCAGGGACTGTTTACTCTACCTCTAGATTCTTATTCACATTCAGAGAGGTTCCTACCCCACACAGAGAGAGCGTCAACCTGGGAAGATATCTCTAAAATCTATCGGCTACGTTTGAGCATTTGCTGCGTGGTAGATGCTGCCAGACCCTGACGGGGATACAGACGATGCAATTTCCACTCTCAGTGACATTTCCACTTTGTTAGGGACCACGAATAAAAGATATTTGTGGTGATTAGAGAAAAAAAGTAGGTGGGGCATTTCTCTGTGTAAAGTTCTTGAAAATGGCTTTAAATGAATAGAACACTACGTGTGTGCTCAGGTGCAGCAAGCGAGTCCAACCTGGTGTCTCCCTAAGCTGCCTCACTATTGTAACATTCTGGTCACAGGCACCTCCAACATTCTCAAGTTCATATTCATGTAACCCGAGTCTGGGTTTGAACCGTGAGATGTCAAGACATTGACTAGTCATGTCAATATATTCTAACACACACACACACACATTCCCAAGGAAAATTCTCCTGGGGTAGGTCATCAATAACACATTCCTTTCTGTCTTCACTCCAGAATGTGACTGGACTATTTATAGTGATGGACTAGGACCAGCCCCTGCCTTGGACTAGGGGGACAGGGAAGAGGGTGCAGCTATGACCAACTCCAGGCAGAAACTGGTGAGAAAACCTTCAAAAAAGACAAGACCCTGGGGCTTCCTGGCTGCATTTCCAGTGCTGGAGGCGTGGGTTTGATCCTTCATTGGGGGAATTAAGATTCTGCATGCCACGCTGCAAGGCCAAAAAAAAAAAAACAAATTAAGGACACGAGTCCTCATTTCTGTCTCATTTTCCCAACTTCTGAAATATACGAGGATCCTTCTCCAAACACGTGGCTTCCTTAAGTATTTTAGTTTCTTTCATTCATTTTTTAAAATAGGGCTTCCCTCGTAGCTCAGTCGGTAAGCAATCTATCCGCAGGAGACCCAGGCTCAGTTCCTGGGTTGGGAAGATGCCCTGGAGAAGGAAGTGGCAACCCACTCTGGTATTCTTGCCTGGAGAATTCCAGGGACAGAAAAGCCTGGCAGGCTACGGTCAATGGGGTCTCAAGAGTTGGACTTGACTTAGTGACTAAATCAATTCATCTTTAATTTTCAGATGGTTTTTACTGAGCCTACATTAACTCCTTACCACAAAGCACCGCTGACGTCTACTCTTAGAAAATGAACTCCTTGCTATGACTTTCTCTCCAGTTATCTCTTTGGCAATTTGTTCATAGCAGGGTGACTGACCACCCCACTCTGCTCGGGACTAAGAGATTTCCTGGGGTACAGGGAGTTTAATGCTAAAACCCAGACTGTCTGAGGCAAACCAGGATGCATGGCTGATCACCCTAGTTCAAGACAATACATGATTTTACCCAGACGCAATCACTGCGTCATAATACAATATTTTTATACTTAAATTTATATCATAAATCTATTGACTTTGTTGTTGTTTAGTGAGTCAGTCGTGTCTGACTCTTTGTGACCCCACACACTGCAGCACACCAGGCTTCCTTGTCCTTCACCATCTCCCAGGGTTTGCTCAAATTCATGTCCATCGAGTCGGTGATGCCATCCAACCATCTCATCCTCTGTCACCCCCTACTCCTCCTGCCCTCAGTCTTTCCCAGCATCAGAGTCTCTTCCAGTGAGTCAGCTCTTTGCATCAGGTGGCTGAAGTATTGGTGCTTCAGTGAAGCTTCAGTCCTTCCAGTGAATTTTCAGGGTTGACTTCCTTCAGAATGGACTAGTTGGATCTCCTTGCTGTTCAAGGGACTCCTGAGAGTCTTCTCCAACACCACAGTTCAAAAGCATCAATTCTTCGGTGGTCAGCTTTCTTTATGGTCCGGCTTTTACATCTATATATGACTACTGGAAAAAAAAGCATAGTTTTGACGACATGGACCTTTGCTGGCAAAGTGATGTCTCTGCTTTTCAATACACTGTCTAGGTTTGTCATAGCCTTTCTTCCAAGGAGCAAGCGTCTTTTAATTTGATGGCTGTAGTCCCTGTCTGCAGTGATTTTAGAGCCCAAGAAAATAAAATCTGTCATTGTTTACATTGCTTCCCCATCTGTTTGCCATGACGTGATGGGACCAGATGCCAGGTCTTCAATTTTTGAATGTTGAATTTTAAGCCAGCTTTTTCACTCTCCTCTTTTACTTTCACCAAGAGGCTCTTTAGTTCCTTTTTCTGCCATGAGGGTGGTGTCATCTGCACATCTGAGGTTACTGATACTTCTCCCGGCAATCTTGATTCCAGCTTGGGATTCACCCAGCCCAGCGTTTCTCATGATGTTCTCTGCATAGAAGTTAAATAAGCAGGGTGACCATATACAGCCCTGACGTCCTCCTTTCCCGATTTGGAACCAGTCTTTTGCTCCATTCCAGTTCTAACCATTGCTTCTTCACGTACAGGCTACTCAGGAGGCAGGTCAGGCGGTTTGATGTTCCCGTCTCTTTAAGAATCGTGCACAGTTCGCTGTGATCCACACGGTCAGAGGCTTTAGTCCATGAAGCAGAAGTAGGTATTTCTCTACTGTTACATAATTGTTTTATTGGTATATAATTTTCTTAAGTATTATTTTTAGTCGAAACTTAGTACTCACTGAATCAGTATAGGATAATTAACCATTCCTCTATAATTGGGTACTTAGGGTATTTCCTTGTTTTTTTGGTTTTTTTGCAAATCACTTTTATAGCTGCAGAAACCGTGAGGAAGAAAAAAAAACATATTTCCTGTTCTCATTATTCAAAATGTGGTTTCACATGTCAGGCCTTGTCAAATTCCACCAGCAGGAAGCACTGGCATTTGCTAAAGCCCAGGGAATTAGTTTTTATCACACTTTGAGAAGAGAAAAATCCAATACACAGAAAAGGTAGCTTGGATTTGATTTGTTTTTTAAACTCTTGGTACACAACCTAAAACACCAATCAGAAATCTTCATAAGTCTGTAAACCTGAGAGGTTATACATTCTCAGCTAAAGAGAGCCAAGCAACATAAACTGAATATGGTAGAACCATTTGGTGCCAAAGTCACAGCTAAGCTAGGACTTTCCCATGGAGTCATGTTTGCCCCCTGCTCACCTCTTCCACTGATGACTTACTGTAAGAAAGTTACTCTTATCTAGTATGCATTCTGCTGCAAGGGAGAACAAAAATTCTAAAGTAAGAACTAATCATTGGGGAATCATTAATTTAGTTATTCAAAAGTACTTACTGATGCCAGCCTATCAGTAAGCAAAAATAAGCAGAGTCCCCTCCTTGTAGAGCTTACTATCTGGTTAGACAGAGATTAGTAATGTATTCATAAGCCACTTACTATGGGTATGGCATCCCGTGAAGAACAGAGTGGTGTACTTCGAGATAAGAAAAGTCCTCTGCCCTCAAAAATCAGAAAACCCCCGCCCTTTAGTGCCTAACTAGAGACGATAAAAACCATATGCATTAAAAGATAATCAGTACAGATACAAGAAAATTCAGTGGGAGAAGAATAATCCTTCAACCAGCTGGTGGATAAACTGGACAGTCACGTACAAAAAGAATAAAACTGGACACTTAGCTCGTATCACCTACAAAAATTAATCAAAATGGATTGGAGGCCTAAATGTAAGAGCTAAAACTATAGAGCTCTTAGAAGAAAACAGATATAAAATTCATAACCTTGGATTAGGCAATGGTTTCTTAGACACTAAAAGCATAAACAAATAAAAATAACAGATCATCAAGATTATAAACTTTTGTGCTTCAAAGGACTGGATGCAGAAAATGACTGCAACCCGCAGGAGGGGGTAAAACATCTCAAATCACACGTCCGGCAAGGGTCTAGTGTCCAGAATGTGAAAAGACAGCTTACAATTCACAGTGAAAAAGACAAAGAGCCCAATCAAAGACTGTGCAAAGGCTGTGAATATATATTTGTCCAAAGAAAATATGCAAATGGCCAATAAGCATCTGAAAAGGTGCTCCTCACCAGTCACCAGGGACATGCAAATGAGAGCCACAGTGAAGGCGCTTCCTAGGCGGTGGGTGCCATGGTTACCACTTCACCTTCCTGAGCAGGAGGCGTGGGGTCCGTCCCTGGCCAGGAGGGCTGGGATCCCACATGACAAACTGCCAAACAACCAAAACATAAAACAAGCAATGTTGTAACAAACTCAACAAAGACTTTAAAAGTGGCCCACAGCAAAACGTCTTTAAAAAACAAAAAACCACAATGAGATATGACTTCACACCCACACAGATGGCAATAATCAAAAAGAAAGTCATGAGTTTAGTGAGGATCTGGAGTAATCAGACCCTCATACACTGCTAGTGGTTATGTAAAACGGTGTGGCTGCTTTGAAAAACTGTTTGGCAGTTCCTCAAAAAGCTAAACATATGAGTTACTATAAGGCCCAACCAAGATCATGGCATCTGGTCCCATCACTTCATGGCAAATAGATGAGGAAACAGTGACAGACTTTATTTTCTTGGGCTCCAAAATCACTGTAGATGGTGACTACAGCCAAAAGACTTGCTCCTTGCAAGAAAAGCTATGACAAATGTAGATAGCATATTAAAAAACAGAGGCACTCCTTTGCTGACAAAGGTCTCTCTAGTCAAAGCTCCGGTTTTTCCAGCAGTCATGTACGGATGTGAGAGCTGGACCATAGAGAAGGCTGAGCGCCGAAGAATTGATGCTTCTGACCTGTGTGTTGGAGAAGACTCTTGAGAGTCCCTTGGACTGCAAGGAGATCCAACCAGTCCATCCTAAAGGAAATCAGTCCCGAATGAATATTCATTGGAAGGACTGATGCTGAAGCTGAAGCTTCATTGTTTTGGCCACCTGATGCGAAGAACGGACTCATTGGAAGACCCTGATGCTGGGAAAGACTGAGGGCAGGAGGAGAAGGGGACGACAGAGGATGAGATGGCTAGATGGCATCACGGACTTGATGGACGTGGGTTTGGGTGGACTCCGGGAGTCGGTGATGGACAGGGAGGCCTGGCGTGCTGCGATTCATGGGGTCGCAGAGTCGGACACGACTGAGGACTGGACTGAGCTGATACAGTGCCGTAGCCTCCTACTGTGTATATACTTAGAGAGCGGTGACACAGAATCTATGCGAATGTGCACGGGAGCACGATCCAAACGAGAAAAGCGAAAAAAGTCCAGATGTCTACCGACCGATGGACAGGCGCAGAAAAAGTGGTGTGTGCATGAAATGAAACGTTATTCAGCCATGAAAGGAATGAAGTACTGGTACATGCTATAACATGGATGAGCCTTAAAAATTTCATGTTAAGTACAGAAATTAGACACAAGAAACCGTACATCGTATGATTCCATTTATATAAAATGCCCATTATAGGCAAGTCCATGAAAACAAAAAGTAGATAGAGGCTGGGGGGAGGGGACAGGAGAAACAGAATGAATGTCAATCAGTCGCTTATCTGCCCTTTGTGTGTGCTCAGCCAGCCGTGTCCTACTCTTGGTGACTCCATGAACTGCAGCCTGCCAGGCTCCTCTGTCCATGGGATTTTTCTCAGGCAAGAACACTGGAGTGGGTTATCGTTTCCTCTTCCAGAGGATCTTCCTGACCCAGGGACTGAACTCTCGTCCCCGGCATTGGCTGGCAAATTCTTTACATTTGAGCTACAGGGAAGTCCTTATACAATGGTGCAGAGATGGTTGCAAAATTTTGTGAATATATTTTTTAAAATCTATAAAAGGTGTATGGATTATATTCCAATAAAAATAAAAAGAGATAGCAGTGATCTAAGACAGCGAGGAAGGACTAAATGACAGTAAAATGCTCTGGTATCTAGCACAAAATAACTGCTCCATAATCTTACAGGAACGAGCCAATGACGGCTGATATATTAAAAGGAAACCTCATGAAATAGGAGACGTTTGAGTTGGTTCCTAGAGAGTGAGTAGAAATTATCTAATAAAAAAGGAAAAATCATTCCAGGTAGGAGGGAAAATCCCTATGCAGGATGAAACAGAAACACTCTAATTGCGTTCAGAGACAGTCGTGATAACCCAGATGGACCACAGTAAATCAGGGTGTGATCAGACTAAGGTTACAGGCAGAGGCTGAAAGCACACTCGTGTTCACAGCCAGTAACGATACCCAAATGGTTCACAGTGAATCAGGGTGTGATCAGGCTAAGGTAGAAGGCAGAGGCTGAAAGCACACTCGTGTTCACAGCCACTGACGATACCCAGATGGACCACAGTAAATCGGGGTGTGATCAGGCTAAGGTAACAGGCAGGCTGAAAGCACACTTGTGTTCATAGCCAGTAACGATACCCAGATGGTCCACAGTGAATTGGGGTGTGATCAGGCTAAGGTAGAAGGCAGAGGCTGAAAGCACACTCGTGTTCACAGCCACTGACGATACCCAGATGGACCACAGTGAATCGGGGTGTGATCAGGCTAAGGCAGCAGAGGCTGAAAGCACACTCTTGGGGTCCCACATGCCCACGGCATCTGGACCTTAATCCATAAGCGTTAGAGAATCGCTGAAGGTGAACCCAGTAGGGAAGAAAGAAATTACAATTAATGGTTTAGAAAGTAAGCGAGACAGCAGGAGAAAACAGGGAGCTAGACTGAATTAGAAATTAGAAATAAGGAGGGGGTGTTATATTTTAGAGACATTTGAGGGTAGAAAAGATTTAATAAATGTGAAGGAATTTATTAGATATAAAGAGTGAGAAAGAGGAAGAAATCTAAGACACCTCTCGGCTCTGAGTCTGAATGTCGGGAAGCAGGAAGGGCTTTAGATGGTGGTGATGCTGAGAGAGAGAGGAAGCTGAGAAAGCAGGGGCACGGGAGTTGGGTCAGGAGCTCAGACTGGACCACTTCTGTAAGCTGACACTGTAGACTGAAGATTCATTACGACGTGCATTGCCAATCTCTGGAAAGGCAAGGTGGCAAGTCAGACAAGAGAACAGGATTGGACGCACACGGCATTGCGTGACAGGTCCACCTAAAGCTGGTGTTATGGGAATGGAGGAGAGTTCCAAGGGAAGGTGACACCTTGTAAGGACTGGGCATATCTGGCTGAGAAAGTGAAATTAACAAAGATGAACTTGAGGATATCGAAGAAATTAAGAGAGGGACTCAAGAGTGTCCTGTTTTGGAAGCTAAGGAGAGACAAGCATCTCAGAGGGCCAGGAGGAAGCAGAGCAATGCAGCTGAGAAATCCAGAAGGATGGGGACTGAATACAGCCCACTGGAGTTAGCCATCAGGTTGTTACTGGCGGTATCAGGGGAAACAATTTTAGAAAAGCATTAAGGAGAGAGGAAAGACCGCGATTCACTGGAAAAAAAAAAATGAATGCAAAATGAAAACATTTACACTGTGAGAATAAAACTCTGCTTTGGGAATGTCTGGTCATAGAAGGAAGGAGAGGGGTGACTGAAGGTTTGACTGAGAAGTAGGGCAAGGAATCACTCAGAACACTTGTTTAGTTGCTTGGTTGTGTCCGGCTCCTTTGCGACCCCACGGACTGTAGCCCATCAGGCTCCTCTGTCCGTGAGATTTTCCAGGCAGGAATACTGCAGTGTGTTGCCATTTCCTCCTCCAGGGATCTTCCCGACGCAGGCATCCAACCCGAGTCTCCTGCATGGCCTGCATGCAGGGACATTTTTTTTTAACCAGAGCCACCAGGGAAACCCATTCAGAAGAGTGGGTGACGTAAAACCTGCAGACACAGACAGGTACAGGGCGATCCCTGGGTTGGGAAGGTCCTCTGAAGGAGGGCATGGCAACTCACTCCAGTGTTCTTGCCTGGGGAATCCTGTGGACGGAGAGGCCCAGTGCAGTCCGCAGGGTCACCAATAGCTGGACACGATGGAAGGGACTTACGCACACGCACCTTAGCAGATTCAGATACTTACTGCCCTTGGGACTGTCTCTAAGTGATGAGGACGTAATTAGTGAGCAGCACAGACAAATCCCTCCCTCTGTGGAGCTGGGCCTTCCAGCTGCATCGTCAGCTGCCATGTTTCTCTTCACTGAAGAGTCAGGCTTCAGGCGCTTCAGTTCCAACTTACTGACAGTCTCATAATTTACTGAGGATCGGGGGTAGCTGTTACAATGGTTTTGATTTTCAAAACAGTATTTCCTCAGCTTTGACAGGAACAACCACAACAGCCAGTATAGGAAAAAACAAATTTGTGGGCTGCAGCATCAGACGGACGCAGTATTACTCCAGGGACCGAGGGGATCAAGGAAGGGAGAAGTCACTGGCGCCCTAAAATGTCAAGAAGTACTCACAGCATAATTATTGGGCAGTTTTCATCAGCTTCTGTGGGGAAGAGCTGCCCAGAGACCTATCAACAATGCCCTGTGCTTTTATCTGTGTAGGAAACGAAACTCGTTAAAGTCACGCTTTTGCATTTTGCAGGAAACAGCTGCAGTGAATCTACGCTGAAGACAGAACAAGTCGGGAGATGGTAGAAAACTTGATTAAACTGATTCAGAGAAGTCAGACCACATACATTTTATTAAGAAACTTGAATTTTGTTAAACTTTCATGTGATTCTAATGTGCAGTAATCTGAGGACCACTATTTTGAATTCTTTCTATGGAATTCAAATAAGATTTAAAAAAATAGGTAATGAGTTATCACTTTAAATATTGGGTTGGCCCAAAAATTCGTTCAGGCTTTTCCCTAAGTTGTTACAGAAAAACCCAAATGAACTTCCGGGCCAACCCAATAGCTTCTGAATATACTTTATATGGAAAAAACAGTCCAGAATTTTGCAGACATGACAGGGAAAAAATAAACAACACAAAAGCACCCGGTTGCACCTGACTCTCCGACACCCCCTCCCAGCTCACCTCTGTTCTCTGCCTGACGCTCACTCATCACACGTGGGCGCTTCCATCCTTTGTTTGAGGGTTTGCCTCTCCTGCCCAGAAGACAAGCTCCTGAGGCCTAGGACTTGCGGGCTGTGCTCACCACTGAAACCACAGCATCTGAAAGGGGGTGACACAGACTGGGCCCCCAAACACCACGTGCTGAAGGGTGAGGGCTGAAGATCAGTTCTGCTTACGGCTGCTTGCAGTCAGGCCGATCAGCAGACATGTTCCTTCCCTGCGTAGCCTTGTGGCGGGCTTTGAGTCCGCAGCTTTAGCTCTGCTTGCTCTTGGCGTCAGGGCTGCACAAGGGTCCATTGTGAGAAAGCCCAGATTGCCCACTCCCTGTTCGTGAACTGGTGCTACCTGGTTGGCTCTAAGCGTCTGTGTCTACCTGTGAGTGTGCTCAGTTGTATCCAGCTCTCTGCGACTCGCCAGGCTCCTCTGCCCATGGGATTCTTCAGGCAAGAGAATGGAATCGGTTGCCATATCCTCCTCCAGGGGATCTTCCCCACCAGGGATCGAATCAGGGTCTCCTGCGCTGCTGGGCGGACTCTGCTCCACTGAGCCACCCGGGAAGTCCGTGTGTCTACCCGCCGGTCTTCCTGTCTTTACATTTATCAATTAAAACAGGAGCATTCAGTTTCATTCTTCTTCATCCCTTTATTAGAGTTTTCATTAAGTCAGTGAAATGACTCAAAGGGAGTTCACTCATTTTTTTTTATGTCGTGATTTTTTCTATATATTAATAGTTTTAGGTTAAGACATGCAGTTCCCTTAAGAGACAGGCGTGCCCTGTTCACTAAATTTAGACTGATTTTAATAAATTACCACTCTCTTTCACACCCTCCTCAATTCATTAAACAGAACATTGTACCACCTTGATAACTTCTTATTGTGGGTAAGTAGAACAGCATTCTCATATACTAACTGCATTTCTTTTTATTTTCTGTTCATGTTTTCTGCCCACTAAAATGAGATTTACCTTTGTCGACACTTTTACTCACTCAACAGCATCAAGTAGTCAGAACACGGGAGAGTGCGAGACCCACCAAACCACCAAACCTGGCAGCTTGGGGCCAAGTCGCCTCCTGCCTCCTCTTTCCTTCCTTCTTGCTTTCTTTCTCTGCTCTTCCGTGCTTCTGTTTTCTGGAGGGAGCACCTTGAAAGAGGCGGACGCTATAATTTCTGAAGAAATGAAAAAGTGAAGCCCTTTGAAGAGATGATCTCATAAAGACACATAAAGGAGAGCTGGTGAAGAAACAGTGAACTTAGATGAAGTCAGAGAAGATACAATGAGTTACAGAGAATGTGGGTAGAGTATTACTGGAGAAAAAACAGAGGATGAAGAGGCAACATCAGCAACAGTCCATGGCATTACGCAGGGGAAGACACCAGATATGGGGAGGGACCCACTGCGCTGAGCTACTTTCCACAACAGAGGAAACGAGAGTGGCTTTTCTGGTGGTCATAAATGGCAATTCAATCGAGCATAAAACTGGGGGTCCACAAAAGATTTCACAGGCAATCTGAGATTAAGATAGAAGCAAAAGGGGGGTTTCCACGGCAGTCCAGTGGCTAAGACTCGACACTTCCACCACAAGGGGCAAGGCTCAGTCCCTAAGATGCCCCATGCCACGCGGCAGGGCAAAAGCAGGCAAAATCACAGACTAGAAGAGGTGTCCAGAGGCAAATGACCCCCGTCCTGCAGGTCTGGGTAATAACTCACTGAAGGCCACATTTCCACCAGCAGGGTGGGAACAAGGACAGAGACCAGGGAGACAGATATGGTAAGAAAGCAATGCTCTGTTCTGAGACTTCTCGGTACAAGGCATCCCCACGCGGAACCATGCCTGCCCACCAGAGGGCTGAGACAACAGGAAAGTGATTGAAGTTAATACAAGAAGTAGATCGGTTTAAGTAAGAGGAAGAGAAACTAATTTTTGTTAAATATACACCATCTCCGGCATTGGGGTAAAAGCATTACACCCAATAAGTTTCTTTAAAAAGGAACCAAAGTGTTAGCTAGGTTCTCACGAGTTATGTGTTTTATACAGAGGATCAAAGGTATGCATGCAGCAATCTCACTCTCCCACTCGTCCTACCCGCTTCCCCCCACGGGGTCCACACGTTTGTTCTCTAAGTCTGTGTGTCTATTTCTGTTTTGCAAATAAGACCCTTTTTCTAGAGTTCATATATATGCATTAACATGACCACTGTTTCTTCTGACTTCGTTCTGTATTACATTCTCCAGTCCGTTCACATCTCTCCAAACGATCCAACTTCATTGCTTTTATGGCTGAGCAATATTCCACTGTATACAGGTACCACACCGTTATCCAGCCCTCCGCTGGGGGGCAGTTAGGTGGCTTCGTATCCTGGCGGTTGTAAACAGTGCTGCCGTGAACACTGAGGTCCAGGCACCGTTCAGAATTATGTCCTTCTCTGGGGACATGCCCAGTACTGGGATTGCTGGGTCATATGGTACTTCTATTTTTAGTTTTTTAAGGAACCTATACTGTTCTCCCAGAGAAGGCAATGGCACCCCACCCCAGCACTCTTACCTGGAAAATCCTATGGGCTGAGGACCCTGGTGGGCTGCAGTCCATGGGGTCGCTCAGAGTCGGATACAACTGAGCAACTTCACTTTCACTTTTCACTTTCCTGCACTGGAGAAGGAACTGGCAACCCACTCCAGTGTTCTTGCCTGGAGAATCCCAGGGACGGGGGAGCCTGGTGGGCTGCCGTCTACGGGGTCGCACAGAGTCGGACACGACTGAAGCGACTTAGCAGCAGCAGCAGCGCACTGTTCTCCACAGGCTTCCCTGGCAGCTCAGATGGTGAAGAATCTGCCTACAGTGCAGTGGACCTGGGTTCAGTCCCTAGGTTAGGAAGAATCCAGGGTCGGGCAGATCCCTGAGAGAAGGGAGTGGCCACCCACAGGAGTATTTTTGCCGGGAGACTGCCATGGCCAGAGGAGCGCAGTTCATGGGCTTGCAAAGAGGAGCTGGACACGACTGGCAACACGCACAGACACTCTTCTCCCTTGCATTCCCACCAAGCGTGCAAGAGGGTACGCTTTTCTCCACGACCTCTCCAACACTTATGTTTGTAGGTTTTTTAATGACAGTAAATTGTTTGTGAGGTACAGGGAAGCAGCCTAAATGGCCATCAACAGAGGTACAGGGAAGCCTGGGCAAGCTGCGGTCCATGGTGTCGGGAAGAGTCAGACACGACTTGGCACGTGAACAACAATAACAAACTGGTTCCACCTCAGGCTGGTTGAGGTGAGTGTGATTCCACTTCACAGATTTAAAAAAAAAAAGGGGGTGTAAAGGGCTGTCACCTCCCAGAATTACAAAGCTAAGTGAGGGGGGTGAGATTAAACTTCAGCCTAAGCACAAATCCCTCATCTTTTCTCCTACGGTCTCTTTTGAGAGTAAAAAGGAACATCTCTGTCTTCTATCTAAAGATACACCATCTTATATCAATTCTATGATTCACTATTTTTAACATGATAACATCTCTGAAATCTCAGGGTGTCGTAGGTTAAGGGTGCTTGTTTTCTTCCATGAGTTTCATGATTTCAAGTGTTACATTTAAGTCTTTAGTCTATTTTGAGTTTAGTTTGATATATGACGTGAAAAAAATAATCTGATCTTTTTACTTGCAGTTGTACCGTCTTCCTCTTGCTATTTATTGAAGAGCCCGTCTTCTCCCCCACTGTGAGTCTCACCTCCTTCATTGTGGACTGACTGACCATGTATGTGTGGGTTTCCTTCTGGGTTCTCTCTTCTGCCCCACTGATCTGTGTTTCTGGTTATGGACCATACCATACTGCCTTGATTACTGTAGCTTTTTAGCATAGTTTGAAGTCAGCATGCATGATACCTCCTGCTTTGGTCTCCTTTCTCAAGATTCAGGGTATTTTTGTCTCTTGATACAAATTTTAGAATTATTTGTTCTAGTTCCGTGAAAAATGCCATTGGTATTTAGACAGGGGTTCAGCCTGCTACTTTTAAACTGAAGCTTGCTCCTTGGCGCCAGAGATCCCACCCGCCCTGTCATCTCAGAGGAGGTCCTGCCCAAAGGGAGCTCCGAGGACGGCGTCCTCCGGGAGGCCTCTCCCCATTCGGCACTCTGAGTTCTTCTCTCATGGACGGTCATAACTTGTATTTCTTTTACTCACTGATTCTTTCATCAGGATATGAGCTTTTTGAAGGTTAAAACCATTTTTTAACTCATCTCAACATCCCCACTTCCTGCTAAATTAATACTTATTTTAATTGGTAAAACCATTATGGAAAACAATCTGGATGTTTCTGAAACTAAAAATACAGCCAGCGTATGACCCAACAATTCCATTCCTGGGCATGTATACGGACAAAACTATTGTTCATGATAGTTTTATGAACTATATTGGGATCTTCCCTGGTTGCTCAGATGGTAAAGCATCTGTCTACAATGCGGGAGACCTGGGTTCGAGCCCTGGGTTGGGAAGATCCCCTGGAGAAGGAAATGGCAACCCACTCCAGTACTATTGCCTGGAAAATCCCATGGACAGAGGAGCCTGGTAGGCTACAGTCTATGGGGTCGCAAAGAGTCGGACACGACTGAGCGACTTCACTTCACTTCACTATTGTTCATAAAGATACATGCAACCCAGTGCTCAAACCAACACCGTTTACAATAGCCTGGATATGGAAGCAGCATAAACACCCACTGACATGAATGGATGAAGAAGATGTGGAACATCTACACAACAGAATATCTCTCCGCCTTGACACAGAATGAAGCAATGCTGTCTACGGCGACGGGGGTGGACCCGGAGACCGTCACCCCGAGTGAAGTCGGTCAGAGAGAAGAAGAGAAAATATGATATCGATTCTGTGTGGACTCTGGAAAAAAATGGTACAAATTAACTTATTTAGAAAACAGAATAGAGTCCAGAGATTAAAAAAAAAATTATGGTTACCAGTGAGGGAAAGGGGAGAAAGCGGATAAATTGGGAGATGGAATTGACATATACACACTACGACATATAAGACAGGAAACTGATACGGACCGGGGGCTTCCCAGGTGGCTCATCGGTAATCCGCCTGCCAACTCAGGAGATGCAGGTTTGATCCCTGGGTCGGGAAGATCACCTGGAGAATGAAATGCAATTCACTTCAGTATTCTTGCTTGGGAAATCCCATGGACAGAGAAGCTTTGCAGGGGTCACAAAAGAGTTGGTCATGACTTAACGACCGAGTAACAACAGAATAAGGACCTACTGTGAAGCGCAGGGAACTCTACTCAGCACTCCGTAATGGCCTGTATGGGAAGAGAGTCTTTAAAAGAGTAAATACATGGATAACTTATTCACTGTGCTGTTCAGCAGAAACACGGCATTGCAAATCACCTACATTCCAATAAAACCTTAAGGATAAAAGTACAGTGTTTAAAGAATTAAGTCAGACTTGATTCTTTATGAGCTCAGTGAGATCATCTCTGACACAGTTTCCACTAGCGACACTGACTGCTGGGGGCACATGAGTTAGAACAGAAGTAAGAGTTTCTTTATGTTCTACGCTCAGCTCAGTTCAGTTCAGTCGCTCAGTCGTGTCCGACTTTGCGACCCCCTGAATCGCAGCACGCCAGGCCTCCCTGTCCATCACCGTCTCCCGGAGTCCACACTGCTTTCCTCCAAATACTCCAGAGCTCAGTACCAAGCACCTCAGCTTTGATTCTGTTGGCTCCAAACTCTGTTCCAATCACCACTTTCAGGAAACCATCTTCTCTGTATCTTCCGGAGTCCTGTCCCCAGGCCAACCAGGAAGGCCCACAGTGTCTTCCACGGCCCCACCACCTCCCCAGGGACAGCGCGCCCGCCCGAGGCTCTCCGTAGATTCTGCCGCCGCTCTGGGATCCGCCCTTGTCCCTTCTCCCATGCCTCGGAACCGAGCTGTGATGATTCTTTCCCCACATCTAAGCAAATGAGCAAAGTTTTTTTAGTCTTTCCCATACATCAAACACCGTACTGAGTGTTTCACATACATATTTGCATATGCCCTTCACAATAACGCTTTCTTTTGCCCAGATGCTGCTATTTCCCTATTTCAAACACAAGTTGGCTGAAGCACAGAGGTTAACTGACCCACGCAGGGTCTTGTGTAGGGAGAGGCGGAGCAGAAGTGTGAACCAGCGTGTAGGTCCCGTCACGCTGCTAACTCTATGGGTTTTGCCTCCCTTTCTCTTTCTCAAAACACCATCTTTGATCCTTACATTTACAGCCTCACATCTGCCTAGGTTTGTTCTGTGGTTGGTTGTTTGTTTGTTTGTTTGCTTTTTATTTTGAAATGATTTTACATTCACACAGAAGTTGCTAACATAGTACAAAATCTCCTGGGTACCCTTCTTCCAGTTTCCCTGATAACCATAATACGGTTACCAAAACCACAATTCTGCTATCCCCCAAAATACTCCCTTGATAATACAGAACCCTTCTATAACCGCAACAAAACCCCCTCGGATTACCCCTTCATAGCTGCAGCCCCCTACCTGACCTCTGGCAACCACCGTCACGTGTTCCGTCACTTTAAGAGCAGCCGAGGGACTTCCCCGGTGGTCCAGTGTTTAAGACTCTGAGACCCTAGTGCGGGGGGTCCCTCGTCAGCGAACTAGATCTCACACGCCAAGACCAAAGATCCTGCGTGCCACACGAAGACCCTGTGTGGAGGAAGGAGGGACGGAAGAAAGGAATGGAAGAGGGAGGGAGGGAGGGAGGAAAAGGAAAGGAGGAGAGAGTGGCCAGCAGACAGAACTGCACAGTGTGTGACCCGAGACTGGCTTTTGTCGCGCCGCCTAATGCCCTTGTGGTCCACTGCGGCCTGCGTCGGTCGCGTGTCACTTCTCTTGCTGCGTGCATTCCATTTAGTGCCTGTGGAGCTCGGCTACTTACCACTGCAATTGTTTTCCAGACTCCTCTGCTTCTACTCGAATAATCTAGTGATTCTCAAATACGGTGGGAGGCCTTTCTTAAACTGGATATGATTGCTACAAATGCAGGATTCTGGAGGCCACTTAAGACCCATTCTATCTGCATGTCTGTGAGCAAGGCCTAGGGTTACAATATCTTCAACAAATATCTATTGTTGAAGTTCAAATACTTCAACATAGCATAATTCTGGTTACTTTTTAGTTGCATTAAGTTCGAACCAATGTTCAGTTCAGTTCAGTCGCTCAGTTGTGTCTGACTCTTTGCGACCCCATGAACCACAGCATACCAGGCCTCCCTGTCCATCACCAACTCCCGGAGTTCACTCAAACTCATGTCCATTGAGTCGGTGATGCCATCCAACCAACTCATCCTCTGTCATCCCCTTCTCCCCCTGCCTTCAATCTTTCCCGCCATCAAGGTCTTTCCCAATGAGTCAGTTCTTCCCATCAGGTGGCCAAAGTATTGGAGTTTCAGCTTCAACATCAGTCCTTCCAATGAACACCCAGGACTGATCTCCTTTAGGATGGACTGGTTGGATCTCCTTGCAGTCCAAGGGACTCTCAAGAGTCTTCTCCAACACCACAGCTCAAAGCATCCATCCTTCGGTGCTCGGCTTTCCTTATGGCCCAGCTCTCCCATCCACACATGGCCACTGGTGTAGTGACCATTTAAATCAGGGATGGTGATGGTTAACTGGTCCTCTAATTATAAACCATTCTCTAGAGGCAATTAGTATCAGACCCTTGGCTAATGAGAATAATGAAAGTCAGAATTTGTCTTGAAAACGAGTGGCTTGTTACACAGCGTGGCCCTATTGCAAATGTTACCCATTGGTGACACTGAGTGCATTAGCATCTTAGGGACGCCCTCTGCCCTCTCGTGGATAGGTTGTAGGCATCTGACAACGTCTGCGGCCTCTACCCTTATGTGCTGAACTAACGCCAGGTCTGCCCATCCGTGAACTTGGCAGACTGATGACAGACCTTATCTTGGAAGACCTGGCTTGCCTGCTCAGTTGAGGCTTTCACACGCAACAGCAGAGGAGGACAGAACGCAGAACCCCGGGCTGCGATGAGCACCTTCCGTCACGCGCCGCAGCCGAGGGCTGTGTAAATATTCAGTGGATTTTAAAATGTGCTCTGTTCTTTTGTACTTTCCTTGTGCTGACTAGGGTCACAAAACCAGTCAGTCCTTAATTCAAGGTCTTCAGTAAACACCCCGTTTTTTTTCTCCTTTTGTGAGCTGTGCCCCTTTTTCTTCTCCTTTTGTGAGCTGTGCTTTGGCGTCTAATCTGAGAATTTCCCCCTAACTCTAGATTCTTAAGGTCTGTGCTTATCTTTTGAAAACATAAATTTACAGTGTTTATTTTTATAGTAATATGTTGTACACATTTACCATTTACATTACAGTCTATGACTAACTTTCAGTTAGATTTTTCCAGAAGGTGTGAGACTTAGGTTTCAGCCCTTCCTTATTTTAAATTTATGGTGCCACTAGACTTCCTTGGTGGCTCAGACAGTAAAGAATCTGCCTGCGATGTGGGAGACCTGGGTTCGATCCCTGGGTTGGGAAGATCCCCTGGAGGAGGAAATGGCAACCCGCGCCAGTATTCTTGCCTGGGAAGCCTCATGGACAGGGGAGCCTGGTGGGCTGCGGTCCACGGGTTGCAGAGTCAGACACCATGAGCGACTTCACTTTCACTTTCCTGCTGCCCCTTGCTGCAGCACCTTTTGTTTACAAGGTTGCCCTTCCTCCGCTGAGCTGCTCTTGCACCTTCATGGAAACCTAGGTGTATCTGTGCGCTCCTGCACCTGGGCCTCCATTCCATTCCACTGATCTGTGTGTCCGTCTCCAGCGCCGCACTGTCTCAGTCACTGGGCCGACATGAGAGAAGCGAAGCCGCTCTGTCCCGTCCGACTCTTGGCGACCCCTCGCGCTGCAGCCTGTCAGGCTCCTCTGTTCGTGGAATTCTCCAAGAAAGGACACCGGAGCGGGAGGCCATTCCCTTCTCCCAGGGGATCTTCCCGATCCAGGGGTCAAACTGGGTCTCCTGCATCGCAGGCAGATTCTTTACCACCCGAGCCCCAGCGAAGCCTGTAGCTGCATCAGCTCAGCTCAGCCGCTCAGGCGTGTCCGACTCTCTGCGACCCCACGGACTGCGGCACGCCAGGCCGCCCTGTCCATCACCAGCTCCCGGGGCTCGCTCAAACTCAGGCCCACCGAGTCGGTGATGCCATCCAGCCGTCGCATCCTCTGTCGGCCCCTCTCCTCCTGCCCCCAGTCCCTCCCAGCATCAGCTCTTCGCATCTGGTGGCCAAGGCATTGGAGCTTCAGCTTCAGCATCCGTCCTTCCAGTGAGCAGCCAGGACCGGCCTCCTGCACCCCAGTGAGCCCTACGGCTGCGCAGAGTCCTTCTCCTTTACTCTTTCCTGGGTTGTTTCAGGCGCTCCTCATCCCGGCCACTCCACAGAGACTTTAGAGTAAGTCTGTGCCCGTTTAACAGGAACCTCAGTGGGGTTTTGGTAGGAATTTTATTAAACCTTTCTGTCAGTCTGGGGAGAAGTCACACCCTCGCCATATCACGTTGCTTTCAAACGCATCCCCCTCAGCTTCCACAGCAGCACACCCTTCTTGTCTCTCTTTTGCTGCTCATAACTTTTTCCTTCTCTCAGCTGCATCTTCCTCTGCCTAGACATTACACATTCAACAAATACTTTCTTTAGGTTCAAGTCACTTGACCCACAGACACACACTGCCCGAGCAACATGATAAGATCCCCAACTCTCCGTCACTCTCTGGAGTTGCACAGCGCCCGGGAGCAGAAAAGGCGCGTATTTTCTCTTGCCGCTCCAAGATCCAAGGTAACTTCTTGGAAAGTTAGAAGAATTAATTAGAAAGAATTAAAGAATTAGAAAGAATTAAACGTGTCCTTGCTTAAAACGGGCAAGAAAGTTAAAGGGGGTGAAAAAAGAGAAGAGGCAAAGACTGGCCGTGAGGGACACCTGGTGGTGACATCTGCCGCGTCCTGTCGGGCTGCGGCCCTGGACCCCGCGGGCCACCAGGGGGCCACGCGGAGCTCCCGGTCCCGGAGGCGCACGGCAGCCGGTGCCGCCCTTCGCTCCGGAGGGCCCTTTTCCTCCCTGGCTGCGGGAGCCCGCAGACCCGGCGAGACCAGCTCCCTGCAGATGCCCCGCTTCAGGGCCGAGCCTGGCATCCGTGGACACAGAGCCCAGCGCCCTGACACGTACTCCCTAACTGCGACCTCAGTCAGCCTGCTCGACGCCGCGACGCACTGTCCCCCCGTCCAAAGCGGCAGGTAAACTTACGACAGGGTTTCATGAGAATAAATGACGGAGGTGAATGTAAGACCAAATAGCGTCCTATAAACAGCGTGTGATGCTCTTTCTAAACTGATTCGTGTGTGTGTGTGTGTGTGTGTGTGTGTGTAGTCCAGGGATGTCTGGCTTTTTGTGACCCCATGGACTGTAGCCCACCAAGTTCCTCTGTCCATGGGATTCTCCAGGCAAGAACACTGGAGAGGGTTGCCACTCCCTTCTCTAGTGTCACATGTACCACATCCTTTGGCCACTAGACACTGAGGTTCAGAATCGGCCTTCATTCCACAAACCTTCTAGGAGCCCTGGGCATCTGTTGCCTCCTCCCCGCCTTATTCTTAGCCAGTTTATATCACTGGGCCTTGGCTTCTTTCCTGAGACCTCCAGCCCCGAGAGACCAACCCCTCACCACAGCCCTTCCCGGGAGACTGGACCTGGCCCCTGCATCTCTGGCTACAAGACGGAGTCTGCCCAGCACGCACGGAGCCATCTGCCTGAGCAGGTGCTGCCCCTCACACCGCAGAACGCAGACACGTGCTGGAACCCTCTTTAAGCAAACAAACAGAAACCAGGGAGAAGATAAATACAGAAAAAAACAAACGCTGAAGCACTCAGTGATTCTCACCTCACCTTATTCTCTGGATAAGGCACAGACCCTTCTAGGCATTTTGAAACCTGTGCATGCCACCGCATGCGGTGTGGTCACGCGGACTGTGCCCTGCGGGTCCAACGTTACACATGTGATGTGTGAAGGCTGGCTTACCAGCTGCAACCCCTCCTCCCCCAAAATATGAAAAACGGAGAGGACGTAAGCATTAAAATGTAAGGCTTCCCTGGTGGCACAGATGGTAGAGACTCTGCCTGCAATGCAGGAGACCGGGGTTCAACCCCTGGGTCAGGAAGATCCCTGGAGAAGGGAATGGCTGCCCACACTGGTATTCATGCCCAGAAAATTCCACGGGCAGAGGAATCTGGTGGGCTAGGGTCCATGGGTCACAAAGAGCTAGACACGGCTAAGCAACTAACACTTTCATTTCTGTATCTCTTTCAAGCACTATTTATAACTTACTATTCCATGAGGAAATTCTGTTGAGAATATCTGAAACAGAGAGCAGACTGTTGATGTTTCCCCAGGAAGGCAAACGTGCACACAGCACCGCCCTTAATCCAATTTAAGTGAAACGAGTTAAGCAGATGGGAGAAAGGTCACTGAAATGTGAAGCTTTGTAGAGTGGCATACACAGTGTTCGCTCCAAGTTGAGTATAGGCTTTTAACGTGGAAACGTCTTCCTTTCTAACTTTATGTTATTATAAATATAATCTGAACAAATATAACTTGGGAAGACAGAAAACAATCACAAATTCTAA
Source organism: Redunca redunca (assembly GCA_006410935.1). Classification (NCBI taxonomy): domain Eukaryota; kingdom Metazoa; phylum Chordata; class Mammalia; order Artiodactyla; family Bovidae; genus Redunca; species Redunca redunca. The sequence continues at coordinate 1,645,144 of SJYQ01000535.1, read as the reverse complement.
AATGCTGACTAATAGGAAATTAAAATATTTATATTGCGCACAAACTTTGTGTCCTTTCAAAACTGTAGCAAAACAAAAACCATCACAAAGGAAGAGCAGACCAAACCTCACGCCTGCTGACTCTTAACAGAAGAGCAGGACCCGAACTGTTGCCGCTTTAGTTTTATTTTCCCAATGTGTCACTTTTTTCATATTTTACAAAAGCGTTGGCCCACAACGGATCGGCAAGACTTTTAATGGTCTTTCTTCACCAACAGTCTGTGAAACGCAGGGCTGGAGGGCTGTGTCCTGAAACATGACTCAGTGTTGAACCAGGCCAGGTGACTCACACCTGCGGACGGCAAGCTCGTGGACCACAGCTCTTGGGATGCTACCTGAAATCTGGACTCTTGATTTATCTCTTAGGAATCCGGCTCCACGGTTAGGCTGACTTCCCCAGATTTGAAACCTTCTGAAAGAATGATTTCCCTATCAGGGAAGCTAACTAGAGAAGTATTTCTCATTGTATTTGATCTGTGACAACGGGTCTGATGGCTGCACAGCAGAGTGTTAGTGAGTTAGCACACACGGTGAAAATGCATCGCCTGGAAGAACAAAGCATATGCTTCCGTAATATTTTCCCAACATAAACTCACTCAGCTGTCAGCTGAACTTATACGGGAATTTACTCACCGGGTCTGCAGGCTCCCACAAGCCAAGGAGGAAAAGTGGCGGCTGGTTCAACACTGAGTCGTGTTTCAGGCTCCCTGGCCCAGGACACAGCCCTCCAGCCGTGATTCACAGGCTGTCCGGGAAGAAAGACCATTAAAAATCTTACCAATCCCTTGTGGGCAAATGGATTGGTAAGACCATTAAAAATCTTACGAATCTGTTGTGGGCCAGTGCTTTTGTAAAACGTCTGACCCTTTGCAACCCCTGACGGGCTAGGCTCCTCTCTCCATGGATTCTCCAGGCAAGAATACTGGAGTGGGTTGCTGTTCCCTTCTCCAGGGGATCTTCCCCACGAGGGATCGAACCTGGGTCTCCTGCATTGCAGGCGATGCTTTACCATCTAAGCCACCAAGGAAGTTTCCTCAGTTACTTATATGCAAATCCTAGAAGACTGGGATGTGCTTATTTTAGTACATGGACTAAAATGTATCTGCTACAAGGTATCTTTATACAGCAATTGAACGAGAGAAAACAGGCAACAGCTGGCCACTTTAGGGTCCCCAGAAAGCTGCCTCAGGAGGTGGCCTGCATCGCGCAGGTGGCACCCCAGAGAGGCAGCAGGTTCTGCGACTGCACGGCGCTCTCTTACAGGCCGCCCCACCCTTCCAGCTGTTTCAGTCTCTGAGGAATCAAGTAGGCACAGATCAATGTACTTCTCTCTTCAGTTAACTGATCTAATGATTAATTTGGCTGCACCAGGTCTTAGTTGCGGCACTCAGGCTCAGCATGACCGCAGGGGCCTCAGTCACCCCGTGGCGTGTACAATCAAGGTTCCCTGACAAGGGATCAAACCCACAAACCCTGGATTGCAAGGCAGATTCTTAACCACTGGACCACGAGGGAAGTCCCAGATTAATGTACTTCTAAAATGATGGTTCAGTGGCAATAACGCCAGTGAAATGTTATGTATCATTGCAACAGTGATCTGGCGAGAAAAATTAAATGCAACCACCAGCTACTGGTTTGAGAAATGGAGCCACAGTTGACTGAGAAATTAATATGACTGATGTAAATGACATGAGAATACTTGAAATCCTGCTGAATGTTCATTGTAAAAAGTAAGTGTATTATGTTTTTGATAAAAAGAAAGTAGCTCTTTTTAAAAAGGCATGTTAGTCTTTGATTTGAGAATGAATATTCACAAAATATAACTCAGCAGTTCATGCATCAGCATCTTATTCTCCTTCTAGAAAACAAAGGGATATGATGAAGAAAGCAGTATATAAAAGAAATTTGTATTATGACAGCAACCCAAGGCAGTAAGTACTCTTAAGACACAGAACCTACTCAGAGAATTCCATCCAAAAAATGTTGAAAGGAAAATATTTGTAAATACCCAGTTGTGGATGTGACTGGTGGAGGAAGTCAAGTCTGATGCTGTAAAGGACAATATTGCATGGGAACCCGGAATGTTAGACATGAATCAAGGTAAATTAGAAATGGTCAAACAGGAGATGGCAAGAGTGAACACTGACATTTTGGAAATCAGTGAACTACAATGGACCAGAATGGGCGAATTTAATTCAAATGACCATCATAACTACAACTGTGGACAAGAATCCCTTAGAAGAAATGGAGGAGCCCTCATAGTCAAGAAAGAGTCCAAAATGCAGTACTCGGGAGCAATCTCAAAAACAACTGGATGATTTCTGTTCATTTACAAGGCAAATCATTTAATATCACAGTTATCCAAGTCTATGCCCCAACCATTAATGCAGAAGAAGCTGAAGTTGCAATGGGTCTATGAAGACCTACAAGGCCTTCTAGAATTAACACACAAAAAAGACATCCTTTTCATCATAGGGGACTGCAATACAAAAGTAGGAAGTCAAGAGATTCCTAGAGTAACATGAAAGTGTGGCCTTGGAGTACAAAAGAAAGAAGGGCCAAGGCTAAAAGAGTTTTGCCAAGAGAACGCACTGGTCATAGCAAACACCCTCTTCCAACAACACAAGAGAAGACTCTGCACATGGACATCACCAGATGGTCGACCCTGAAATCAGATTGATTATATTCTTTGCAGCCAAAGATGGAGAGACTCTATACAGTCAGCAAAAACAAGACCAAGAGCTGACTGTGGCTCAGATCATGAACTTTTTCTTATAAAATTCAGTCTTAAATTGAAGAAGTAGGGAAAACCAATATACTATTCAGGTATGAATTAAATAAAATCCTTTATGATTATACAGTGGAAGTGACAAACAGGTTCACGGAATTAGAGCTGATAGAGTGCCTGAAGAATTCTGGACGGAAGTTGGTAAAACTGTGATCAAAACCATCCCCAAGAAGTAGAAATGCAAAAAGGCAAAATGGTTGTCTGAGGAGGCCTTACAAAGATCCGAAAAAGAGAGAGAAGCAAACAAAAGGCAGAGGAGAGAAGGAAAGCCACATCCACCTGAATGCAGAGTTCCAAAGAACAGCAAGGAGTGATAAGAAAGGTTTCCTAAGTGATCAGTGCAAAGAAATAGAGGAAGACAATAGAATGGGAAAGACTAGAGAACTCTTCAAGAAAATAAGAGATACCAAGGGAACATTTCGTGCAAAGAGGGTACAATGAAAGACTGAAACGGTATGGACCTAACAGAAGCAGAAGATATTAAGACGTGGCAAGAATACACAGAAGACCTATACAGAAAAAGATCTTTATGACCCAGATAACCACGATGGCGGGATGACTCATGTAGAGCCAGAGGTTGTGGAGTGCGAGGTCAACTCAAGCTTACAAAGCATCACTACGAACAAAACGAGTGGAGGTGATGAAATTCCAGCTGAGCTGTTTTAAATCCTAAAAGATGATGCTGTGAGAGTCAGCCAGGCAGTCACTTCAGTCGCTCAGTTGTGTCTGACTCTTTGTGGCCCCGTGGACCGCAGCACGCCAGGCCTCCCTGTCCATCACCAACTCCCACAGTTCACTCAGACTCATGCCATTGAGTTGGTGATGCCATTCATCCTCTGTTGTCCGCTTCTCCTCCTGCCCTCAATCTTTCCCAGCATCGGGGTCTTTTCAAATGAGTCAGTTCTTTGTATCAGGTGGCCAAAGTATTGGAGGTTCAGCTTTAACATCAGTCCTTCCAATGAATATTCAGCACCGATTTCCTTTAGGATGGACTGGTTGGATCTCCTTACAGTCCAAGGGACTCTCAAGAGTCTTCTCCAACACCACAGTTCAAAAGCATCAGTTCTTCAGTGCTCAGCTTTCTTCACAGTCCAACTCTCACATCCATACATGACCACTGGAAAAACCATAGCCTTGACTAGATGGACTTTTGTTGGCAAAGTAATGTCTCTGCTTTTTAAAATGCTATCTAGGTTGGTCATAACTTTTCTCCCAAGGAGTAAGTGTCTGTTAATTTCATGGCTGCAGTCACCATCTACAGTGATTTTGGAGCCAAAAAAAAAAAAAATCAGCCACTGTTTTCACTATTTCTCCATCTATTTGCCATGAAGTGATCGGACGGATGTCCTGATTTTTGTTCCCTGAATGTTGAGCTTTAAGCCAACTGCAGTCAATATGCCAGCAAATTTGGAAAACTCAGCAGCTGCTCGTGTCCGACTCTTTGCGATCCCATGGTCTGTAGCCTACCAGGCTCCTCTGTCCATGGGATTTTCTAGGCAAGAGTACTGGAGTGGGTTGCCATTTCCTTCTCCAGGGGATCTTCCCAATCCAGGGATCAAACCCAGGTCTCCCGCATTGTAGGCAGATGCCTTACCGTCTGAGCCACCAGGGAAGACTGCCAAAGGACTGGAAAATGTCAATTTTCATTCCAATCCCAAAGAAAGACATTGACAAAGGATGATCAAACTACTGCACAATTGCACTCATCTCACATGCCAGCAAAAAGTGCTCAAAGTTATCCAAGCTAGGCTTTGACAGTATGTGAACTGAAAACTTCCAGATGTTCAAGCTGGATTTAAAAAAGGCTGAGGAACCAGAGATCAAATTGCCACCATCCGCTGGATCACAGAAAAAGCAAGAGAGTTCCAGAAAAACATCTACTTTTGCTTTACTGACTACGCCAAAACCTTTGACTGTGTGGGTCAAAACAAACTGAAGAAAATCCTTAAAGATAGGGGAATAGCAGACTACCTTACCTGCCTCCTGAGAAATTTGTATGCAGGTCAAGAAGCAACAGTTAGAACCAGACAATAGACTGGTTCAAAACCAGGAAAGGAGTATGTCAAGGCTGTAGATTGTCACCCTGCTTATTTAACTTCTATGCAGAGTACATCACGAGAAATGCTGGGCTGGATGAAGCACAAGCTGGAATCAAGATTGCCGGGAGATATATCAATAATCTGAGATATGCAGATGACACCTGCCTTATGGCAGAAAGCAAAGAAGAACTAAAGAGCCTCTTGATGAAAGTCAAAGAGGAGCATCAGATGTTGGCTTAAAGCTCAACATTCAGAAAACTAAGATCATGGAATCCGGTAGATGGGGAAATAATGGAAACAGTGATAGACTTTATTTTCTTGGGCTCCAAAATCAGTGCAGATGGTGAGTGCAGCCATGGAATTAAAAGACACTTACTCCCTGGGAGAAAAGCCATGACCAACCTAGACAGCATATTAAAAAGCAAAGACATTACTTTGCCAACAAAGGTCCGTCTAGTCAAGGCTATGGTTTATCCAGTAGTCACATAAGGATGTGAGAGTTGGATTATAAAGAGAGCTGAGCGCTGAAGAATTGATGCTTCTGAACTGTGGTGTTGGAGAAGACTCTTGAGAGTCCCTTGGACTGCAAGGAGATCCAACCAGTCCATCCTAAAGGAAATCAGTCCTGAATGTTCATTGCAAGGACTGATGCTGAAGCTGAAGCTCCAAAACTTTGCCCACCTGATGTGAAGAACTGACTCATTAGAAAAGACCCTGATGCTGGGAAAGATTGAAGGTGGGAGGAGAAGGGGACGACAGAGGATGAGATGGTTGGATGGCATCACCAATTTGATGGAGATGAGCTTGCGCAAACTCTGGGAGCTGGTGATGGACAGAGGAGCCTGGCATGCTGCAGTCACGGGGTCACAAAGAGTCGGTCGGTCAGGACCAGCAGCGGAACCGAACTGAATGCATATACGCGGAATCTAGAAGAATGATACTGGTGAGCCTATCTGCAGGACAGCAGCAGAGATACAGATACGGAGTACAGGCTTGTGGGCACAGCAAGGGGAAGCAGAGGGCGGGACGGACCGGGAGAGGAGCGCTGACACACTCATATTACTGCAGGTAAAACAGATAACCAGAGAGATTTGACGCATGATGCAGGAGCTCAGCCTGGTGCTCTGAGACAACCTGGAGAGGTGGGTGAGATGGGAGGCTCAGGAGGGAGGGGACATCTGTACCCCTATGGCTGAGCCATGTGGACGTACGGTAGAAAGCAACACAGCTTGTAAAGCAATGATCCTCCAATTAAAAATAAGTAAAACGTAAAAACCCAGAAAAAAAAGAAATACCATATGATCCAGGAATTCCATGCCAGGGCATATACCACCCCCCCCCCCAAAAAAAAANAAAAAAAAAAACCCAAAACTCTAAACTGGAAGGATACATGTGATAGTGAATGGGGCTGAGTTCGTGGTCTCCGAAAGAGAAACTTTCACTCCAGAGCCAAAGACGCAGTCCCTGTCACTCAGAGCTTTGTACAGCAGAGATTTCATCAAAGTGAAAGTGACAGAAAGAGTTTCCAGCACAAAGCAGTGGAAACAGGCTGTTGCGAAAGAGAGTAGAAGAGTACTTGCCTCGCTAGTTTGAGCAGAGCCAATTAGCTGATAAGAATAGATAAAAAGAACACCTCAAAGTTGTGAAAGTTTTACGAGACCTTTTCTCACAACATACAACTAGAGATAATACCAGCATAAGATAAGCCAGAAACAGTTCTGGGCACATGAGAAAGCAGTGAATTGGAAAATGGACTCCCAGGCAAGATTTGTTACAATTATAATCATTAACATGAAGCCTAAGAAAAGCATTTTCCATGAGTAAGCTATATCGTGCTTAAAGAAAGCCCAGTTTTCAAATGAAATAGGTTGTTTAAAATTAACACAGAGCCTAGGGAAACATGCCCTATGTGACCGAGGCAGAGGGAGGTGGAAGGAAAAGAACGCTTGCCTCCTCCTCCTTAAGGGGCCATGGACTCCCTGTCAGCCTGCCTCAGCTTTAACTCTCTCACACGCTCCCTAGCGTTCACAGTGGCATGTCCACAGCAGCCAGGAGGGAGCAACCTAAACGCTCATCAACAGATGAATGCATCAGGAAGATATGGTATATATCTACAACGAAATCCTCAGCCACAAAAACCAATAATTTGCCATTTGCAGCAACATGCATGGACTTGGAGAGTGTTAAGTGAAATAGGACAAAGAAAGATAACTACTATATGATATTTACCTTATTTAAAGATACATACATCAAAAAGATAAATACATCATTTATACGTGTAACTGAGAAAATATAGGGAAACTAGTAAATGGAATCAGAAGAAAGCAACTCACAGATATAGAGAGCAGACTGCTGGTTACCAGCGTGGGGGCGGGGACGCCACAAAATACCTGTGCGGGAGTGAGAGGTCCAAACTGCTGGGTGTGAGACAGGCTCAAGGCTGTGCTACACAACAAGGGGGTGCAGCCATAATCGTGCACTGACTGTAAATGGAAAGTGACCTTTGAAAACTGTATATGAATAAAACCTTGTTTAAAAGTATTTTTAAGCCAGAAAGCAACAATAACAAAAAGAATCGCCTTTCTAAAATCCATAAATGTATCTTAGACACACACATATCATTCTTTCATGCCAGGCCTACTCGACATTCCAGGAAACTCTTTCCCCAGAGTGTAGGGTGGACTTGATCTCCCTGGAGAAAGGGTGCTCTCCTCATTTGTGCACAGACTATAACCAGGCTCCTGCTCTGTAAAAGGGTTAAAGAAAACACAAGACTCTCTGAACAGCCTCAGGACTTGAAGCGTGGGGGAGAGCTTGGAGGCAGTTATCTGGGGCCAAGGGGCCTCCTCCCAGAGAAGCAACAGCAAGCCTGAGCAGCCTAAGGCACAGGCAGGGCGTGGGTGCCGCACATGTGCAGCAGAGGCTCGGCAGAGGCGTGATAAGCTGGAGAACAATGTGGGAACTCTGGGGACTCCAAGAAAGACTTTGCTGCCGGGAGCCAGCGTGAGGAACTCTGCCCATGGCAAAGGTCATGAGGAAGGAGGCTTCGGCATACACAAAGGCAGGATCAAGCCGCAGGAAACCCCCTGTTCCTGAGCATCTACCCCCCAAACCAGAGTCTGCCTACTTTACCATTTTATGCTCCCACCTACACCTCTGACTTTACGGGGGCTCTCCCCCATCACCTCTCTTGGAGAAGGAGTTAACCTACAGCTCCAGTTAATAAAAATTCCTGGGCGTGACTTACGAACTCCTCTGAAGTTTACCTAGCCTGCCTGTACAGGTTAGTCCAGCCACATGTGATTGTTTACAGCCTCCCACCTGTGAGAGGCATGAGATTTTTACACTTACTAAAGGCAGATTCTTTTAGGAAGTTAGAAATTATTAGTATAGTGGGTTGATCAGGAATTATATTGGTGAAGGGTTTTTCATTTATTGGGCCAATGTTTGCTGCTAAATCCCCTGCCCTTATACATGTTAATGAATATATAACTAGCATATAGGAGAAATAAGTATTAACCTTTAGATTAATCATGTTAACCTTAGGCTAAGTAAATTCCTTTCTTAGTTGTAACCCACTACACCCTCACCCTATACGCATGCAACTTTATCTGGTACTTTTGGAGGGTGGTGCCTCGTTTAAGAAAAATCACCCCTGGAAAATAAGTTTCTGTTTGACTGTTATCAGAAAAGAAAGGGTCATAAAATGTCAGCAGGCCTCATGGCCAGAAGATGATGTAAAACCCCTAAGACCTTTTTTGTATACATTTATATGAAGCACCTGATTTTGATAAAGGTCAGGACTGCTGACCCCCACGTGACTTTAAAATTTCCATTTGTCTCTATGTGTAAAAAAAAGGTATGTAAGCAAACCTGAAAATAAAGAAAAGGGATCAGTTTCTAGAAAGACTGATTCCCCCATGTCTTTCTTTCTTTCCCCTTCTGGCTGAATTCCCATCTGGAGCGTGGGTGCTCACCAAGCCTGCTAATTTTGCCCTGGCATCTAAGTTCCACGTGAGAGGGAGCCCAAGGCGGGGCACCCTCTGATACTCAAGTGGGCGCCGGTGGCCTACGTAGGTGGTGCAAGCTTCTTGTCTCGAAGCTTTATTGGTATCCCACGTAAACCAAGTTATTCAGCCTCTTTTGCTCCACTAATTTTCCTACTATGCTATTTCTTTCTAATCTCCCTCTATATCTTTAATTAAGCAATTAATTCCTAGGACACTGACTCCATCCCTGCTTCGAATTACCCTGGATCCACCAGGGCTGGACCCCGGCACTTTGCAAGTGGGGATGTGCAAAGAGCTGAGGTGTGCCTGGCAGCTTTGTTCATCTGAAAACCTTAAATAGGATTGTGTGTGTGTGTGAGTTGCTGTGACCAGTACATTCTCTTGAACAGGCGTGTGTGTGTGTGTGTGTGAGTTGCTGTGACCAGTGATTCTCTTGGACAGGCGTGTGTGTGTGTGTGAGTGTGCTGTGACAAGTGCATTCTCTTGGACAGGCGTGTGTGTGTGTGTGAGCTGCTGTGACCAGTACATTCTCTTGGACAGGCGTGTGTGTGTGTGTGAGCTGCTGTGACCAGTACATGCTCTTGGCAAAACTCTGCTACCCTTGTCCTGCTTCATTTTGTACTCCAAGGCCGAATCTGCCTGTTCCTCCAGACCAGAGAACAAACTGCTCATAGCAAACACCCTCTTCCAAAAATAAGAGAAGACTCTAAACAGGGATATCACCAGATGGTCAATACCAAAATCAGATAACCACAATGGTGTGACCACCAACCTAATGCCAGACATCCTGGAATGTGAAGTCAAGTGGGCCTTAGGAAGCATCACTACAAACAAAGCTAGTGGAAGAGATGGAATTCCAGTTGGGCTATTTCAAATCCTAAAAGATGATGCTGTGAAAGTACTGTACTCAATATGCCAGCAAATTTGGAAAACTCAGCAGTGGCCACAGGACTGGAAAAAGTCAGTTTTCATTCCAACCCCAAAGAAAGGCAATGCCAAAGAATGCTCAAACTACTGCACAATTGCACTCACCTGACATGGTAGCAAAGTAATGTTGAAAATTCTCCAAGCCAGGCTTTAATAGTTCATGAACCATAAACTTCCAGATGTTCAGCTGGATTTAGAAAAGGCAGAGGAACCAGAGATCAAATAGTCAACATCTGTTGGATCACAGAGAAAGCAAGAGAGTTCCAGAAAAAAAATCTATTTCTGCTTTATTAACTATTCCAAAGCCTTTGACTGTGTGGATCAAAACAAACTGTGGAAAATTCTGAAAGAGATGGGAATACCATACCACCTGACCTGCCTCTTGAGAAATCTGTATGCAGGCCAGGAAGCAACAGTGAGAACTGGACATGGAACAACAGACTGGTTCCAAGTAGGGAAAGGAGTGTGTCAAGGCTGTGTATTGTCACCCTGCTTATTTAACTTCTATGCAGAGTACATCATGAGAAACGCTGGGCTGGAGGAAGCACAAGCTGGAATCAAGATTGCTAGGAGAAATATCAGTAACCTCAAATATGCAGATGACGCCATCCTTATGGCAGAAAGCAAAGAAGAGTCTCTTGATGAAAGTGAAAGAGGAGAGTGAAAAAGTTGGCTTAAAGCTCAACATTCAGAAAACTAAGATCATGGCATCTGGTACCATCACTTCATGGCAAGTAGATGGGGAAATAATGGAAACAGTGACAGACTTTTTATTTTCTTGGGCTCCAGAATCACTGCAGATGGTGAGTACAGCCATGAAATTAAAAGACACCTGCTCCCTGGAAGAAAACATATGACCAATCTAGACAGCATATTAAAAAGCAGAGACATTACTGTGCTAACAAAGGTCCATCTAGTCAAGGCTATGGTTTATTCAGTAGTCATGTATGGATGTGAGAGTTGGACTGTAAAGAAAGCTGAGCACCGAAGAATTGATGCTTTTGAACTGTGGTGTTGGAGAAGACTCTTGAGAGTCCCTTGGACTGCAAGGAGATCCAACTGAAAGCTTGTTGCTGAATGAAAAGACACTGAGATTCTTGGCTCTGGAGGAGAAGAATTCAGTCCAGGGCCAGAGACAAGGCTTGATCACTCAGAGCTTTTGTGTAATAAAGTTTTATTAAAGTATAAAGGAGATAGAGAAAGCTTCTGACATAGGCATCAGAAAGGGGCAGAAAGAGTGCCCCCCTGCTAGTCTTCAGCTGGATGATATATAGTCACTAGCAGTCTGTTAATGAAAGAAAGGAATGTCTTAAAACTCAGAATGGCACCAGGCCCCATAAGATGCATTTTGGGATAATCTTGGCACCAGATGATTCATCCCGGGCCATAAAACGATTGACTTGAATCCTGTAGAAGGGCAGATCGCCATACAAATGGTTTCATTTACATGGATTAGGGGAACAATATCTGAGTATAACACACTGGTTTGTCAAGTCGGTTCTGAGCCATTAGGCAGAACCGACTTGAAGACAGTCTGGAGTAAATGCATAGTACATTAACATAGCTTAAGACAAACATTTCCATAAGAAAATGCACTGGTTAACTCGAGGTTTGCGAATGGCTAACTTCAGGTGGAACCAGGTGTCACTATGGCAACACAGTGTTTTAAGAGGAACCTCCTTTTAAATTTGAACAGAGAAGGGAAAAATATCGCTAGTTTGTTCCCTCCTGCTGCTTAAGACAGATGAAAATGTCTGACACTTGCAGCCTATTTCCTCCATTTGGAGACCCCTGGCCTTCCTGCCTGTCACCCTCTCACAACCAGTCCATCCTAAAGGAAGTCAGTCCTGAATATTCATTGGAAAGACTGATGTTGAAGAGGAGACTCCAGTCCTTTGGCCACCTGATGCAAAGAACTGACTCATTTGAAAAGACCCTGATGCTGGGAAAGACTGAAGGCAGGAGGAGAAGGGGATGACAGACGATGAGCTGGTTGGATGGCATCACCAACTCAATGGACATGAGTTTGAGTAAACTCTGGGAGTTTGTGATGGATAGGGAGGCCGGGTGTGCTGCAATCCATGGGGTCGCAAAGAGTTGGACACGACTGAGCAACTGAACTGAACTGAGTCAAAGCTATGATTTTCCAGTAGTCATGTATGAATGTGAGAGTTGGAACATAAAGAAAGCTGACTGCTGAAGAATCGATGCGTTGGACTGTGGTGTTGGAGGAGACTCCTGAGAGCCCCTTTAACTGCATGCTGGGAGATGCAGCTGGTCCACCCTAGAGGAGCTCAGCCCTGAACATTCGTTGGAAGGACTGATGCTGAGTCTGATGCCCCAATCCTCTGGCCACCTGATGTGAGGAACTGACTCATTAGAAAAGACCTGATGGTGGGAAAGATTGAAGGCAGGAGGAGAAGCGGATGACAAGAATGTGAGATGATTGGATTGCATCACCGACCCGATGGACGTGAGTTTGTGGAGCTCTGGGAGTTAGTGATGGACAGAGGAGCTTGGAATGCTGCAGTCATGGGGTCACAAAGAGTCAGACAGGACTGAGAGGCTGAACTGAATGTGTGTGTTTGCTGCTTATTTGTATCCAACTTTTTGGAAAACCATGGACTGTAGCCCTTTAGACTCCTCTGTCCATGGGATTCTCCAGGTAAGAATGCCGGAGTGGGTAGCTTTTCCCTTCTCCTGGGGATCTTCCCAACCCAAGGATAAAACCCAGGTCTCCCACATTGCATGCAGATTCTTTAGTATCTGAGCCACCAGGGAAGCCCTTGCCTGGGCAGGCACGGGTGCAAGCCAGGCTAGTGTGGCCACATTGCCAGCACGTCCCAGTTCCCACAGGCTGGAGAGGACTCAGACACCAGTGTTTCCCTAGAGCTGCCTGTTAGTGCCTTTCTCCCATCATGTTGTAAAGAAGAGAAAGCCTTCCTCTGTGTGGAGTGTTCTCTATGACAGAAGTTTTCATGTATAAATAAATTTCCTACATGAAATTCCTCTCTACAAATTCACGTTTTCTCAGTGCCTCAGGGTCCTATTGTTCATTGCTGTTTAGTTGCTCAGACATGTCTGATTCTTTTGCAACCCCATGGACTGCAGCCTGCCAGACTCCTCTGACCATGGAATTCTCCAGGCAAGAATACTGGAGTGAGTGGCCACTTTTTCTCCAGGGGACCTTCTGGACCCAGGGATGGAACCCGTGTCTCCAGCTTGGCAGGCAAACTCTCTACCACTGAACCACCTGGGGAAGTCTCAGGACCCTGACTTAACTCTAAAGATGGACAGCTCTTCACTCAATTCCATCATCGCAGCAGCACTCAGCCAGCTTCACTCAATCTCTCTCTCCACATATGGTCTCCACCCAGTTTAAGCCTCACTCACAATTTTACTTTTCGCAGCTCCTTTCACTCCCCCGAATATTTAGCAACACTTTAAAATGTGGCATGCAGATCGCTCAAGATGGTGGAGTAGGAGTACATGGAGCTCATCTCTCACCACAAACACGTGGAGAGTACTTCTACACGTGAAAAGATGGTCACAAATCATCAGGGAAATAGAAATCAAAACCACAATGACGTATCACCTCACATTTGTCAGAATGGTTATCATCAAAAAGTCTACAAAGTATAGATGTTGGCGAAGATGAAGAGAAAAGGGAACCTTCGACACTGTTTGCAGGAATGTAAACTGGTGCAGCCACGGTGGAAAACCATATGGAGGTTTCTCAAAAAAGTGAACTAGAACTACCATATGATCCAGCAAGTCCACTCCTGGGCATAGAAACAGAAAACAGACAGACAAACATCAATTTGAAAAGATATGCCCATCCAGACGTTCACAGCAAGATTATTAACAACTCCCAACATATGGAAATAACCAGAGCATCCATCAACAGATGAATGAATAGAGATGTTCTATATATACACACAATGGAATACTGCTGCTGCCGCTGCTAAGTCGCTTCAGTCGTGTCTGACTCTGTGCGACCCCATAGACAGCAGCCCACCAGGCTCCCCCATCCCTGGGATTCTCCAGGCAAGAACACTGGAGTGGGTTGCCATTTCCTTCTCCAGTGCAGGAAAGTGAGAAGTGAAAGTGAAGTTGTTCAGTCGTGTCCAACTCTTCGCGACCCCATGGACTGCAGCCTATCAGGCTCCTCCACCCATGGGATTTTCCAGGCAAGAGGACTGGAGTGGGGTGCCATTGCCTTCCCTGACAATGGAATACTACTCAGCCATAAAAAAGAATGAACTTTTGCAAACTCCAGCAACTTGGATAGACTTGGAGGGCATTATGCTATGTGAAATGTCAGTCCGAGAAATATAAATAATGTATAATGTCACTTATATGTATAAAAAATACAGCAGAAGTGACTATAATTAAAAAGAAGCAGACTCTCAGATACACAGAACAAACTAGCGGCCACCAGGAGCNAGCCACGGTGGAAAACCATATGGAGGTTTCTCAAAAAAGTGAACTAGAACTACCATATGATCCAGCAAGTCCACTCCTGGGCATAGAAACAGAAAACAGACAGACAAACATCAATTTGAAAAGATATGCCCATCCAGACGTTCACAGCAAGATTATTAACAACTCCCAACATATGGAAATAACCAGAGCATCCATCAACAGACGAATGAATAGAGATGTTCTATATATACACACAATGGAATACTGCTGCTGCCGCTGCTAAGTCGCTTCAGTCGTGTCTGACTCTGTGCGACCCCATAGACAGCAGCCCACCAGGCTCCCCCATCCCTGGGATTCTCCAGGCAAGAACACTGGAGTGGGTTGCCATTTCCTTCTCCAATGCAGGAAAGTGAGAAGTGAAAGTGAAGTTGTTCAGTCGTGTCCAACTCTTCACGACCCCATGGACTGCAGCCTATCAGGCTCCTCCACCCATGGGATTTTCCAGGCAAGAGGACTGGAGTGGGGTGCCATTGCCTTCCCCGACAATGGAATACTACTCAGCCATAAAAAAGAATGAACTTTTGCAAACTCCAGCAACTTGGATAGACTTGGAGGGCATTATGCTATGTGAAATGTCAGTCCGAGAAAGATAAATAATGTATAATGTCATTTATATGTATAAAAAATACAGCAGAAGTGACTATAATTAAAAAGAAGCAGACTCTCAGATACACAGAACAAACTAGCGGCCACCAGAAGCTACCGGGAAGTGAAAGCGTTAGCTGCTCAGCTGTACCTGACTCTTTGCAACCCCGTGGACTATAGCCTGCCAGGCCCCTCTGTCCATGGAATGCTCCAGCAAGAACACTAGGCTGGGTAGCCATTCCCTTCTCCAGGGGATCTTCCTGACCCAGGGATCAAACCCAGGTCTCCCACATTGCAGGGAGATTCTTAACCATTTGAACCACCAGGAAAGTAGCGAGGGGAGTGGGATTATATAGATGTGGGACAGCAGGAAGTACAAACTACTGGATGTAAGATAGATTCAAGCTGTACTGTACAACATGGGACTAGAGTCAATATTTTGTAATAACTCTGAACAGAAAGCAATCTTTTAAAACTATATAGAATTTTTTAAAAGACTTAAAAAAATCTACATGTAGAATGAGCCTCACCGAAAACTAACTGGAAACTGGTACAAGGACACCTTTACAACCAAAGCTGTAAGAAAGATACACATGTAATTGGATAAAAAAGGAAGAGATCAGGTCAGGATCTGTGATGCGGGTGACTCAGAGGCAAAGGGAGATCACACAGGCAGACACCCGCCCTGAGAAGGGAGGGTGCAGGCCACTTACTGGACCCCTCACCAGAGGTCAGGCCCAGGGAAGATGAGCCTCCCTGGCTGGTTGGAGGGCTGCTGGGACTAACAGGAGGGCTGTGGGAAGTGTGGTCTCTGCCTGTGAGGAGCACCAGAGCACTAGCTTGCCCTTGAGGCAAAGAGGAGAGGGGGACTGAGGACTGCTCTAGCGGAGACCAAGTCCTGCAACTGCCCAAGCACCAAGCAGGCCAGCCTGAGCCGAGGGAACACTCCAGCCCTGTTTACTCCACATTGCAGCTCTACACTGGACCTACGAGGGCTGCCATGACCAAGGAGAGCGTGCACCCAGGGACTCAGGCTGGATGGCATCTGAGCAGGGCAAGGGCAACAGCTGCCGGGCAGCAACTGCCTGCACCACCCTGCTGCTTCAGCACTGCTCGGCTGTGGGGCAAGGACCCCATCGCTCGGAGAGCGGGCGTGTGCACTCACAGGGAACAGGGCTGACCCCGGGCTCAGGGCTTCCACCCTGGCGACTTGGGGCCCGATCCCCTCGCCCCCGAGGGGGCAGTGTCGGCCACCGAGTAGCAGGGAACCCCACCCCGTGCTCAGCAGTGGCTCTAGCCCCTCGACCTCCAGCCTGCCAAGAATGAGTCAGGAAGACAAAGACCGTATGAACAGGCCAATCACTAGCCCCGAAGTTGCATCCCTAATTTACCCAGCGAACAGGAGTCTGGGTGAGATGACTTCAAGGGAAGCCCTACCAACCTCATAAAGAAGTGGTAGTTATCACTGCTTGAACTGCTTGGGAAACTCGAAGTAGAAACAGCACTCTCAAATTTATTTTACACGGCCACCATTACCTGATACCAAAACCAGACAAAGACATCTGTTCATACCTACTGAATACATGTGAATGAATATGTATTCATACTCGCTGGATTAAGATACACATATATTTGAAACCCCATCCAAGAAAATCATCAGATCTACAGTAATTTCCAGAGACTTCCAGCTAAACTTCACTTCCCTCAAATCACTCATGACAGCAAGTTACAACAGGCCACCATCTCATCAGAACTCATTCCTACTAAATTCATAATCTTGAGGTTGAAGACACATTCGAGGCAGATTCCTTTTTTCTTAGCACATGCATGCTAAGTCACTTCAGTCATATCTGACGCTTGCAGCCCTACAGACTGTAGCCCACCAGGCTCCTCTGTCCATGGGATTCTCCAGGAAAGGATACTGGAGTGGGTTGCCATGCCCTCTCCAGGGAATCTTGCAGACCCAGGGATCAAACCCACATCTCCTGTGGCTTCAATAATCTGGAAAAACCCCTTCTTTAGCACATATTATGCTTAGGATTGTCTGACCCTCTCTTCTCACAACAGATAAAGTACAAAAGAAAATACAAATGTTAGAAAACAAAGTGCCTCATCACATAAGAATAAAATACCCTCGTCTTTGCATGAAATGTTCCCTTGGTATCTTTAATTTTATTGAAGAGATCTCTAGTCTTTCCCATTCTGTTGTTTTCCTCTATTTCTTTGCATTGATTGCTGAGGAAGACTTTCTTATCTCTTTTTGCTATTCTTTGGAACTCTGCATTCAAATGGGTATATCTTTCCTTCTCTCCTTTGCTTTTCACTTCCCTTCTTTTCACAGCTATTTGTAAGGCCTCCTCAGACAGCCATTTTGCTTTTTAGCATTTCTTTTCCGTGGGGATGGTCTTGATCCCTGTCTCCTGTACGATGTCATGAGCCTCCATTCATAGTTCATCAGGTACTCTGTCTATCAGATCTAGTCCCTTAAATCTATTTCTCAGTTCCAGTGTATAGTCTTAAGGGATTTGATTTAGGTCATACCTGAATGGTCTAGTGGTTTACTCCACTTTCTTCCATTTCAGTCTGAATTTGGCAATAAGGAGTTCATGATCTGAGCCACAGTCTGCTCTGGTCTTGTTTTTGCTGACTGTATAGAGTCTCTCCATCTTTGGCTGCAAAGAATATAATCAATCTTATTTCAGTGTCAACCATCTGGTGATGTCCACGTGTAGAGTCTTCTCTTGTGTTGTTGGAAGAGGGTGTTTGCTATGACCAGTGTGTTCTCTTGGCAAACCTCTATTAGCTTTTGCCCTGCTTCACTCTGTACTCTAAGAGCAAATTTGCCTGTTACTCCAGGTGTTTCTTGACTTCCTACTTTTGCATTCCAGTCCCCTATAATGAAAAGGACATCTTTTTTGGGTGTTAGTTCTAGAATATCTTGTAGGTAGGTCTTCATACAACCGTTAACTTTAGCTTGTTCAGAGTTACTGGTCAGGGCATAGACTTGGATTACCGTGATACTGAATGGTTTTCCTTGGAAACGAACAGAGATCATTCTGCCATTTTTGAGACTGCATCCAAGCACTGTATTTCAGACTCTTTTGTTGACTATGATGGCTACTCCATTTCTTCTAAGAGACTCCTGCGCACAGTAGTATATATAATGGTCATCGGAGTTAAATTCATCCATTCCAGTCCATCTTAGTTCACAGATTCCTAGAATGTCCATGTTTCACCCTTGTCATCTCCTGTTTGACCACCTCCAATTTGCCTTGATTCATGGACCTATCATTCCAGGTTCCTATGCAATATTGCTCTTTACAGCATTGAACCTTGCTTCTATCACCAGTCAGATAATCACAATGGTGTAATCACACACATAGAGCCAGACATCCTGGAATGTGAAGGCAAATGGGCCTTAGGAAGCATCACTACAAACAAAGCTAGTGGAGGTGATGGAATTCCAGTTGAGCTATTTCAAATCCTGAAAGATGATGCTGTGAAAGTGCTGCACTCAATATGCCAGCAAATTTGGAAAACTCAGCAGTGGCCACAGGACTGGAAAACGTTAGTTTTCATTCCAATCCGAAAGAAAGGCAATGCCAAAGGATGCTCAAACTACCACACAATTGCACTCATCTCACATGCTAGTAAAGTGATCCTTAAAATTCTCCAAGCCAGACTTCAGCAATACGTGAACCGTGAACTTCCTGATGTTCAAGCTGGTTTTAGAAAAAGCAGAGGAACCAGAGATCAAATTGCCAATATCTGCTGGATCATGGAAAAAGCAACAGAGTTCCAGAAAAACATCTATTTCTGCTTTATTGACTATGCCAAAGCCTTTGACTGTGTGGATCATGGCAAACTGTGGAAAATTCTGAAAGAGATGGGAATACCAGACCACCTTACCTGTCTCTTGAGAAATCTGTATGCAAGTCAGGAAGCAAAAGTTAGAACTGGACATGGAACAAAGACTGGTTCCAAATAGGAAAAAGAGTACGTCAAGGCTGTACATTGTCACCCTGCTTATTTAACTTATATGCAGAGTACATCATGAGAAACACTGGGCTGGAGGAAGCACAAGCTGGAATCAAGATTGCCGGGCGAAACATCAATAACCTCAGATATGCAGATGACACCACCCTTATGGCAGAAAGTGAAGAGGAACTAAAGAGCCTCTTGTTGAAAGTGAAAGAGGAGAGTGAAAAAGTTGGCTTAAAGCTCAACATTCAGAAAACAAAGATCATGGCATCTGGTCCCATCACTTCCTGGGAAATAGATGTGGAAACAGTGTCAGACTTTAATTTTTTGGGCTCCAAAATCACTGCAGATGGTGACTGCAGCCATGAANCACTTCATGGCAAATAGATGGGGAAACAGTGGAAACAGTGAGAGACTTTATTTTGGGGGGGCTCCAAAATCACTGCAGATGGTGATTGCAGCCATGAAATTAAAAGACGCTTACTCCTTGGAAGGAAAGTTATGACCAACCTAGATAGCATATTGCAAAGAAGAGACATTACTTTTCAACAAAGGTCCATCTAGTCAAGGCTATGGTTTTTCCAGTGGTCATGTATGGATGTGAGAGTTGGACTATAAAGAAAGCTGAGTGCCGAAGAATTGATGCTTTTGAACCATGGTGTTGGAGAAGACTCTTGAGAGTCCCTTGGACTACAAGGATATCCAACCAGTCCATCCTAAAGGAGGTCAATCCTGGGTGTTCATTGGAAGGACTGATATTGAAGCTGAAACTCCAATACTTTGGCCACCTGATGGGAAGAGCTGACTCACTGGAAAAGACCCTGATGCTGGGAAAGATTGGAGGCAGGAGGAGAAGGGGTCATCACAGACTCAATGGACATGGGTTTGGGTGGACTCTGGGAGTTGGTAATGGACAGGGAGGCCTGGCGTGCTGCGGTTCATGGGGTCAAAAAGAGATGGACACGACTGAGAGACTGAACTGAACTGAAAAATCCTCAATGACATACCAACCAAAAGAAAATGTAAAAGTTTTAGGAAAGCCTGCAATATGTTTTTCTATTGAATGAGGAGGCTTTAGAGTCACAACGTAAGAAAGCTAGCCATGGGGCTAAAGGCAAAGTAATTGAGTTTATAATCCATATTCAGGCTTTACAATAATCATGAAAGATCTTAGCAGCCCTAAAACATACCTTTTGTGGTTTGGCAAAGAGTACTAGTGGCACTTAGGCAATTTCTGTGTAAAAGAAATGTCAGTTTCTCTTTCTGAATGTTTGGTCACTGGCTGTATCTTTCACTAAATATTTACACCCCAAACCTGAATTTTAACTTCAAAATGCCAAGATAAACTTTCCTGGACTATATCACAGTCACAGTGTTAGGGGAAGCACACTGATTGAACCCACCCGCCCTGGCCAGGCACCATAGTAACATTTGCACGAGTTGCTTTATGACAGGAGATCCTGATGAGGAACACGGAACTAATAAGCCACCACCCACCGGAAGAGTTCGAGAAAGGTCTAAAGGAGACACTGCGTATCCGTCCACTTCCCAGAATCCCTCTCGCTAGCATCCGTCTTGGCTGAGCGATGCATGCGCCACCAGGAAAGACTCTGAATTAGAATGACTGGTCAAAGACCACCCGGAAACTAATCCCATCACCATAAACCCCGACACTGCGAGCCACACGGCAGAGCAGTTCTCCTGGGTTCCCTTACCCTGCTGCTCTCCACCCGGGTGCCCTTTCCCAATAAGGTCTCTTGCCTTGTCAGCGTATGTGGCTCCTCGGACAATTCATTTCCGAGTGTTAGACAAGAGCCCGGCTTCGGGCCCGGGAAGGGGTCCACCTTCCTGGAACGATGACATTCAGGAGTTGCAGGCCATCTGCTCTCCGGTATTTTAATGCCTCCGTAAGTCCTAATGGCTGCATAACAGGCTTATTTGTACCCGTCAGTTAACTCAAGATGACTGCTCTTTTTCCTTCCACTTCCTCATACCCCTTTCCAGAACTTCTCCATTTTCGAGCTGCTACCCCCTACTTCTTTACATGGTGGTGGTTAGTCGCTCAGTCGTGTCCGACTCTTGCGACCCCATGGACTGTAGTCCACCAGGCTCCTCTGTCCATGCGATTCTCCAGACAAGAATACTGGAGTGGGTCACCATTTCCTTCTCCAACTTCTTTACGTGTCTCTTCATAAACACTGTTTTAACTACTGCCAACATGCAATAGAGAGTTGATGCCAGGAATAACCTGAAAGCTAAACTCACCTTAGCCGGTCAATCAAAAAGTCCCAGTGTTTCGCTAAATATTCTCTCAATTTAATTTCCTTCTTTAGCTACTTACGTGTCATGAGTCAATGACTCAGCTACTCATCTTTTTCAATACGTTTGTGGCCAAAATTATTCTTTGAGAAGAGAGCAGGTGAAAGACAGGCTTTTCCTCAGAGATTCTGGTTGCTTTGCAGTGGATGTTCATATGAGAAACAGCCCAGGAGGGAGAAGATAACAAACGGAGGTGTGGAGAAGCCCTCACTGGAGGAGAAGCCTCACTGGAAGAGAAGCCCTCACTGGAGGAGAAGCCTCGCTGGAGGAGAAGCCCTCGCTGGAGGAGAAGCCTCGCTGGAGGAGAAGCCCTCGCTGGAGGAGAAGCCTCGCTGGAGGAGAAGCCCTCGCTGGAGGAGAAGCCTTGCTGGAGGAGAAGCCCTCGCTGGAGGAGAAGCCCTCGCTGGAGGAGAAGCCTTGCTGGAGGAGAAGCCTTGCTGGAGGAGAAGCCTCGCTGGAGGAGAAGCCTCGCTGGAGGAGAAGCCCTCGTTGGAGGAGAAGCCTCACTGGAAGAGAAGCCCTCACTGGAGGAGAAGCCTCGCTGGAGGAGAAGCCCTCGTTGGAGGAGAAGCCTCACTGGAAGAGAAGCCCTCACTGGAGGAGAAGCCCTCGCTGTAGGAGAAGACTCGCTGGAGGAGAAGCCCTCGCTGGAGGAGAAGCCTCGCTGGAGGAGAAGCCTCGCTGGAGGAGAAGCCCTCGCTGGAGGAGAAGCCTCGCTGGAGGAGAAGCCCTCGCTGGAGGAGAAGCCTCGCTGGAGGAGAAGCCCTCGCTGGAGGAGAGGCCCTCACTGGAGGAGAGGCCCTCGCTGGAGGAGAGGCCCTCGCTGGAGGAGAAGACTGGCTGGAGGAGAGGCCCTCGCTGGAGGAGAAGCCCTCGCTGGAGGAGAAGCCTCGCTGGAGGAGAAGCCTCGCTGGAGGAGAAGCCTCGCTGGAGGAGAGGCCCTCGCTGGAGGAGAGGCCCTCGCTGGAGGAGAGGCCCTCACTAGAGGTGCGGAGGGCCAATTCACAGGACAGCGCGCGGCCGGCCAGGAGCCAGGGGGTCCGTGCGTGCGCCGGCCCCCTCTCCTGTGCCCCGGTATCACGCAGGCGCAGGAGGGCCCGGGGTCGCGAGGCTGCCGTTGGAGCCCTGCACTGCCTGAGGAGCCTGAGGGCCGGCTGGACCCCAGGCCCCTTGACCTTTCCGGGATGCCGGCTCGGCGGGGTCTGGGGACCTGGCGCTGAGGGCGCGGCTATCAGAGACGCGCCCCCAGAGCCGGGCCGCGGCACTGGCGGGAGGACCCAGTCGGGACAGCCGCTCCGGAGCAGGGTGACCTGCGGGTGCCGTGGCCAGCCAGGGCCTGGGCCAGGGAGGGCGAAAGGACCGTGAGCAAGTAACATGAGGGGTAATGACGTCGCTTTGCGTTTGAACTTTGTTAACTGTTAAAAGCCCCAAGGAGGCATGGAGACAGAACTCAGTGCCTCGCCACGCCCACCCCGTTTCTTGTCCCCTTCCCGCTGTCTGCAGAGGCTGGGCTCACCCCCTCCCACCCGCAGAGCCAGTCTCTTTTCCCTTTTAACTGTAGTTGGTTCATCACGTTGTGCTGAGTTTCTCGTGACCAAGATGCTGCACTCCGTTCCCTTTGCGGAGAAGGGAATCTTCGTTTCTGTTTCGTGCACAGTGGCACCTGTCTGCAATCCGCACTCCTCACTTGACCCTCCTGCTCCTTTCCCCCTTTGGTGACCATGAGTTTGTTTCCATGTCTGGCTACTGTAAATAGTGCTGCTATGAACATCTTTATGAATTAGATTTTCATATATGCCAAGGAATGGGATCGCTGGATCATATGATATCTCTATTCTTAGTTTTTTAAGGGAACTTCAGACTGTTCTTAGCGGCTGCGCCAGTTTACATTCCCACCAACAGTGTAACAGGGCTCCCTCTGAAACTGGGTTTCTCCACACCCTCTCCAACATTTGTTATTTGTAGATTTTTTGATGATGGTCATTCTGACTGGAAGGAGGTGATTAACATCTCATTGTAGCTTATTTAATGAAGTCTGAGTCTCTTGGTCACAGTGCAGGACTGGCCCTGGACAGAAAGAAATGAATTCCTGGGCTTCTGGGAGCTCACACTGGCCTTGGGAACCAGTCATGAAAATCGGAAGTTAAGACACGGTGACAGGAGGCATGCACAGAGTGTCAGGGAATCAGAGAGAGGAATGTCTTAGCAGACTCGTGAAGCAGAGGCTTCCCAGAGAAGACTGCTGCCACCACTGTCAGGGCTCACACTAAGAGAGTGGCCAGGCTGAGGCTGAGGAGCAGAGAGCAGCTCACGAAGGGCTTTATGAGCCCTCGTTATGAGAGTTTGAGCTGTACTCTGAAGACTGCTCGGCGTTGCAGGCCTGCTGAAGGCACTGGAGGTGGAGACATGGTTTCTCCACATGAGGGCTCTGTAATTGTTCCAGCATTTCTGTGCAGCACTGATTTAAGGGTAAGGGTGGGGTTGAGAATACTGGCTAGGGGCTTTCCTGTAGCTGCTTTTTGGCTTAGTGATGGATCACCAGAAGATAAAAATAAACCATTAATTTTCTTGTTATATTCTACTTTTAGTTTTTAACTGGGTTGTAGAGTAACCACGTGTAGAATTTTTTCTTTAATTTCTAACCATCGTATATTACAGGAATACACTGCAGCATTTCTTACTCTCTTCCTTTGGTCAGTTAAGCTGGGGATTTTTAACACACATAGTTTTTTTTCTTGGTATTTTAACGAATACTTCATTTGGAGGGGTTTTGGTGGGGGCCCGGTGGCAGTCACGATGCTAAGTGTGCTGCTTCCCAAGTCACTCATGGTGCTTCCACCATACACCGTGAAGACCTTTTCTATACATACAAAAAGACTTACTATTTTTATTATCTTTCTTTTATCTAAAATGTGGCACATAATAGCAGTCTAGATATGACTTTTCTTCATTACTCTGTACATGAATTCTATAATTCTTTGTCTTTAAGCATGATAGAGTGATTGATCTTCATTGCCTATAGGCTTATACTCTTTAACATTCCTCAAAAGTGATGTTTTAATATATAAAGCTTAGTAGCTGTAATTCAGCTATTAAAATATTGTTTTCTCTATTTGCTCTCACAGTTCTTATATTCTTACCTGGCTTTTTCTGTTTCTGTACTTTATAGAATTAAGAGACATTCAGGAAATCAAATTTAGAAACCAGAGTTTCATTAAAATAATCAGTTCATGAGATTTTCAGGGTGCAGGGAATGACAGATAATTGAGTCAAACTCTTCTCTCATTTCTGGAAGGTCCAAGGAAAACTTTGAGATCACCTGTTAGGCGATCATCTGAGTGGCTAAGTGACATAACATGTTTTTGACCTAAGTATGCCATGTTAAAAGATGTTAAGCAGTGTTATTCCAGATCCTCAAGTGGGTGAAATCTCAGAAGGAGATGCATCTAGCCAGGTTTTTAATGTTCATATAAGTAAGAAAGTGATTTAAGCACAAGGGGAAGCTTCAGGAATAACAGTAAGAGTGTTTAGGATTGTGGAAGCAACTTTAATTAGTTGTCTGATGGAAAAAAAATCCATCTTATAGAAACAAGAACTAGGTAGCAAATATATGTCAGGGGGGAAAAAGTCACAAGCCCATGATGAATTTAAGTCCAAGAATTTGGTTTTAAAAATGCAAACATGGCATTATGATTTACACTGAATTGATTATGAATTGCAAATGAGCTATTAAAAGCTTTACTAAGATCCTCTAGTACCAGTCTTGTTTCCTGCTGCTGCTGCTGCTAAGTCACTTCAGTCGTGTCCGACTCTGTGCAGCCCCATAGACGGCAGCCCACCAGGTTCCCCCGTCCCTGGGATTCTCCAGGCAAGAACACTGGAGTGGGTTGCCATTTCCTTCTCCAGTGCGTGAAAGTAAGAAGTGAAAGTGAAGTCGCTCAGTTGTGCCCGACTCTCAGCGACCCCATGGACTGCAGCCTGCCAGGCTCCTCCGTCCATGGGATTGTCCAGGCAAGAGTACTGGAGTGGGTGGCCATTGCCTTCTCCAGTCCTATTCCCTAGGTTTTCTTTATACTTCATAATCCAGAGACGGTGCTCACTACTCAGAGAAAATATGTGTAATATTGTATATATCAAAATCTTTTAGTCAAAGGGAGGCTTTTCAGTTCTGGAGACCTAACTCAAAACAGATGAATGCAAATTCCTTCTAAAAAATCAAGGAGAGAAGAAAGTGATTGCTTCAGAGTTTGGGAAAGTAATTGCAAAACAGTTAGAGAAGAAGTGACCTTAAGTGCTTCCTTTCGAGCAAAGCTTGTGTCTGTGTTTTGTACTGTTTTGTAGAAGTTTGCTAATAGAGACATCACCAGGGATTAGAGACATAATCACCTCGAGGAAATGCTGGTAGCATGGCTGTATGTGCATGTTGTTCAAAAGTCTCTACAGCAGATTCTCTTGTTTTAGCGGTAAGTAAGACTTTAACTAAATTCAAGATCATGTACTGTTTCTATTTAGTAATGGTAAAGAATCTGCCTGTAATGCAGAAGACCAAAATCTCAAGGATTTTGAGATCTAGTAGAAGATTTTCTCCCAGTCAAATTCAAAGAACCTTCGAAAATGATGTTGTTCTTCCAAATCTGATGCAGAGGAAACCTTGAAGTCTGAATCTAAATGCATAAGATTATTATCCCCCAAAAGTGGGTTTTCTATGCAAAATTTTTTCTCTAAAACACAGCTTTAATATTAATCAGTTGCATTTATGTACTTCATAGATCACTTGCTTTACAAAGAAACAAAGAGCTGAAACTACTTAAAACATTAAATAGCTTCCTATTAATATTAGGAGTATTAGCTTCCTTTAGTATTAGTTTCATTACGTGTTTCATAGATGACGTGC
This sequence comes from Redunca redunca, assembly GCA_006410935.1. Classification (NCBI taxonomy): domain Eukaryota; kingdom Metazoa; phylum Chordata; class Mammalia; order Artiodactyla; family Bovidae; genus Redunca; species Redunca redunca. Next base: position 1,619,077 of record SJYQ01000535.1, on the reverse strand, counting down.
TTTGCAAAGAACTGAAACTACCAAACGTAAAACATTAAATAGCTTCCTATTAAAGTTTATATGAAAATGAAAGTGAAAATAATGTATCATCTGGAATTTTTAAAGAGTGATTAAAAATGTGATTTAGTATTTGAAATATTAAGTTTATATATAAACTCAGAAATTTACTGGTACATATTTACTGGGATTATAATTGCCTTTTTACAAACTGAAGTTGAGTAATACTTCTCCCTGAGCCTAACCTATCCCCTATCCAACAGAAAGGCCTTGGGAAGTAAGTCTACTTTGGGTGTTCTTTGTATCTCTGTGTTGACTCCACCTCATCTCAGCATGCTTGTGAAAAAGATCCATATCAAGTGTGCCTTGAATGAAAAGAAGCACCCTCAGTATTCTCCTGACATGTCGTTAGTTGATAGAGAGGGTAGCCAGCGGCAGAGTCAGACTGTCACCTTTCTTATGGGAGAATTCACCAGAATTTCTATTGAACAGTCTCAAGCTCCAAGTATGGCTCATTTCTGTTGGGTAAACCTCAGTACTTCCGGTTAGGGCCCTCGTTTTAGACTAACCAATCCAGGAATTTCATGGTTATGTGCATTTCTATTTTACTACCATCTTTTGTAAAAACTTTGAATTTTTTTATAGTTCACACGTACTGGAATTGTGATAAATTACATGGTTTCAATAATAACAGCATTCTCTTCCCATAGGCTATCCAGATTATGATTGGCATCTTTTGTGTTTTCATGTGGTATCTTGTATTGATTTTGTACATGGGACAAATTAAAGGAGTCTTTGGGACATATGAACCGATAACTTATAAAACAGGATGCTCTTTATGGGGAATTACTGTGAGTAGAATACATTTTTTTATTTAATCATTCAGTAAATAGTATTCACGCCACTAGTAGAACATAGGAAGAGCTTCTGACATTTTCAGGAGAGTTAAGTAACTAAAGTCCATTTGATAATTCAAAGTCAGATGCCTTTTTTAAACAAATACTTATTGAGCACCTTTAACTTACCAGTGCTGTTATGAGAGACACTGATATAGGACTGAGTACATAATGACATCCATAGGCCGGATTGTCCTTCGATACGTTAACGTATCTATACAGTTGCAGAATTGTAAGCACAATCTCCATTAGCATGGCTAGTTTCATGTTAAGGTCTTTGCCTTCGGGCTCTCACACAATGAGCCTATATTCACACAGCTTTCAGATTTGTCATCACCTGCGCTCTTCTGTGGCTTCTTATAGCCACAAAGTAGTAGGAGGGCCTGGAGAGTGTGGCGTCCTGGAAGTCAAGTAAACAAAGAATAGGGAAAGCCCACATATGTTAGTTCCGTTATGCCGTCAAATCAGAGAAGGAAGGGCTGAGAATTGCCCGTTGGCATTAGCGATATGAAGGTCAGTGGTAAACTTGGCAAATCGTTTCAGTGGAAGGTGGGGCAAAAGCCTAACTGGAATTGGTGTAAAAAATAATGAAAGGAGAGGAATTAGAGACAGCAAATACAGACGGTTTGTTTAAGGGTTTTGGCGTAATGTGGTGTAGAGTAATGCGGCTGCTGAGGGAAGCTTGAGTCGGGAGAGGGTTAGCTTTTTGTTTCAGTAAGATGCTCCATGTCTTTTGTTGAGGGGACTGAACCAGAAGAAGCTGATGAGCCATGAGACAAGTGATGGGGGAGATTACTAGAAGCACGGACGTAGACGCAAGCAATGAATGCCTTTTAACACACAAACAGGAGCGTGGATAGTTCTCCTCTGGTAGCGATTCTCAGCTAGACGTGATGTTCCCCCTCAGAGGACATTTGGTGGTGACATTTTCAGTTTTCATAGCTAAGGGCTATTCATCCAGTGGCCAAATCAAGGATGCTGCTGAACATCCTGTAATGCAAAGGACAGCCCCCAACAGAGGATTATCCACCTTTAATGCAAATAGTGTCAAGGCAGGTAACAGGAAGGAAGGTAGAGGAACAGAGAAAATGTACAACTCTCAGGCCTTTGGGTGTTGGGAGCTTGTGGAACTTCCCTTCTGATGGCCTCAACTGTTTCAGTCAATTGGAAAGCAGGATCCTGCTCAGAGTGTGAATGGAGAATAGACTGGTTGGCTGATGGGAGAGAAAAGAATGAGGAAATGGTCACCGAGGAAAAATGAGAGTGTGCATGGGTCGTGGAAAGCATTGTGACTTTCATGCGGCGTTAAAGACTCGAGCTTTTGGAACATGGTTGCGTAGTGAGATGCCTCAAGACAGTTATGTTCCTCTGTCTCAGGCCCTGTTCAGCCGCATGGGTGCAGGCCTGGAAGAGGGAGAACTGTGTTTAGTCAAGATTTTGGCCTATCCACACAACTGTGATCAAGAAAGGTGCAGAGGAGTTGAGAATGTAAAAAAGCGAGTGTTTTTAATAGCTAGTCATAGAATTTAAACTGGTAAAGGAGAGAATATAACAAAGAAGTAAGGGGCTCAGATTATAGATCCACATGGGGTCAGTGGATTATTAGAATTGTAAAATTATTATTAAAACTGCAGGGTGTGAGTTGGTGGACAAAGTGGGAAAATTCACATGGAGATTTGGAAGGTGTCACTATTCCCAGTGGTGCTAGTGTCAGGAACCCGCCTGCCAGTGTGAGAGGCGCGGGTCGGGTCACTGGGTTGGAAGATGCCCTGGAGGAGGGCATGGCAGCTCACTCCAGTATCCTTGGGTTCTCCTGGAGAATCCCTGTGGACAGAGGAGCCTAGCGGGCTGCAGTCCCTGGGGTCGCAAAGAGCTGGACACGACTGAGTGACTAAGCATGCGGAAAGAAAAAAGTGGCCGAAGTAGGGGATCAGTAGATGACGTCAGCCAGAAGGGACAGTGGGTGACAGCATCTGGGGACATCCGAGTCAAAGCTGGAGGAGAGAGCAGGTTGGAAGGAACAAGGGAACCACTTACCCGTGCTTAGAACCGATGGTGGAGGGCGGTAGGAGATCAGATGGCGCCATTTGCTAGGGCTGTAAAGGAGCAAGACGCCTTTAGGAGAGCCTCTCTTTTGTCTGTTGGCTTACAGATGCCAAAGCCTTGCCTTGGAAAACAATAGCAGAAAAACAATGAATTTGCGGGTAAAATTCAGTTAAATGATTGCTGTCCTTTGGTGTTTCTAATCATCATGTTATAAAAATATCATAGTTGTCACCTATATTAAGTTATCTAAAATTTCAATTAAGTGTAATTTAATTCAAAGGTTCTCATTTAGGTCATAAACTCTGAAAGGCCTTTTGTAAAGCACATAGTTTGGTAATCTAGTTAGCACTAGTTTAAAATTCACAGGGTGTTTTCACTTTGTATTCTGAACTAGTTGTTACCTGCACTTTGCCTCCTTGGAAATCTGTTTTGCTACAGAATGCAGTGCTGAGTATGTACACTTAAGTGATCCTCCAGTAGTTAGCAAACCTCAAGTGTGGCCTTCCTGCATATGGGGTGTAGTATGAATACTTTTTTTCTACAAGTTAGCCTTTAACTTAGATCTTTGTCAAAGCCATTAAAACAGATAAGACAAAAGGAATATTTCAAAGGGATTGTGCAGCCCACTTTCAAACAATATGGCATAGCTTTACACTTCTGGGACAAAGTAGCCTGGTATGAAATAATGGAACTTCTTTTTATAAAATAAAGGCAAAAATAGGAATAACATCTGTTACCTTAATAATGCCTACAGTCTCAGTTAAGAGAGATATTTTGCACAAACACAAGTTGGAATATAGATACACAGACTACTTTTTCACATCTGGGTATATACACAGTAATCATAGTCAGTCATAGTGTCTCCGTCAGAAGTCTAGCATCAGAAGTGAGAACTGAACGAGCTTTGGAAGCATGTGCAGATACGAGCAAATGTGGTCCCTGATTCAGGGCTGCTTAAGGCATCGTGGCATCTCTACGCCCCACTGTCTGAGCTGTGCGCACTGCCCCTCATACGTTTCCATTGTTAGTGACCCTACTGTTACCTTCACTACTATAGGTGTAAATGTGTCCTAACCCTTCTACTGAAACTTCTTTATATTATTCTACTCTGACTATTCTAAAAATAATTGACTTAGAAGAGGGAATTTTTTAAAATATATTTTAAGTTGATGAGCATTATCAATGAGTATTTATAAATATGTTTTTATATTCAGTTTATCATTTCAGGAATCTCCATAATAAGAGCAACAGGGCATCCGTCTCAGCGCCAGGTAAGTTAAAATGTTTAGTGTACCCTAGAAATCACTTGGCACAAAGCTAAGTAGGTTTTAATGAAAACATAGTGGGCGTCTAAACAATAAAGGAATCTACCCTATCTGTAAAATGAATGAAGGAGTTAAATGAGAGTCTAGGAGCATATAATTTAATCTAGACAGATATGCTATATTAGAGTCATATAAAGCTTTCTAAGTTTAAGTATAGAAGTCTTTTGTTTATCTGGTTTGGTGTTATACCTTTTTTTAACCTTATATGAATTTTACTGTCAGCAAAAAATTTAATAGAACTCAATGAGTTTATAAACAGACATAATACTGTTGTAAAACTTCATTTTCCTAACTCTAATTTGGGAACATAACTGTATCTTGTAACAAAATAGAAAATCTGTTCAAAATAAAGATCCATCTATATTATAGGTAGAAAGATATTGGGAAAGAAAATAATCTTAGAATCTCAGAGCTAAAAGATACCTTAGAGATGAATTAGTCTACTCCTGTGATTGTAGAGATAAAAAACTAATATCCAAAGATGTTGATGGATTTCCCTAGAGAATTAAAACCCTGGATTAAAGTTAATTGCATCCTGTTCAGCCTGTTTCTACAAGCAGGCATTTTCCATCTTTTTTCTCTTTTTGATGTGGAACTCCTTTTGTTCAAATCATATATTATAAGGCTTTCTTCCAAATGACTCAGAAGATTATAAAATATAATATTTTTGAGCCCAAATGGAAGATTTATGCTTATTGGTGTGAAGATGTTTTGATATTTACTCCAAATTAATCAGGTTTCATATAAGCCAGAGAAGGGTTTCATGCCAACGGCAAGCCTACCAACACCTCTAAAGCCACAGAAGCTAGATCAGAGTTCCAACTCGATTTCCTTTTCCAGTAATACAAACTGTTTAACAATATCGTTTACTCTGGGTGTAATAAATTTACTCTGTGTCTTCTTTTCAGCTTACCTGTGCTATGCTTATGAACATCTTATGCATACTTGTCGCGATTATTTCAATGATTCTAACAGTAGTTGAGTTGTCTACTTTTGAGTCTGTGTCATACAGGAATTATGGACAAGCGGTAAGTGACCAATTCTGTGGGAACATCTTAATTTCAAATTATTCTTTTCAGAGGTTTTAAAACCTTAGGAGGTAAAATAAAGCTTTAATTCATATCCATGAAATTCTTTGATTTAGTAGTAAGCTCTCGACTGAAAGTTTTGATTAAAAAATTACTCTTAACATAATTTTTTGTAAATACTAATAGGATGTTTGAATTCCTGACATGCCCAATGAAAATTAAGTAAAAATTTTAAGACTTAAGTGATACACACACACACACACGTTAGGATTATTCTCTTAAAGAAAGAAAAGTATAATCCAAGACTTAAAACCTTTCCCAAAATCAGCAAAAGAATTCTGCTCTTGATGCATATGGTTGGAATTGTATGAAGCTACTCATTTCTAGTTTAATGTAGATATGTTCATTTATAGCCTGTTTTTTGTATCTCACATGAATTTTACTTTAGGCCCTCAAATGCCAAATGTGCATGAATCTGCATTGCTTCCATTTAATTAACTGTCTAATCACATACTTTGTACTAGAGAAATAACCATATTTCTAAGATAGTAACATCTCCAATAAGTGTGAATATCTTTACTGATACTATAATAGATTTATTTCAGTTGTGTTGACTTTAGATTCAGAATCACAGAGTATTAGTGCTGCAAAAGACTTTAGTAATATAGCAATTACTATATTATAGCAATATTCCATTTAAAATGGGAACAGTTTGGAGTAGAGCTCCTCTTTGTTACTTAACAGAACAAAACAAATAACAATTTGGAAATTTTAATTTAAGATAATCTGAGTAGAAGGGTCATTACGGATACGGGATAAACTTCCTCCTCCCCTATATACCCTCTCTCCATACCTGCAGTCTATCATAAAGGAAGAATGGAGGAATCAGATGAAAGAATCCAAACATGGGATACAAAAGTCTGCAAGCCAGTAAGACAGTGAAAGGAGACAGTGGTGCCTCCAAGCAGATAGCCAGTCATGAAGGATGTGTTGGATTAAATAAGCATGCATTAGACTTCCCCTGTAAACTATGAGAAAATTTCCACTGGCCCTGGAAATTCAAACCTATAAATCTTCCGTTCTAACTTCAGGGGCAGAGATGGGGGAGGGATAGAATTAGTAAGTATAGAATTGTTTCAAGTTATTTCAACTTACCCCTCTTACTCATAAGCTTATAATCTTAGTTTAAGATATGGCACAATTGCCAAGACTTAGAGAATCCACCTTCAATACTGGAGACCTGGGTTCAGGCCCTGGGTTGGGAAGATTCCCTAGAGAAGGGAACAGCTACCCACTCCAGTATTCTGGCCTGGAGAATTCCATGGACTGTATAGTCCATTGGGCTGAAAAGAGTCAGACACGACTGAGTGACTTTCTCTCACTAACTCACTCACTACCTTTTGCAAACAGTCTCACAAACCGTTGTATACCAAACTTATCTGACATGAGCTCAGTACTAATGATCAGTTTCACAATCTCCCAACATAAAAATTTCAATTTTATTTGCTGTGATTAATTACACAAAATCAACTTATATACAGTATCTTTTCCTAGAGGCATTATAGAATTATATACCTACATTTTCTATCTTTTTTTGCCTTTACATACTGTTCATGGGGTTCTCAAGGCAAGAATACTGAAGTGGTTTGCCATTCCCTTCTCCAGTGGACCACATTCTGTCAGACCTCTCCACCGTGACCTGCCCATCCTAGGTGGCCCCACATGGCATGGCTTAGTTTGATTGAGTTAGACAAGGCTGTGGTCCGTGTGATCAGATTGGCTAGTTGTCTGTGATTGGGGTTTCAGTCTGTCTGCCCTCTAACCCCTCGCTCAGTGCCCACCATCTTAGTTGGGTTTCTCTTGCCTTGGACGTGGGGTATCTCTTCACGGCTACTCCAGCAAAGCGCAGGCACTGCTCCTTACCTTGGAAGTTGAGTAGCTCCTCTCAGCCACTGCCCCTGACCTTGGATGTGAAGTAGCTTCTGTTGGCCGCTCCTGCACCGTCGCAGCCGCCAATCCACAACAACTTAACCTGGAATGTTAAGTCCACGAATCAAGGCAAATTGGAAGTGGTCAAACAGGAGATGGCAAGAGTGAACATCGACATTCTAGGAATCAGCAAACTAAGATGGACTGGAATGGATGAATTTAACTCCAATGACCATTATATCGACTACTGTGGGAAGGAAACCCTTAGAAGAGATGGAGTAGCCATCATAGTCAACAAAAGAGTCCAAAATGCAGTACTTGGATGCAGTCTCAAAAATGACAGAATGATCTCTGTTCGTTTCCAAGGAAAACCATTCAGTATCACGGTAATCCAAGTCTATGCCCCAAACAGTAACTCTAAAGAAGCTGAAGTTGAATGGTTTTCTGAAGACCTACAAGACCTGTTAGAACTAACACCCAAAATAGATGTCCTTTTCATTACAGGGGACTGGAATGCAAAAGTAGGAAGTCAAGAAACACCTGGAGTAACAGGCAAATTTGCCCTTGGAGTACAGAGTGAAGCAGGGAAAAAGCTAATAGAGTTCTGCCAAGAGAACACACTGGTCATAGCAAACACCCTCTTCCAACAACACAAGAGAAGACTCTACACATGGACATCCCCAGATGGTCAACACCAAAATCAGATTGATTATATTCTTTGCAGCTGACGATGGAGAAGCTCTATACAGTCAGCAAAAACAAGACTGGGAGCGGACTATGGCTCAGATCATGAACTCCTTATTGCCAAATTCAGACTGAAATGGAAGAAAGTGGGGAAAACCACTAGACCATTCAGGTATGACCTAAATCAAATCCGTTATGACTATACAGTGGAAGTGAGAAATAGATTTAAGGGACTAGATCTGATAGACAGAGTGCCTGATGGAGACAGGGATCAAGACCATCCCCCAGAAAAAGAAATGTGAAAAAGCAAAATGGCTGTCTGAGGAGGCCTTACAAATAGCTGTGAAAAGAAGGGAAGTGAAAAGCAAAGGAGAAAAGGAAAGATATAAGCATCTGAATGCAGAGTTCCAAAGAATAGCAAGAAGAGATAAGAAAGTCTTCCTCAGTGATCAATGCAAAGAAATAGAGGAAAGCAATAGAATGGGAAAGATTAGAGATCGCTTCAAGAAAATTAGAGATACCAAGGGAACACTTCATGCAAAGATGGGCTCAATAAAGGACAGAAATGGTATGGGCCTAACAGAAGCAGAAGAGATTAAGAACAGGTTTCAAGAATACACAGAAGAACTATACAAAAAAGATCTTCACAACCCAGATAATCATGATGGTGTGATCACTCACACTCACCTGGACTGTGAAGTCAAGTGGGCTGTAGGAAGCATCACTATGAACAAAGGTAGTGGAGGTGATGGAATTCCAGTTGAGCTATTTCTAATCCTAAAAGATGATGCTGTGAAAGTGCTGCACTCAATATGCTAACAAATTTGGAAAACTTAGCAGTGGCCACAGGACTGGAAAAGGTCAGTTTTCATTCCAGTCCCTAAGAAAGGCAGTGCCGAAGAATGCTCAAACTACCGCACAATTGCACTCATCTCACATGCTGGTAAAGTAATGCTCAAAATTCTCCAAGCCAGGCTTCAGCAATACGTGAACCATGAACTTGCAGATGTTCAAGCTGGTTTTAGAAAAGGCAGAGGAACCAGAGATCAAATTTCCAACATCCGCTGGATCATGGAAAAAGCAAGAGAGTTCCAGAAAAAACATCTATTTCTGCTTTATTGACTATGCCAAAACCTTTGACTGTGTGGATCACAATAAACTGTGGAAAATTCTGAAAGAAATGGGAATACCAGACCACCTGACCTGTCTCTTGAGAAATCTGTATGCAGGTCAGGAAGCAGCAGTTAGAACTGGACATGGAACAACAGACTGGTTTCAAATAGGAAAAAGATTATGTCAAGGCTGTATATTGTCACCCTGCTTATTTAACCTATGTGCAGAGTACATTTGAGAAACTCTGTGCTGGAGGAAGCACAAGCTGGAATCAAGATTGCTGGGAGAAATATCAATAAGCTCAGATATGCAGATGACACCATCCTTATGCAGAAAGTGAAGAAAAACTAAAATACCTCTTGATGAAAGTTAAAGAAGAGAGTGAAAAGGTTGGCTTAAAGCTCAACATTCAGAAAACTAGATCATGGCATCCGGTCCCATCACTTCATGGCAAATACATGGGGAAACAGTGGAAACAGTGGGTGACTTTATTTTTCTGGGCTCCAAAATCACTGCAGATGGTGACTGCAGCCATGAAATTAGAATATGCTTACTCCTTGGAAGGAAAGTCATGACTAACCTAGATAGCATATTAAGAAGCAGAGACATTACTTTGCCAACAAAGGTCCATCTAGTCAAGCTATGGTTTTTCCTGTGGTCATATATGGATGTGAGAGTTGGACTATAAAGAAAGCTGAGTGCCGAAGAATTGATGCGTTTGAACTGTGGTGTTGGAGAAGACTCTTAAGAGTCCCTTGGACTGCGAGGAGATCCTACCAGTCCATCCTAAGGGAAATCAGTCCTGGGTGTTCATTGGAAGAACTGATGCTAAAGCTGAAACTCCAATACTTTGGCCACCTGATGGGAAGAGCTGACTCATTGGAAAAGACCCTGATGCTGGGAAAGATGGAGGGCAGGAGGAGAAGGAGACGATGGAGCATTAGATTGTTGGATGGCATCACCAATTCAATGAACATGGATTTAGGTAGACTCTGGAAGTTGGTGATGGACAGGGAGGCCTGGCATGCTGTGGTTCATGGAGTTGCAATGAGTTGGACATGACTGAGTGACTGAACTGAACTGACCTGAACTGAATGGTTTCTAAGGCAGCCAATATTTCACAAGATTTTCTAAATGCTAGCTTTTCTAACATAAACCAGTGGCTTGACTAAATTCACAAACTCAACAAGTCATCAGTGTTCTCATGTAGGTTTAGCTGTCCCCGAAAGTTCATGCCTCTGAAAAATACTTCTCATACAGTAAATCCAAAACCAATAAACTGCCTTTATTCAGACACTACCTTTCATTCTCACTGTGTGTAACCCCTTGAACAAGTTTAACAAATCCTATCACATACCTGTTAGTTAACTGCTCTGTCTCTCCCAGACGCCAAGCCTGTTGTTCTAACATTCTAATGACTTTTCTACTTCAATTTGTTTCTGTTGCCATCATCTCAAGCTCTGCATACATAAAATAGAAAATATTTGCCTCCTCAAAAATACTGTATTGCAAAACTCCCTTATTTCGATATCCTAATCTGAAAACCTTGAACTAAACCTCACCCTTAGCTTTATACTGTCTTCCTAGTTACCAACTACTGAGTATCATTTAGTTAAATTTTTACTAATTAAGGATCATTTGGTTGAGACAAGAAATACAGCCCAAATTGACTTCCAGAAAAGGGGCACTTACTGACTTAAGCTGAATCTAGAGGCTTAAATCATATGTTGAGAACTCAGTCATGCTTCCTATTGGTTTTCTCAGATACACAACTTTCCACTTTTAGGAGAAGACTTTGTCTGAGATTGAGGAGTGAGGGAAAAATTCCTTTCTACAGTCTTGCCAGCTAAACGGCCGCAAGTGCTTTCCAGCTAAAGCGCCATGACTATCTTTCTGTCGATAAAATTAAATGAGAATTCTTTACTTTGCTATTTCAAGCCCACTACAGCCTTTTATTTTCTTGTTAATATCATCTTGAATGCACACTATACTTCTATTAAACTTGTTTTACAATTTTCTCAAAAAATGTTATGTTCATTCTTGCACTTAGTTTTTTGCTCACATTATCAAACTGTAGGTCATATAATATATAGTTTGGGTTTATTTTTTAATGTCTCCATTTCTTAATTATTTTTGTCCCAATTTATGTTATTAAATTCTGTCTTAAACAAAATAGGTTACAGAGAAACAAGTAAATTAAAGCTGCCTGGACTATTGCTTTCCTCCTTCAGTTTTCTTAGTCCTTATTTCAAATGTCCTACTTCTTTATGAAGCCTTCCTAGATGTGAATGGCTTTAGGATGAGTCTCCTATCCTCTGTAATTACTGATCAGGTTTTTAATCCGTTTTGACATCTTTAACCTATCATATATAACCTTATATTATCCTTCTGTATTTTCTACTGGAATATAAACTGAGAAATCAGGAACTTTGTCATTTCATTCTTATAATGGCTACCACCCAATAATTTCTTGCATATAAAAGGTATTAAATAAACCCAGAAAAAGAGAAGGGGAAAGGTGAAGGAATTGAAAGAGAGAGAATTGTGATGTTATCTTATCTAGATCAGTATTTCATTCGTGTCTTTTCACAGCCAGCACAAGCACTACGTTTATTTTCAGGCTTAGTACCAAGTCATTCATCCTCATGTGTTGTTGGAAGTATCTTTCCAGTAGCAACAAAAGGGATCTGCTGTATTTACCTCAGAAATCACAACCACCTTATACTTCTAAGTAAAATGTTCTCCTTTTGAATTTACTCATTCTAGCTTGGGGAGACTGAGGGCAGGAGAAGGGGATGTCAGTGGATGAGATGGTTGGGTGGCATCACCGACTCGATGGACATGAGTTTGAGCAAGGTCTGGGAGTTGTTGATGGACAGGGAGGCCTGGCATGCTGCAGTCCATGGGGTCGCAAAGAGTCAGACACGACTGAGCAGCTGAGCTGAAGTGAACTGATTCTTCTGTCTGACACTCTAGCATTTCTATGTGAGATTTTTACACATGTAAGTTTGAGTATTTGTAATAATAGCTGTTTTAATGATGAGAATTGCTTGGTGTTCAATAAAATCTCTTGGTAGTCTTCTTATCATTGGAGACATGAGCCAATCTTGTTGAGTGATGAGTTTGGATAGTGAGCTATACCAGAGACTGTAGTGAATAGAATGAAAAGGAAGAGTTGCAAGAATTGAGACAAGACTGCCAAGTGATGAAGACCAAGAATTAAAGCTGTAGGTAACTAATCGGGGGGAGGAAAGCTAGGAAAGTGAAGCAGAAGGCACAGGGGTAGGAATGCCTAGGGAGGTCAAACAGTGAAAGAAGCTTATTTATTCTTCTATTTCCCATCTTTTCCTTGACTGTCAGATTAGGAGCTCCTTCTAAGAACATATCTGCACTTACTAAAGATAACAATGCAAGTAAAGTCACTGCATCCACGAGGCTTTTCTGTGACTTGAGCAAAGCGCCAGTCTTTTGTGCTTCCTGTCTGCTTCTTCGGGTTTGCCCAGATTCTTAGCTAAGAGAACTACACAAGGACTGAGCACTTTTTTGGTGCTGTGACTTGGCTCAAGACTGGATCTCACCGCAGATCTCTGCCATCCCTACACATTTAAACATAGTTCTCAAGATCTTTTAGGTATCTTAAAACTTTAAACTTGAAGGAGACAAGATGGCAGAGGAGAAGGAACTTGAGCTCATGTCCTCTCAAAAGCACACCAAAATCACAAAACCACTGCTGAGCAACTCTGGATAAAAAAAAGACTCGTGCCTACTAAGAGAGATACTCTGCCTCCAAAGACGTACAGAAGAAACCTCAGCTACACACTGGGAGGGGCACACCCGTGATACAGTCAGATCTCATGCCTCCAAGGTGAGCGGCCCACAGACTGGAGAACGTATCACAAGTTCCCCACAGGAGTCAGAGCTCTAAGCCTCACATCAGGCTAACCAGCCTAGGGGTTGCATCAGGAGGGGGAGCCCTCAGAGTATTTGGCTTTCAAGCCCAGTAGGGCTGCTTACAGGAGCTTCACAGGACTGGGGAACACATATTGCACTCTTGGGGGGAATATGCAAGGCCTTGCAAGCACCAAGGCCCAGGACAAAAGCAATGCCTTCATAGAAACCTGGGTCAGACCTACCTGCTGGTCCTAGCTGGCCTCCTAGGGGAGCAAGGAGTAGCTGTTCCCTCTGAGGTCATAAAAGTGGGTGGCAGACATCTCAGAGTATTCATCTGTATGAACTCTCCTTGAGGCAGACATCTTGCTTGGGTCTTTAGCACCAAGACCTGGCCCCACTGAGCAGCCTGTAGGCTCCAGTTCTGGCATACCTCCAGCCAAACAGCTAAGTAGGCTGACACACAACCCCAGGCTTCCTAAAGACATTCTGGGCCCATAGCCCTTGGACACAGTCCTACACAGAGGGCCAAGACTTAGCTCCACCAACCCGTCCGTGGGTAAAAACCAACTCATCCTACCAGGAAGGCTGCATGAGCCTATAAACCAGCTTAACCCACCAAAGGGCAGACATCAGAAGCAAGGAAACCAATTCCACAGCCTGAAGAAATGAGTCCACAAACAGATCAGAAACTATTTTGGGACCAGCTGGTCCCTTGCCCTTGGATGATGAGAGAGGGATGTACTTCTGGGTTACATAAACTATCCCCCACAGAGGATCTCCAAGACTGAGAAATGTAACCTACCACATTCATAAAAATAAAAGAAGTTTAAACAAAATGAGACAGCAAAGGAACATGTTCCGGATGAAAAACAAAACCTCAGAAGAACAACTAAGTGAAGCGGAGATGGGCAGTCTACCCAAGAAAGAATTCAAAGTAATGATTGTAAAGATGATCCGAGAGCTCAGGAAAAGAAAGGGTGCAGAGCGGGAAGAGCTTTAACAAAGAGTTAGAAAATATACAGTGTTGAAGAATACAATAACTGAAGTGAAAAATATATTAGAAGAAATCAAAAGCGAAATAAATGAGGCAAAAGAACGGGTCAGTGAGCTGGAAGACAGAGTAGTAGAAATCAGTGCCATAGAAAAGAAGAAAAAAGAATTAAAAAATGAGGACAGGTTAACATACCTGAGACATCAAATGCACCAACATTTGCGTTATAGGGGTCCCATCGAAGAAAGAAAGGGCCTGAGGAAATATTTGAAGATATAATAGCTGAAAACTTCCCTAAAATGGGAACGAGAACTGTCACCCAAGACCAGGAAGGGCCGAGTCCCAAGGAGGAACATGCCAAGACACATAGTAATCAAATTGACAAAAAGTAAAGATAAAGAGAAGATATTAAAAGCAACAAATTATACACAAGGGAATCCCCATAAAGCTATCAACTGAGCAGGACATGATATATTTAAAGTGATGAAAGGGAAAAACCTGCAACCAGGAATTCTCTACCCAGCAAGCCTCATGTTAAGATTTGAGGATGGAGATATCAAAAACTTCACAGAAAACCAAAAGTAAAAGAATTCAACACCGCCAAACCAGTTTTACAACAAATGCTCAAGGAGTCTGACCAGGCAGAAAAGACAAGTCCACAACTGGAAACAAGATTACAAAATGGGAAAGTCCATGGTGAAGTCAAACATGCAGTAAAGGTAGGAGACAGTCCACACACGAATACGATCTCAAAGCCAGCAACTAAAGAGAAAGGGAGCGTTGACGCAAATGAAGGGAGAGATCAGGAAGCATTGACGCGAATGAAGGGCGTCTAACACGCGCTGGGAACAAACAGATCAGCAGCTTCAACCATGTATAATGTAAGTAGATTAAATGACCCAACCAAAAGAAACAGACTGGCCGAATGGATAAAAAAACAAGATCCCTATATAAGCTGTCTATCAGAGACCCACCGACCTGGAGACACATGCAGACTGCAAGTGAGAGGATGAAGAAGGGGATTCCATGCAAATGGGTATCAAAATAAAGCTGGAGTAGCCATACTTATATCAGTCAAAATAGACTTTGAAATAAAGACTATTCTAAGAGACAGGGCACTACATAATGATCAAGGGATCAATCCAAGAAGATATACTTGTAAATATATGTGCACCCCACGTAGAGCACCTCGATATATAGGGCAAATGAAACAGACATAAAAGGAGAGATTGACTGTGACACAATAATAGTGGGGCACTTAACACCCTACTTCCACCAGAGGACAGATCATCCAGACAGAAAACCAATAAGGAAACACAGGCTTTAAAATGCCACATTAGGCCAGATGGACTCAACTGGTATTTAACAGTATTCCATCCAGAAGCAGGAGCATACACATTCTTCTCAAGTGCATGTGGAATATCCTTCAGGAGAGATCATAGGCTGGGCCACAAAGCAAGCCTCGGTAAACTTAAGAAAACTCAAATCATGTCAGTCAACCATCTAGTCCAGCTATGAGGTTAGAAATAAGTACAGGAAGAAACAGAACCAGACATAGAACAACTGGTTAAAGTTTGGAAAGGAATATGGCAAGGCTGTGCATTGCCACCCTGCTTATTTAATGTACATGAAGAGCACATCGTGTGAAATGTCAGGCTGAATGAATCCCAAGCTGGAATTGGGACTGCTGTGAGAAATATCAGCAACCTCAGATATGCAGATGTTACCACTCTAATGGCAGAAAGTGAAGAGAAACTAAAGAGCCTCCTGATGAGGGTGAAAGAGGAGAGTGAAAAAGCTGGCTCAAAACTTAACATTCAAAAACTAAGATTGTGGCATCCAGTCCCATCACTTCGTGGCAAATAGAAGTGGGAAAAGTGGAAGCAGTGACAGACTTGATTTTCTTGGGCTCCAAAATCACTGCAGATGGTGAATGCAGCCATGAAATTAAAAGATGCTTGCTCTTGGGAAGGAAAGCTATGACAAATCTAGGCAGTATATTAAAAGGCAGAGACATCACTTTGCTGACAAAGATCTGTATAGTTAAAGCTCTGGGTTTTCCGGTAGTCAGGTACAGATGTGAGAGTTGGACCATAAAGAACTTTAGAGTCTGTTGGACTGCACAGCAATCCAACCAGTCAATCCTAAAAGAAATCACCCCTGAATATTCATTGGAAGGACTGATGCTAAAGATGAAGATCCAATACTTTGGCCACCTGATGCAAAGAGCCAACTCTTTGGGAAGGGACCTTATACCTGGGGAAGATCGAAGGCACAAGGAAAGGGGATGCCAGAGGATGAGATGGTTAGACAGCATCACAGAGCTCAGTGGACATGAATTTGAGCAAACTCTGGGAGAGAGTGAAGGACAGGGAGCATGGCATGCTGCAGTCCACAGGCTCGCAAAGAGTCAGACACGACTTAGAGACTGAACAGCAACAAGAAAAATACTGCAAAAAACACAGACGTGGCAGCTGAACAGTACTCTGTTGAGCAACCGACAGATCACGGAGGAGATAAAAATGCCTGAGAGACAAATGAAAGCAGAACCAGGATAATCCAGAGAACTATGGGACAAGGAAAAGCAGTCAAAGAGGGAAGCTCATCGTGGTGCAGGGTTCCCTCGGGAAGTGAGAAAAGTCTCAGACAACTAACCTCATGCCTAAAGCAACTAGAGAAAGAAGAACAAATAACAACCAAAGGTAGGAGAAGGGGGGGAATCAAAACATCAGAGCAGAAATAAGTGAAGCAGAGACTAAGGAAGCAATAGGAAAGATCCATGAAACGCAAAGCTAGTTCTTTGAAAACATAAGCAAAATAATTGATAAAACTTTAGCCAGACACAACAACAAAAAAAGGGAGAGGGCCCAAATCAATAAAATTAGAAAAAAGAGAAGTTACAGCTGATAGCACAGACATACAGAGGCTAGTTACTACAAGCAACTATATGCCAATAAAATGGACAGCCAAGAAGAAATGGACAAATTCTTAGAAAAGCACAGTCCCCCAAGGCTGAAAGAAAAGTAGAAAATATGAACACACCAGTTAAAAGAACCGAAATTGATTCTGTGATTTAAAAACTTCCAATAAACAAGTCCAAGACCAGACGACTTCACAGGTGAATTCTAACATTTAGAGAAGAGTTAACACCTAGTCCTCTGAAGCTATTACAAAAATTGCAGGGGAAGGAACGCTTTCAAACTCATTCTGTGGGGCCATCATCACCCTGATATACCAAAACCAGAGAAAGACGCCACAGAAAAGGAGGTTACAGGCCAGGATGACTGATGGAAATAGACGCCAAAATCCTCGACAGACTACTAGCAAGCCAAATCCAACAATACAAAGACACCACAGAAAAGGAGATTACAGGCCAGGATGACTGATGAAAATAGACGCCAAAATCCTCGACAGACTACTAGCAAGCCAAATCCAACAATACAAAGACACCACAGAAAAGGAGATTACAGAATAGACGCCAAAATCCTCGACAGACTACTAGCAAGCCAAATCCAACAATACAAAGACACCACAGAAAAGGAGATTACAGGCCAGGATGACTGATGGAAATAGACGCCAAAGTCCTCGACAGACTACTAGCAAGCCAAATCCAACAATGCAAAGACACCACAGAAAAGGAGATTACAGGCCAGGATGACTGATGGAAATAGACGCCAAAATCCTCGACAGACTACTAGCAAGCCAAATCCAACAATGCATTAAGCAGATCATACACCATGGTCAAGTGGAATTTGTCCCAGGGATGCAAGGATTTTTGAATATCTGCAAATCAATCAGTGTGAGGCAGTACATTTAAAAATTGAAGAGTAAAAATTGTATGATCATCTCAAAGGTGCAAATGAACTTATTTTAAAAACAGAAATAGACTTATAGACATCAAAAACAAACTTAGAGTACCAGAGTACCAAACGGAGGAGTGCAGGATAAATTAGGACTTTGGGATTGGCATATTCAGTTCAGTTCAGTTCAGTTCAGTCGCTCAGTCGTGTCCGACTCTTTGCGACCCCATGAATCGCAGCACGCCAGGCCTCCCTGTCCATCACCATCTACTGGAGTTCACTCAGACAAATGTCCATTGAGTCCGTGATGCCATCCAGCCATCTCATCCTGGGTCATCCCCTTCTCCTCCTGCCCCCAATCCCTCCCAGCATCAGAGTCTTTCCCAATGAGTCAACTCTTCGCATCAGGTGTCCAAAGCACTGGAGTTTCAGCTTCAGCATCATTCCTTCCAAAGAAATCCCAGGGCTGATCACCTTCAGAATGGACTGGTTGGATCTCCTTGCAGTCCAAGGGACTCTCAAGAGTCTTCTNGTCATCTGCATATCTGAGGTTATTGATATTTCTCCCGGCAATCTTGATTCCAGCTTGTGTTTCTTCCAGTCCAGCGTTTCTCATGATGTACTCTGCATATAAGTTAAATAAGCAGGGTGACAATATACAGCCTTGACGTACTCCTTTTCCTGTTTGGGACCACTCTGTTCCATGTCCAGTTCTAACTGTTGCTTCCTGACCTGCATATAGATTTCTCAAGAGGCAGGTCAGGTGGTCTGGGATTCCCATATATTGGATTGGCATATATTCACTACTATATGTAAAGTAGGTAACCAACAGGGAATTGTATATATATATGTACACCACTGTATATATGTATATAGGTACACCACTGTGTACACTGTATATACATATGTACACCACTTCCCAGGTGGTGCTGGTGGTGAAGAATCTGCCTGCCAGCGCAGATCAGGAAGAGCCCCTCGAGCAGGAAGTGGCAGCCGGCTCCAGTATGCTTGCCTGGAAAATTCCACGGAGAGAGCAACCTGGCAGGCTACAGTCCATGGAGCTGCATAGAGTCGGACACCACTGAGCGCACACGTGTACATATATATGTACATATGTGTGTATAATTGAATCACTGCTTTACACCTGAAACTACCACTACACTGTGAATTAACTACAATCAAAATTTTTCTAAGTGTTTAAAAAGATAAGAAAGCAAAATGTATCCCTATTTTCTGATTTCAGAAACTTGGGAGAGAAATTTCACGTGTCTTACTGAGCTTCTACCCGCTGGAAGTGTCTATGGCATTCGCATACACAATCTTGTGCTGCGTTGGTCTGGTAAGTGTTTCATTCAACTGCTGGCAAAACTAGAGTGTAATTTCTGGTAAGTACACTTTATGAGGAGATAAAGTGTTCTGATATAATGTTTGGTACTAATAAAATATAATATTTCACTTTCTATTTTTTTCTGTTTATAAAATTAGAAAAATAATACATGAAACAATATTAAAACAAACAAACAAACAAGAAAAACAAGATCAAACCAGCCAATCCTAAAGGAAATCAGTTCTGAATACTCATTGGAAGGACCAATGCTGAATCTGAAGCTCCAGTACTCTGGCCACCTGATGCAAAGAGCTGACTCATTGGAAAAGACCCTGATGCTAGGAAAGATGGATGGCAGGAAGAGAAGGGGGTGACTGGTGGGAGGGCATCACTACTCAGTGGACGTGAGTTTGAGCGATGGTGGTAAAGGACAGGGAAGTCTGGCATGCTGCAGTCCATCGGGTCACAGAGAGTCAGACACAACTTAGCGACTAAACAACACAACAGAGCCGTGCTCACTTTAAAAAGCTTAGTGAACCCTGGGCAAGAGCAGTGGGTGTCCGTGACAGTTCGACTTGCGGCGGCTCCGATTCCTTCCAGCTTGTCCCCTCAGCTCCAAGCTCCATTGTGGAGAAATTTACCTCGGTGAGTCAGACTTCGAGGACCAGCATTCTCACTGCTGCAGAGGACTGGTTTTACTTGGAGTACAGCAAAGAACTTTTTATGACTAAGGGTATTATTAAAACGATGGTGCCTTCAGTTGCAACCAGTCTGGAAAAGCCAGTCTGACACCTGGCCTAACTGAGATTACAATATCACTGGGGCAAGAGATTGACAGCCAGCCAGACCTGCAGACGCACACTTCAGTTCAGTCGCTCAGTCCCACTCTGTGTGACCTCATGGACTGCAGCACGCCAGGCCTCCCTTTCCATCACCAGCTCCTGGAGTTTATTCATACTCATGCCCCTTGAGTCAGTGGTGCCATCCAACCATCTCATCCTCTGTCATCCCCTTGTCTTCCCACCTTCAGTCTTTCCCAGCATCAGGATCCTTTCGAATGCGTCAGTTCTTTGCACCAGGCGGCCAAAGGACTGAAGCTTGAGCTTCAGCATCAGTGCTTCCAATGAATACGCAGGACTGACGTCCTTCCTGAGATGAAAAACCCAAGAGCAAAGCTGAGTCAGCAGGAGACAAAATCTGCAAACGTGGTGAACAGCACAGATCATCCCGGCTGGAGAAGTGAAAAAAAGGAAAAATAAACAGCCTCAGGTTTGTGGGGGACCCCATCTACTGCACTCACATATGCATAATAAGAATACCAGAAAGGAGGAAATGAGGAAAAAACGGAAAAATAATGGCTCAAAATTCCGTCTAGTCAAGGCTATGGTCTTTCCAATGGTCGTGTATGGATGTGAGAGTTGGATGGTGAAGAAGGCTGAGTGCCGAAGAAATGATGCTTTTGAACTGTGGTGGTAGAGAAACTCTTGAGGGTCCCTTGGACTGCAAGGAGATCCAACCAGTCCATTCTGAAGGAGGTCAGCCCTGGGATTTCTTTGGAAGGAATGATGCTGAAGCTGAAACTCCAGTACTTTGGCCACCTCATGCGAACAGCTGACTCAATGGAAAAGACTCTGATGCTGGGAGGGATTGGGGGCAGGAGGAGAAGGGGACGACCGAGGATGAGATGGCTGGATGGCATCACGGACTCGATGGACGTGAGTCTGAGTGAGCTCTGGGAGATGGTGATGGACAGGGAGGCCTGGCGTGCTGCGATTCATGGGGTCGCAAAGAGTCGGACATGACTGAGCGACTGAACTGAACTGAACTGAACTGAGGAAAAATATTATTCTATCCATCTAAGACACAGGTTCAGTTGGGTTGGGAAGATCCCCTGGAGAAGGAAATGGCAATCCATTACAATATTCTTGCCTGGAGAACCCCATGACAGAGAGGCCTGGCGGGCTATAGTTCATAGGGTTACAGAGTCAGACACAACTGAAGCAACTTAGCATGCATCCATCTAAGCAGCTCAGTGGTCTCAGAATAAACACAGAGATGCACTCCTGGATTATTCAGAAATAAACTAAAAAGGGAAAGTCTTGAAGGCAGCCAGAAAACATGCCTTCATGTGCAGGGTGAGTGTGAGCCATAATAAGATTAACCCTAACGCATCAAAAACAATGGAGGCCTTAAAGTAGCAGGCAAGCATAGCGCAGTGCTGGGAGGAAGAGGCGGTCAAGCACGAATTCCGTGTCCTTCACGAACGACTGTGCAGTAAAGACATACAGGTGAGCGATGGCTGTGAACGTGTGGCCAGCGGGGCTTCCTGACGGGAAACAGCAAAGGAAGCTCTTCAGACTGAAAGGAAATTGTACCAGGTGGGACCCAAATACACACGAAGAAAGAGCACCAAGAAAGGTATCATGCAGATAACTAGTTAAAAAACAGTCTAAACATATATTTAGTCGTTTGTTCTTTCTTAACTAACTTAAAAGGCAATCGCATCAACCACATTGAGCTCACCCAATTAATCCAAGATCATCTCCTTATTTTAAGTTCGTGTTTATCACCAACATTGATTCCATTTGCCCCAGCCACTCAGTTTCACTTAATAGCATGGAAGCAGCGTGGACGGTGTTTACGTGAATAGGTGCGGCTTTGGCCAGTCAGACTTTACGGAACAAGCAACGGGCCACATTTGGCTCATGTGTTGCAGTTTGCCAGCTGTTAGTCTGTAAATATATATATTTTTCTTTTTTTTATATGAAATTTTAAAAGAGGTAAGATTACAAAAGCAAGAATTATAACACTGTATCATTGGTTATACAGCATGCTCTCATGTCTGACACTTTGCTGCCCCACGGACTGTAGCCCTCCAGGCTGGTCTATCCATGGAATTTTCCAGGCAAGAATATTGAAGTGGGTTGTCATTTCCTTCTCCATGTCACATATGTAGATGTAATACATGCGGCATTAATGGCACAAAGGACGGGGTAGGAATATAGCCACATTAGAACAAAGTTTTTTTATTTTACTGGAATTAAATTAGCATTCATCTGAAGCAGGTTGTGATAAGGTAAAATGCATACTGTAACCCCTGACCAATGACTAAGAAAATTCCCAAAATTATAGTAAAATAAAATGAACAAAGAAATTAAAATACTACATAGAAAGTATTTTATTTCAAAAAACAAGTAAAGGAGGACTATAAAGCACGTGACGCATGCAGAGAACACACAGCAAGCGGTCAGGCGTAAACCCAACCGTTCCAATAATTACATTAGAATAGAGCTGCAGTGAGGTGCTAATTACCTAACAGAACGACTATTTCAGAGTACAGTTTTAAGTGATGGTAATGACTGTGTATAAAAGAAATTTCTCACTCCTAGTTGGAGTATAAATTACTGCAACAACTTTGAGAATCTTTGGGGCATTATTTACTGAAGGTCAAGATATGCATACCCTATCAGTAACTTATTATGTACTCAACAGAAATGTGTGTACACATGTAGCAAGATAAACTTCTAGGGAAAAAAATAAACATATATATATCAGTATTATTCATAATGGTCCTGAAGTGGAAATGCATTTAGTGAGTGGTGACTATATTGAGAATAAAATTCTACATGGTGATTAAAATGAGGAATAACTGCACTTAACCACACAGATCAATCTCATAGAATGATCCTGACTATTGAAAGGTAAATTCAAAGGAATGCATCCTTTTTACTCTACTCACAGAATGTTTCAAATCGGGCAAAACTAAACCTAAACTATAATGTTTAGAGGGAGGGCTGGAAGCTATTGGTAAAATTAGAAAGGAAAGAAAGGATGGATCACCTGTAAGTGAAGGGGCATTGCTTTCGGAGGAAAGGAACGGGTAATAATTGGGAATGCCATGACAGGGTGACTTTCGGAGTGCTGGCATTTGTTGACGTTGTAGAAGACCACGAATACTTTCTTTAAAAGTCTGGGAGTACGCCAAAAGTTATGTGTGATTCAGTAGCAATTAAGAGAGCGGGTTGAGATAGAGATGAAACCAAAAGAGGACAAATGGCACCTTAACATTTTGTTCTATAAACATCACTATTGCTTGTATTTTTAAAAACTAAGTATTTACTATATGTATGATTTTAGGAATCACAATGTGATTTTTAAGATGTTAATTTTTTTTCAGTGTCGCAAAAAAGAAGATTCTCCTACAGATGACACAGAGGAAGTTGAGGATGCTTTTTAGAAACCTTAGAAATGTGAGAATTTTCCTGGTGTGGGCCCTGATGATATATCTGTGTAACAAAGCTGCTACAAAGCCCACAGATTTTGTGCAAAAGAAAATATGAAACAAGGTGAATTTTCCCTTTCAGTATTCAAGAAAATTCTTTGCACATATTTTTGTAGGCTCCAATTGGAAAGCGTTTTCCCCAATTAAATATATTATCACAAGGAAAAATGTATTCTCTAGGTACGCTGAATAGCTGTCAACTCTTCCTAATGGAGCTTTTGTAAGAAACCATTTAAAAGATTTGCAATTGTCTCTAGAATGCAAGCTACACAGACTTGGACCATGATATTGTATAACTCTCACGGGAATTTTAAATAACTTAAGATTCTGATTCTATGAGTAAAGGGTACATTCCAATCTGAGTTCTTCTTCCGGAGCTGCTACCTGAACAAAGTACAAATCAAAAGGCATCCAGTCCAGCCCCTGCTCTGACTGCTCCTCTCCTCATTAAAATTCCTTTCCGCCCTAAAAGTGGCTGCTGTCTTTCTTCCCTTTTGCTCCCCCTTGCTTCTTATTCTTTTCATTGCTTGGATCACCTGTTCAGTTGCTCTTCAAAGCAACAGGCTGCTTGTCCATACTAAGAACTATTTCCCTAGGATCTGTTGCGACTTCAGTCATCCTTCCTTCAAATATGGGAAAGAACTTCAGAAAGCCTTGCTCAGCAATGCTGATCATGCCAGTGAGTGTGTGTGGCTCTCTTTTAAGTGCTGCTGGGTTTTATTTGTTTGTTTTCTACCTTGTCTCTCAAGCTTCATCAATCGTTACCTAATAATACAAAAGAAGATTTTGTTGTTCTAAGAATTTTAGTGCTTATCTTACACACATTGAGTGATTACAATGTACCAACAAGTATATTAAACTTTGTAGTATCAAAAATTAGTGAGGTGCCTCATCACAAAGAGTTTTTAAGGAAGGAAACAAACAGTTAAAAAATCAGTACTGTAGTGTGACACATTATTAACATAAGTATGAGAAAAACATAAGAAAAANATAATGATTCTTTTATTGGAAAATAGGAAGGAATAAAGTTGAAGAATGTGACCTCTGAGAAGAGGATTAATCATAGTTTACCGAGCAGATTGAAAGGTAACAGACATTTGAAAGGAAAAGATTAGTTCATGCCAAAAAAAGAAAAAAAATGTGAAAAAGATCACAGCATATTCTAATAGCTAAAATAAATATGTATCATTAAAACACAATGCCAGGGAGAAACAGGTCAAGAGTAAAAGCTGGAAAAGTAGGAAGAGACCAGGGGATAGAGTCAAATCATCAAAGATTTATGCCTGACGCGTGAAATATGTCTTGCAGATATGCAAAACCTCCAAAGAGCTCTTAAGCAGGAAACAATGAGCGTGAAATTACACCCGAGAAAAAAGTCATGAATGGAGGGAAGTGCGTTAAAAAGGAAAATTCTGATACGATCAAGTAGATTGTGGGTAAGAGTAATGGATAATTACTGCAATGACTTAAACAAGCAGAGAAAAAAAGACAAGTTTTAGTTTTGTTGACTGATTAAAAATAAGGTATTAAGGGGAAAATAATCATAAATGACCCTCAGTTTTTGTATACAAAATGCAGAAGACACAGCAGGGTTGGATAAAGTGCTAAGTTCCATTTTGGATAGTTGAGTTTGAGATTGATATGAGATAGTAAAGTGGTGATGTCTCTTGGGCAGTTGAAAACATACAGTTGGAGGCTGGGGAAAAGGTTAGCTATATAGAAGGAGAATGATTTTGATGGAAATATGGAAATAGAAGGGTTTCCATTTCCAGCAGTTAAAAACTAAGTTCTTGAAGTCCAAGCCTCCTACAAAGAATAAACAGAAGCAAGCCCAAATTTTAAAACATCATCTGTTTGAAGGTACTGGAAATTTAGGACTTAAGGGAGCTGGGATTTAAGGAACAAGATTCCAGAATTGAAACCAAGAGATGATACAGACTTTTAGCATAGCTTTTCCTGCAGATGCATTTTCTGCATTGCAAGCAACAGATAAGTGTTAAGAAATTTAACAGCTTCTCATACTCTTAAAGAATTATGAACGCAATAATTGGAATTCACGTCCACCAGAAGCTCATAGACACCCAGGACTTCCTATTATGATCCTTATAAAAGCTATATCCTATTTATGGCTGAGTAATATTCCATTGTATATTGGCTCATATAGATGGAATCTAGAAGAACAGTACTGATAAACCTATTTACAGGAAGAAATGGAGACTCAGATGTAGAGAACTGCCTGATGGACACAGCGGAGCAAGGAGTGGGTAGGACAAATTGAGAAAGTGGCGTTGACATATACACTTCCATGTGTGAAACAGAGAACTAGCAGGAAGCTGCTGCGTAAAACAGGGCCAGGCTGGTGCTCTGTGACTGCTTAGAGGGGAGGAATGGTGGGGGAGGGGGCGACTCCAGAGGGAGGGGATATCTATATAAGTAGACTGATTCTCACTGATGTACGGCAGAGATCACCACAACATCACAAAGCAATCGTTCTCCAATTTTTTTTTTAAAAAGTTAAATTTGCAGGGGAAAAAAAGAACTATATCCTAACAGTAAAGGTGAACAAAAATGAGCCATCCCTCTCATAGACTGAGGCTATGAAAATGAGCTTCCCCAAATCTAACATTTTACCAAAGCAAATATGAATCATTGCAAGAGGAAGATAGCATTATCCAAAGCATCAAGTTATCGCTACAGTTTTTCATACCCAATGTCTGGAATTCAATCAAAGTAAAACAAGAATTAATTGAAATCCAATTTAAAAAGTACAGACCCACAATAGATCGAATATCAGAACTATAAAACCTCAAATGACAAGATTTCAGCAGAGAAGTGAAAATTGTAAAAAAAAAAAAAAAGGAAAATAGCACTACAACCGAAATTACTATATAAATATATGAATGTAACAGCACGTAGACATAACTGATAAGCAATTAGTAAGCTGGAAGAAAAAGCAAAAGGAAAAATAAAACTAAAGCATTGATAAAACGTTGGAAAATGCAATAATGGACAAGGTAAGCGACATGATGCTGGTGAAAAGTGCAGTCCCACGCATTTGGAAGTTCAGAAGGAGAGTAGAGATAACAGAAAACAAGTGATATCTAAAGAAACTATATCTTGGACTTTTCCCATTTATTTTTAAAAATAACTAGCTATAGATTCAAGAAGAGTTACAATCCTAAGCTAAGTAAATACAGAGAAACCCACGTCTAAGTGCAACATAGTAAAACCACATGAAACCAGCCACAAAGAGAAAAGTCGTAAAAGCAGGCAAGGTAAAAAGACATTGTGCCTTCAAAGAACATCGATAAAAAGGATGATGTCTGGCTTGTCAACCAAAACCAATAAAAGCCAAAAGCCTTCAACGTTGAATTAGACTTTCCGTAAGTATTCTTTAGACAAGTGGGCAATGATCTCAGATGGAAACCTGAAGAAGCAGAAGAGGAAAAGACGCACGAATGTAACAGGATAAACGTCTGAGTGAATACAGTGGCCATGCAAATGGCCATTGCTGGGCATGCGGAAATATCTTCAAAGAGAGTGAAACAGCCCAAGGCAGGCGATAAATGTAGTTAAGGTGGTCTAAGGTTTTGCCTTGTTTGTAAAGCAGTAAAGAACTAATTTACAACAGCCTTTGATAAATTGAGGTTGCATGTTATAACCTCTAAGGCAAACACTGAAAGAATAATAACTAAATAAAATGAAATAAAAATACGTGAAAAATTCAAAAGAAGGCAAGAAAAGAAACAGAAGAGAGGTAAACAAAGTATTTTCAGAGAAAATATTCAAGAAAAACTAAGATGTAAAGGAAATTCGATCAAAAGTTTCACTCTGTTAGGAAGATATGTCAGTATTTGTATGTGAATAATATTAAAATACATAAAACAAGTTGAAAGAACTAAAATAAATAATCATCCATGATTATACTGGAAAAATTTTAACAACTTTTCTCAATAATTGATGGAATAAGCAGACAAAAATCATTAAAATGTTGAAGATTTTAATAAAACATAACACTACTCACACACCTGAATGGCAAAAAAATTTAGCAGTGATAATACCAAGTCTTTGGAATTATGTGTAGAATCTGTAATTTACATACCCTGCTGGTAGACTTATATAAATTGCTTAAACCACTTTGGATACCAATTTGAGAATATCCAATATGGAAACTTCATTCCTAGATTCAAAGTGTAAAAGTTAGTATATATGCTATTAACAAAAGACAAGAGTATTCATAGAATAGTCCTAGAATCTGTATTCCAAACCCCAACTGGAAAAAAAACCTAAAATTCCAAATCCAAATGCTTATCAATGGTAGAATAATTTCACTAAATAAATTCAGTGTTGAGCAGAAGTACCAAGCATCAAGTATCACATACTTTATGATTCAATTTGTTTAATGATTAAAAACCACGACTGCTGGCTCTGGTGTGCGGGCTCACGAAGGCCCTGCATGCCTCGACACAGACGAAGGGCGTTGCAGCCGTCCTCCTGTGCAGACTCGGAAATCCCCCGTTTTTCCTGTAAGATCGAACAGGTGACATGCTTCTTCAGCACACGGTGATATATTCTGAGGCTGCAGCACTGCTGGGCGCTGATCTCTCATTTGGGATTCTTCACTCACACTCGGAGACAGTTTCCACCACGTGTAGCATATCATCAGTTCAAGGGAAGTATAGAGCGTTTCCCACCTGTGGTGAGGGGAGAGGGTGGTACGGGATCGCTGCAAACAACTCTATGCATAAACCTGACAATTTACTTGAGATGGATCAGTTCCTTGGCAAGTGCAAGCTGCCACAACTTGCTAAAATGAAATAGAACTCCAGTATTCTTGCCTGGAGAAACCCCATGGACAGAGGAGCCTGGCAGGCTACAGTTTACGGGGTCGCGAAGAATCAGACCCGACTGAGCACAGCACAGCACATGCAGCTGACCCCTGAATAACACAGTCTTGAACGGCACAGGTCCACTTATGCACAGATTCTTTTTCAATAAATACTGCAGTACTGCATGGCTGTAGTTGAATTCATGGGTGCAGGCCACAAAAAGAGTCAACCGTGGGATCTGAACATCTGTGGATTTTGGTGTCCCTGGTGGGTCCTGAAACCAACCCCTGATGTTGCTCAAGGGTCTACTGTATAAATATTCTTGAGTGTCAAACACGGAGATAGCGGGAAATAGATTATTGCTTTAAGGATGGTGGAGCTGGGTGTGGCTGCAAAGGAGCAGCGTGAGGGCCGTCTCTGTGGTTATGGAATAGTTCTGTATCTGACCGCTTTAGACGTCACACGACTCTGCAGGCATCCCCCGCTTTTCAAAAGTTCACTTTATGTTCACTTTTATGAAAGACGTACATTAGAACCTGCTTTCACCTAACTGAAAGAAATCTGAAGAGTGCTTTCAATTTTATGAAAGAAAAAAAAAGGCAGAAAGCAAAAATAGCATCCAGTCTTTATTCTGCAGCAAGCTCTTAGGGAGGCAGCAAGCACCTGAAGCGGCAAGAGTGGTACTGCCAGGCTCCCTCTGCAGAGCCACACTCAGCGTCTCAGCGTCACGTCTCCATGGCTTTGATCTGTGTCTCTGAGCATTTGTGCTTTATCTAGGTTCATTTTGTGAATCTGTTAGTAGGAAGGTATCCTAAGGTAACTGAGTCTTCACTCGATGCTGTTTCAGCTCACAAAAGGTTTCATAGCAACACCCTACTTTCGGGCGGCAGAGGAGATCTGTACATCCGTGATAAAATGGCGTAGGACTATGCCACACACAGTACCAACACGAAGTACTAGTTTGAATTCTGTACTGTGCTGCATAAGACGTGACCGCTGCGGGTACCGGGTTAGACTACATGGGACCTCTCTGCACTACGTAAGCCTTAGAGAAGCTAAACAGAAAGATATGGGCTGTGGTACCACAGAGCCAGTGAGTGATTCTCAAGAGATGGCATGTTTTCTTCATTAAACTGGGTGACGGCTACACGGGTTTTCAGTTTGCTTGGTTCATCTCACTGCACACTCGACATGGATAGCCCCTGGTCCATCCAACTCAGCCCAGTCATTGTTATCGGCCCCGGACGACTCAGACAGTGGAGAATCTGCCTGTGATGCAGGAGACCCGAGTCTGACCCTTCAGCTGGGAAGACCCCCTGAAGAAGGAAGTGGCAACCCACTCCAGTATTGTTGCCCGGAGAATTCTGTGGACAGAGGAGCCCAGAGGGCTGCAGTCCATGGGGTCGCAAAGAGTTGGACATGGCTGAGCAACTAACAATCACAATTGTTTTTAAAAGTGTGAGGATGGATGAAACCAAACAGGGTCAAAGTACTGAGTGAATAGTTAAGAATACTAAGGGAAGAACTCTGGAAAAAACTACGATCATGACCAGGAAGAAGATGCGGCAGAATCTAGGAAGTGGTCATAGGGGGAAAAAAGAAAACTAAGGAATTATAGTACCATGAAACCAAGGCAGTTCCAAGATAGGGATCCAAGTCAGTCAAATAAGTCAGTAATGGAAATGGCAGATAACAAAGTCTCAGTACTTGTATCTGGGGCCAAATTGCAGGAAGTTAACAATCCTTAACAGGACATGAAAATGTAGGCACTAGAGCACATGCTACTGTGTATGGTTCATGCTCTTAGGTTTGGGGAAAGTTAGGTTTGCGTATAGGCCGAGAGAAGGAATATAGAGAGAACTGATAAGTGGTACATTGCACGGTGACCACAAATTCTTCACCATTTGCATGCTCCTCTGAAGTGTGACCATGACGTTCCTGAATATATTAAACATTATTAACAGATCTTAAGGCAAAAATAGACAGCAACGAAATCAATAGCAATAATGGATGGATTATCCAGACAGAAAGTCAGTAAGGAATAATACACTTGCAGTATACTTTAGAACAATTGAACCTAACATACATATACAGAGACCATATCCACCAGCAGCAGAATACACATTCATCCCAAGGGGCATAGAGCATTTTCCAGGATAGATCATCTACTGGGTCAAAAAAAACTAGCCTTCACAAACTTAAGAATATTGAAACATACCACATATCTTTTCTAATCACAATGGTATAAAACTACAAAGAAATTGAGGAAAGCTGGAAATTTTACACAAGATGAAAAAATGCTTCCGAACAAAGTGTCAAGAAATGAGAAGAAATAAAAAAATATTTTGCGAGAAATAGGAGTGTAAATGAACATGTTACAATGGATGCAGTGGGAGCCGTGGTAAGAGGGACGTTTACAGGAGTGGAAGCCCACGCTGCAAAGATCTCAAGTGCACATCTAAGTCTACAACTCGAGGACAGAGAAAGAACAAACTAGGCCCAAAGGTAACAAGAAGAATATAGAAAGGTTAGAGCAGAAATAAATAAGAGGCCCGAAAGACAGTAGAAAAGAGGAACAAGACTAAGATTTGTGAAAAAACTGACCATTTTTCTTAGTCTTAGCTAAACTAAGAAAAAAATAGATGTCTCAAGTTAATAAAATTATAAAAACAGACATTACAGCTAATGCCAATTATAAAAGATTGTAAGAGAATACTATGGACAATCACATGCCGGCAAATTAGACAGCGTAGAAGAAATGGGAAAGTCCCAGAAACTGCAGGTCACTAAGCCTGGATCGTGGGGTAACAGGACATCTGAGCAGAACAGCGGCAGGCAAGGGTGCTGAGTCAGTAACCGAGACTCTCCCAGCAAACAGAGTCTCAGGGCCAGTGGCTTCACTGATGAATTCCACCCTGTAGCTCAGACGGTAAAGAATCTGCCTGCAACGCAGGAGACCCGGGTTCTACCCCTGGGTCGGAAAGACCCTCTGGAGAAGGGAATGCCAACCCACTCCAGTATTCTGGCCTGGAGAGTCCCGTGGACAGAGGAGCCTGGCGGGCCGGAGTGCGTGGGGTCACAGACTCAGGCACGACGGGGTGAGCGACACCGCCACTACCATCCAAGAGTTAATGTCCGAGTGCACCGTTTCCAAGGCTCGCGTCACAGACTCATCTCAACGGACGGTCCAAAGGCAACGCAGGGTCCGGCAGAGAGCGCGTCTCTTCTTCAAAGGAGTATGGGGTTAGGGATTTATGAGAAAAAGTCTGGCACCTGGGAACACTGGAACTGAAGCAAGGGCTGAGGTTGGGCATTTCGGCAGCAAGAGGGGATTAGGGACCAGCTGGTACGAGAGGCTTACTTTTAGGCAGAGCATGCACGTGTGGGTCAAACCACGGTTCCCCCAGACAGTCATGATTCCCAGTCCTAGGTTCTCACGGGAATAGACCAACAGTAGTCCCAGTTCTGAAATTCATTCATATAAAAGCACAAATAAATAATACTAGGCTATCCACTCCAGTATTCTTGGGCTTCCCTGGTGGCTCAGCTGGTAAAGAATCTGCCTGCAATGTGGGAGACCTGCGTTTGATCCCTGGTTGGGAAGATCCCCTGGAGAAGGGAAAGGCTACCCACTCCAGTCTTCTGGCCTGGAGAATCCCATGGACTACACAGTCCATGGGGTCGCAAAAAGTCAGACACGACTGAGCGACTTTCACTTTCACTTCAAAGCACAGTGATTGATAGAAGATAGGATGTAAAAACAGTTCACATGTTGTGAAGAAATAAAATTATGAGTTTTAGTCTAGAAGAATAGGATAGCACACTCACCAAGTTAGGCCTAAGACTTTTCAGTTTTACTCATAACAAATGTGTCAGATAACAGGGATAGTCATCAATAAAGATGATAGTATCTGGAATATGAAAAAACTTCCTAGAGAGACAATTCTATAGAAGAAATCAATAAGGGAAAAGAAAACACACAGATATATTTGACCGTAATGCCTCAGTTTTATTAATCAGCCAACTGTTTAAGAACTCAAACTATCTGAACTGACATTAAGCTCACATATTTTAAGAAAACAAAATGTTTTCAGTCATTAAAAATTATGAGCCAGCCCCTGAAATTGAGTGAAAAAGGAAAATAATGCTATACACACCAAGTTCTAATATCTGATCATGGTATCCCCTACTTACTGGACTTCAAAAATAGAGCTTGATCAAAATGAGTTCATATCCAATGGCTACTTGACCTGGTCTGATCAAAGGAAGGGGGCATGGCATATTTGTAGAATGGAAAGTAGTCTGATAAATGAACCACGGTGTCTATGGCGAGAAGGTGGGAAGTGAGGCTGAACAGTTGACAAGGGGCAAATAAAATATGATTTGAATGACATGCTAAGGCACTGGAATTCCAGCTGGGCCATGATGGAGCACTGTGGAAACAGACTTTTGGTCAGTTCTTGCAGTGGGAATGTGAAGAATGTAACCGAGGTGGCTGTTGTACTGAAAATGGGACATCTAGGTTAGATAATTACTGCAACTTTCTAGAGAAGAGATGGTGCATATTACAGCTACAATATGTGAGATGAAGACAAGGAGCAAAAAGTTTGATGTATATGAAAGAAAAAATCGAAAGAATTTGGAGATTGGTTATATTTTCAAGTGATACCAGTGCTGGGGCTTGGGAGTAGGCTGGAATAGATGGGAAAGAAAAGGTTTATCACAAGCAGATGACGCATTTAGACTGGACTGTGTTTTATCCGAGGTGCTGTGGAAAATCTACGTAGAAGCCTTTATTAGGAAGTTGGAAATATGAGACTAGGAACTCAGCAGAGAACTCTACAATGGTAATCCAGCTTTGGAAGCTATTATAGGGTTAGGGTGCACTCCATACATGCAAATGGCATTTCTGATCAAGAAAGCCCAGATTCAGCAATCAAATGTCCACAAGAAACCAGGTATGAAATGTTACAAAGTAATGACCAGATGGTCTCAGAGGATCCAGACCTCATCGAATGGCCTTCAAATCAGAGACAAACGGTCTTTTCTAATTACGAATTTTGACAAGAGTAAAAATGGAAGAGAACTTAAGAAAGAATTTCATTTAAGGCCAAAACATAAGGCCATGGAAAGGAGTCCACAAACAGCACACAGAGAGCAAGGAGAGTCAAGTGCTGGAAACTAAAGGCAAAGACAGACAGTGGTGGGAAAGCAAGTTGTTTCAGCCAAAATTGCTTAAATTAGCTTTAATCACTTATTTTAGTTTCTATAATTTCCAGCAACATACTACCCAACCAGCATGTACCAAATTTGGCTAAAACATTTAAGTATTCCTATGTTATCATATAATCAATTTTTATTGCTTGTGCTCGTGTAACATCTATTTAGACATCCACCCTTGTTTTAGATCCCGGATGTAACCAAGACAGACGAGATCCCTACTCTAATGGAGTCAAGGAGAAGATAAATGATACATATGTTTGTTTGCTTGTTTTAATGACTTTGCAAGAGAATTTTAGGAAGCATGGCATTAGAAAGTGCTTTTTAGGAAATGAATAGGATAATGGGAAGAGAGATGGTGTGGCTAGCTGGCCCTATTTTAGATAGAAAATAAGTGCTTATCTAAGAAGGTGGCTTTTCAAGCCATTTTCCAAGTCAGAAGACAAGTACTCTTAGCAGAGGAAACAGAATAAAATCCTGAGAAAGGAAAGAGATTGGCTGGTCTGAGAGGAGAGCATGTCTAGAACTCACTGATTAAAAAGGACGGTGATTAAGGACAAAGTTGGAAAGATGGGCAGAGCCAGCCCACGTGGTGCCTTTCGGGCCTTGTTAAGATTCATGTAAATGTAGACAAAAGACATCGAGAAGAGGTGAACCGAAAGAAGGAAGCGGTTTATAGGAGGGTGAAAAGATCTAGAGTACCTCTATCCAACAGAAAAATAATATGAGCTACACGTGTCATTTAAAATTTTCTAGTAGCCACACTAAGAAAGTGAACAGAAATGGGTGAAATTAAGTTTAATAATATATTTCATTAACCATATATTTCAAAAATATTTAGATATTTTACACTTTTTAAAATCATATCCAGTCTTCAAAAATTTTGTGTGCATTTTACACGTCAGCTCAGACGAACTACATTTCAAAGGCCTAAGTACCACATGTGGCTATTGGGAGGTGTGGGTCTTGAAGTCTCAGTAGAATTCACAGAAAATGTATTCAGCACTCACCCTACCTAAGGACTCTTGGTTCCAGAAAGTGAACAAATGCTTAGAAAACTCTTGCCTTCAAAAGAAAGGTAGGTTTTTCAGGCACAGGAGATACAGAATGTCTCCTATGAAAAAGTTAAAGATAAATAGATTTCTGTGCCCAATAAAATGTAGATTCCAGGAGACACAGTCCAAAAGACTTCCCACTCCATCCTCACTTCATTTGATGACTTCAGGCCTTCCCTCTCTTCTGGATCGCTCTCACAAATATATAAAGCATGTTATTGTTTCTCCTGTTTAAAACAGAAACCTCCTGACCGCTTTAGTTTTTTCACTGCTTTTATCCCCAGTATGTAGGATAGTACCTAACATTCATTGATGCTTAACAGGTATTCATAATTTGTTCAATAAATTATATAATATATAAAGTATCAAGCACCTAAAGCCGCAACAAATATTAATTACATTCCCTACCATAATGTGACTTCCCAATGTTATCTTTAGTTAGCCATCAAAGCAAATCGTTTATATTCTTAAGCTGGAACTCAGCGTAAACTGAGGGAGTTTGAACAGAAAACATTTTGGTTCATTTATTCCTTTCTACTGCGGCCTTTACAGAGTGCCGAGATTTTGTTGTGTTTATTTAAGCTCTCCATGGTACCATCTTGTTGGTAAAAAAGTTGTGACCAACCTAGACAGCATATTAAAAAACAGAGACATTACTTTGCCAACAAAAATGATGCCAAAAAGGTCCGTCTAGTCAAAGCTGTGGTTTTTCCAGTGGTCATGTATGGATGTGAGAGCTGGTCCATAAAGAAAGCTGAGCGCCGAAGAATTGATGCTTTTGAACTGTGGTGTTGGAGAAGACTCTTTAGAGTTCCTTGGATTCCAAGGAGATCAAAACAGTCAATCCTAATGGAAATCAGTCCCAAATATTCATTGGAAGGACTGATGCTGAAGCTGAAACTCTGATACTTTGGCCACCTGATGCAAAGAGGTGACCCACTGGGAAATACCCTGATGCTGAGAAAGACTGAGGAGAAGGCGATGGCAGCCCACTCCAGTGCTCTCGCCTGGAGAATCCCATGGACGGAGGAGCCTGGTGGGTTGCAGTCCATGGGGTCGCTGAGGGTCAGACAGGACTGAGTGACTTCACTTTCACTTTCCACTTTCATGCACTGGAGAAGGAACTGGCAACCCACTCCAGTGTTCTTGCCTGGAGAATCCCAGGGATGGGGGAGCCTGGTGGGCTGCTGTCTCTGGGGTCGCACAGAGTCAGACACGACTGAAGCGACTTAGCAGCAGCAGCAGCAGGAAAGACCGAAGGTAAGAGAAGAGGACGACAGAGGATGAGATGGTTGGGTGGCATCACAGACTCAATGGACATGAGTTTGAACTCGCTCCAGGAATTGGTGATACCCAGAGAGGCCCGCAGTCCATGGGGTCACAAAGAGTCAGACACGGCTGAGCTACTCAACTGAACTGATGGTACCAAGTATCATGGCATCATGGAGATGGCTCTCAAGCTAATATATTGATTCTAATATATTAGTTGTTGGGGCCTGTTTACAGCATATTTTAAACTTCTATAACCCGATTTCAGTTCTGGGAGTAACTTAGTGAAAATATATCATTTCATTGCACAGGAAAACCAGCGAAGGTACAGGAAAGATAAATATTTCGCGTCCAGTAAAATCTAGAACCCAGCTTTGCTGAGCAGTTCTCGCCCCGGTACAGCTTGTGAGGATTAAAAGCCGAAGGACTGTTGCGGGAACCAGCCCGGCAGAGGAGGGCGAGGAGACCGGGGTCTGACGGACGCCCCCGCTGAAGCGGCCAGGGGTAACCAGGCGCGGCCCCGGCCACGCGCAGGCGCGGTGCGACGCCGAGCGGGCGCGGAGGCTCCGTCTCCGCCGCCGCCTGCGCGCGTGCCC